>OY979698.1:38209840-38809840 GCA_963855945.1 Thereva nobilitata
TGGGAGTTGAAAAAACCGCGGCTTTCATTGTTGGACAAAGTGCTAGTGATCAAGTCTTCAAGCTTCAAAAGTAGTTGTTTTTGTTTACGAATCTGTGCATGCTTGAGTGAGATGGCTATGTTCAACATTTTTATATGAAAATGTTCTATGTGTGTGTTAAATTTCTTCTCTAAGTTCTTCTCCGCTACTTCATTGGAAAATTCAAACATTTTAGTGATATTTACTGTTGAATTATGTACAAAGTTAGGAATTAATCCAAGCTCTCTACACTTCAAAAGAAATACTAGTGCGTTGAAATTCTTAATATGTGCAATGCTGACTCTACTAAATCTCTTAAGTGTACTGCAAACGTCGTTACCATATATAATTCTGATATTGTTGTAATATTCCATTTTAAAAAGAAGATGTGTACGGCGTGCCCTCCGTTGTTATAAAAGTAGGAATTTTTGTTTAGTGACCCCTGGGTTTTATAGTGATAGAGATTTATGTGTGGGCTCTGGGTCAAAATAAAAGATTTATTCAGTGTGCGACGTTTCGGGTGTGAATACACCCTTCATCAGGCCTTTAATTAAAAAAGAATAATACAAAACGTCAATATATAAAATAAATATACAAATGTCTCACACTTACAATACAAAAAATACATAAAGTATAACAGCACTTATAAACATTTAACACGGAGGAACTTGTATGCACGAAGTAGAAGCTTGTTGTCACTAATTCGTCCTTGCTCCAATCAGCTGCTTATATGCATAGCTGAGGTTGTCACAATCAGACCGCCGGTTAACTGCATCTCTCATTTTGTTAATGTGAAGCATCTCTAACAGCATTCTCTTATTGTAGTGCCTCTCAACTTCCAAAATCTTGACGTTGTTGAGGTCAGGTTTGTGGTCATTCTCTATGCAATGAAGAGCTAGAGCAGTTTTCTGAGAACCGCCATTATTGATGTCAGAGCGATGACCTGACAGACGTTTCCGCAGTTTTTGTTTGGAGGTACCAACATATACAGCTGGGCAGGCTGTCCCTCTTCCGCCTAAACAAACGATCTTGTAGACTGTGTCCGACATGTCCATTTTATCAAGTTTCCCTTTGGTATTGGTAAACAGTAAAGATTTCAATGTGTTTACCGATCTAAATGCAATCCTTGTGGTCTCTCGGTTGCGTATTGGTGCTGCCTTCATACGATCGGAGAGCGAAGGAATGTAGAGTGCACTTCGATAAGTTACCGGTGAGGGTGGTGGAACATCTTGGGGACGAACGTCGGTGATTCTCTGGTAGTTATTAATCATACTAATGATGATGTTTGTGGGGAAGGAATTGGAGTACAGGGTGTCTTTGATAATATTTACATTTTTGTTATAAAAATTAATGTGACTATTATCGAGTACTCTGTTGACGAAATTCTGAGCAGTGTTAAGTATTACCATCTTCGGCTGTTTCGAGTGAAAATTAATAAGCCGACCCGAGGATGTGGGCTTCTTGTACCAATCAAAAATGATTGTGCCATTATCTCTAACTGCCTTGACGTCAAGATACGGTAGCTCTCCTTCTTTCTCAACCTCAACAGTAAACTGGATTCTCTGATGGAAAGAGTTCAACGCGGTGAGTGTTTTTTCAATCTCACTTGATTTCACAATAGCAAACAAGTCGTCGACATACTTGGTAACTATTTTCGGCTTAGGTGTCAACTTCCCAATAACATTCTCCAATAAGGCCAATAACCCAGGGGTCACTAAACAAAAATTCCTACTTTTACAATCGAAAAGCTCAATCTAAACACAATTAAAAACAGGGAACTTATAAAATATGTAGAATATGAAACAAAAGTTATAACATATAGCTCACTCTCTGTAATAACATTAATACTGATATTAATTTCTATGGTAATATTAATAATAAAAAGGAAAAGAAGTAATGTAAATAAAAATAACATTCCAGGAGTAATGTTAGATCAAAGGGAGGGGGAGTTACATGTGCAAATTCCAACAATTTCCGTTCCCACAATTTAAACGATTTCCGTTACCACAATTAAGCTGAAACATCAAAAACCTAAATACAATATCGCGTCTCGCCGAAATCTTAAACCGCGATAAAAACATGTTGCATTTACTTCTAAGAAATGCAACTCTGAAATATTGCACATGCAACTGCCTCTCACGACCACACAAATTGTTATCAGTCTTACTTCTTGTTTCTTATTTTTCAGTTTTAGCTTTATCAGTTTTTAATTATCATTGTTCAGTCTTAATAAGCGACTCTGATGCTAAAGAGCTTTTCTAAATCGTGCATTCTTTTTTAAAATCGTTTGTAAATTATAAATTTTATTTGATTAAATAAAGAATACTTCTTTTTTAAATCGCGTGTTCTTTTATTTACCAAAAAAAGAAAATTAATTAATTCACTGTGCGCAGCAAAGGTGGCGGACGAGGACGAGGTGGAGCGGGCCGCAGCTACTTGCACAACAAAGAGGCGTCGACGGACGGAGATGGAGCTGTTAGGAGGAGGAGGAGATTTTTCAACAAAAGTGGGGAAAAGAAGATGTCTGTCGACTTGGAGATGCTGTGAATAATCAGCAAAATAAAAAATAAAAAAGCAATAAAAATGTTTTTATAATTATATTTTATTAATTTTGAATAATAAATTTTTTGATAAACATTTTATTATGTATAAATAAATAAATAAAAAGGAAAAAATTTTTATTTTAAAATTATATTTTATTGTTTATATTAAATTTAAATATTTATATTAATAAATTTTATTTTTTAAAAATTTTTTTATTTATTGGTTTTCCGTGTAAACAAATTTTATTTTCAAGAGAAGATGTCTGTGGAGTTGGAGATGCTGCGAAAAACCAACAAAATAACAAAAATAAAAAAAAAAGAAAAAATGTTTTTAAAATTATATTTTATTAATTTTGAATAATAAATTTTTTGAAAAACATTTTAGTATGGAAAATTAAAAGATCATCAACATCAAAAAACTGCTATAGCACAAATGTCCAGCCTAAATGAGGAAACGTTGCTTGCTAGTTATCGAGTAGCTCTTGGTGTGGCTAAAGCAGGAAAACCTCACACTATTGCCGAAAATTTGATTTTACCAGCGGCTTTAGATATAACAGAGATTATGTTTGGCAAACAAGAGGTCGGAAAGCTCAAAAGTATACCTCTCTCTGACAATACCATTCAACGCAGGATAAGCGTTATGGCGACTGACGTTCGTGATCAAGTCATAGAAAAAATAAAAGAAAGTACTTTTGTGTCCTTGATGAATCTACGGATATTGCGCGTTGTGCGCAGTTTGTAGCTTTTGTGGGTTTTGAATCCAATGAAAAATTAATAAAAGAAATACTATTTTACAGAGCACTTCCCACAAATACTACAGGTCGGTGCTTGCATAACATGTTCCTTGAAGCTACGCAAGATATGAATATCGATTGCGAAAAAAATGCATTGCCATTTGTAGTGACGGAGAAAAAGCCATGACTGGTGCGAAGAGTGGATTTATTGCTAGACTGAAAGAACAGATGCCAAAAGCTTGTTGGATGCATTGCTTTCTCTATCGCCAAGCACTAGCGGCCAAAACCTTGCCACAGGAATACAGCCAAGTTCTAAATATTATTATAAAAATTGTAAATTCTATTAAACGAAAAGCGTTGCAGACACGATTGTTTCGAGTTATTTGTGAAGATATGGGGGCGCTCCAGCAAAATTTGCTTTACCATACAGAGGTTAGGTGGTTGTCAAAAGGCAAAGTACTGACCAGAGTTATGGAACTTCGCGCTGAAATTTTAATATATTTACAGCAGGCCAAGTCAAAATACTCTGAATTCATTTGTGACCCGGAATTCCTTTTGAAATTAGCTTTTCTTTCTGACTTATTTGAGCATTTAAATATCTTGAATAAAAGTCTTCAAGGGCGGGATGAAAATGTCATCACTGGAAAAGACAAAATCCATGGGTTTACAAAAAAAATTGACTTGTGGTCATCGTCTATAAATCAATACAACTTCGATTCATTTTCGTCGACACAGTCTTTTATTGAAGAAGTCGGACGTGAGATAAACATCAAGGCACATATACCTGGTATGAAAATGGTGTTAGATAATTTGAAAGAAGAATTGTGTCATTACTTCTCAGTGCAAGAGATATCGGAGAACACTGGGCAAAGGAGCTTAATTGTATTTATAATTCATGTCTTAATTCATTTAGGTTAATTTATGTATACTTTATGTAAATATTAATGTATTTATATATAATTCAATTTGTTTGTTTAGGTATTTATATTTTTAAATATTCCCTTTAGGTTTTTTTTAGGGTCTCCTTGGATACGCGACTTTGTAGCTGTGATCATGTGGATCGAACAACCACAGACAAGAAATTGTGGAGTTAAAGCGCATTGAAAAGTTAGCTTTAACTACTGAAGAAAGGCGATTCTTTCGAGAAAAAATTAGAAAAAAGAATCGCGAATTTAAGAAAAAAATTTGTAAGAAAATAAATAAATACAATTTTTTTTTATTTTACTTGGATTTTCTTTTTCTTCTTGATGGTACATGCAAACGAGAAACTCGTGATGTGCGCCAACAGTTTCACTTTCAAAAATATGGAACAATCGCAACGGGGAGAGAGTTTGGGAGTAAATTCTCCATCACTAGCCATATGACAACGCATATCAGGCGTTTCAATCTGAGAGGGCGCAAAATTGAGCCCCCAAGCCACCGATCCTGACCCAGTTCCCGACTCGTCCAGTCTACGTCAACCACCCTGACCTACATCCCAAGGCCAATTACAGGTGATTGATTGATGACAAGTGATTGACCTTGACCTAGTTCCGTGACCCAGTTCCCAAGGGGGCAGGGTCAATGACCTTGCCGTAACCTAGTTCCCGCGGCCTCAAAAATTTTCCCACGCTAAACCGCCCTAGTACCTACTCCTGGCCATTGTTGGATGTATGCCTAGAATGTAAAATTTATAGTCTAAGATACGTAGAAGAGCGACCTTCACCGGATGAACCAACCTTAACCGAATGAATTTTTTTTAATATGGTAACAATAGTAACGGTGATGGGTTGCCTAACGAAATATGTTCAAGGCTATATTTAATAGGCGTTTTTTCGCCATTTTCCGCCTTTTTCTCTATTTTGAGGAGAAACTATGCATTTTGGTGAAAATATCAAAAGAGCAAAGTTGTAGAGCATAAAATTTTCTACAAATTTTGCCTTCACTGGTTTTTCGAATTCCGCATAGTTTCGCCGCTAGCGGCCGTTTTTCAACTTTTTTTAGATTTTGAGCTAAAATTATGCATTTGTATGAAAACTTAAATGAGATCGAAGTAGTAGTTGCAGTTTTCAACGGCTTTTCTTTGGACTCTTTGATTTATCAGCAGAATCTAAAAAAAGGCGCAAAACGGCCGCTAGCGGCGAAACTATCGGAATTCGAAAAAACAGTGAAGACAAAATTTGTAGAAAATTTTATGCTCTACAACTTTGCTCTTTTGATATTTTCACCAAAATGAATAGTTTCTCCTCAAAATAGAGAAAAAGACAGAATATGGCGAAAAAACGCCTCAAGCATAAAAACATAAACATTGAAAATCACGCAAATTTCACTGCACGAATCTCCAAAACTGCAGAAAAAACATAAAACATGAATAAATATACAAAAAACAAAGCACTACAAGTACCTGCCCTGTCAAGAACAGGTAAAAACCGCGGAAAACTATACGCAAACTCGCGAAACTTTACCGCGCGTAGAAACGTCAAAATTTATTGACTCAAAACATATGATATGTTAAGTCGATGTAAATTTGACGAGGAATTTAATGGTGATGCCCGAAAACTGAAATAAATTATGGTAAAAAAGATATTACTGAAAATATAATTTACCATAAGGATAATGAGTGTTTGCACGGCAAACAAAATTATAAATATGCCGCACGCGGCAAAGCCATTCGTGCTGACGAATTATAAATAATTAGTGGGTCACCGCAACCACGCAACAAGTCAATAACTTATTGACTTGTTGTTGTGATGATTAATAGATAAAAATTTAATTAACAAAAAAAATGATTATTTAGCATATTGTTGAACGATATAAATTAAGTTGTTGAGAATTAAAAATCAGTTATCCAAGTAACTCCGAGTTTATTATTGTATTCCAAACAAAAAAACTGCTACTAAATTGATTAGGTTGTGCAGTCCTAATCTCCTACATAACAAAATACAGTCCAGCTCATACCAGTGAGCTATACAATGAGAGAAAAAGGGGCAATGAAAAGGATTAAAATGGAAAGAGATTGGTGACCGCGTAAAGTTTAATTACTAAACTTTACGCAATGTCACACAACAACTTCCGGCACGATCAAAACGATCGGCAAGAACGCACCCTCGATCACTGAACTCAAAAGTTTAGTGATCTAGCCAATTTCCGGCATCTCCAAACTTACTTACTGTCCACAAGGCTTCTCCAAGAGTGACAACTAAACGACACGCGTTCTATTTAAAAAGTGCATATACATAATACGCGATAAGAAATATATATATATATATCGCACCTTTAGAATTACAGTGGAATCCGTTTATTATGACTCCGCCTATAGTGACCAACCGCTTATTATGAAGTAATTGCAGGGCGAAGTTTGGTTTTCATATAAAATTCTTTATAACAAAGTTTGGATATAATGACCTCGCTTATAGTGACGTCGCTTATTATGACCTATTTTTAAGAAATTATGTCCGGTTATAGTGACCAACATGATTCCTAATGCCGGGTTTCCTCCAAACAGACAGTTGTGGAAACCCGGCATAACACCTCCACTGGTTTTCGTGACCCTCCCCAACCCTCCCGACTCCCCGTCGACGTTTGGTGCTTGCGTGGCGCGTGGCTCGTTTTTGTTTTGATTCTCAGTGACGAGTGTATAGTTTAAGGCTACGCATTGTTAGTGATTTGTGCACAAAATGACATCGCAACGTCGTAAAGCATTTACCATCGAAGAGAAAGGTGCAATTATATGCAGACTAGAAAATGGAGAATCAAACTCATCTCTCGCAAAGGAATTTGGGGTTGGTCATTCGACAATATCAATGATTTTAAAAAACAAGAACCAGATAAAGGAATCGTTCAATTCAAATGTTTTGAAACCGAAGAGGCTTCGAAAATCACGACAGGAAAATGTTGACCAAGCGTTAATTCAGTGGTTTAAAATCACGAGAAACAAAGGAATACCTATCAGCGGCCCTATGTTACAGGAAAAGGCAAATGTTTTTGCCTTACGTTTTGGTATCATCAACTTCAATTGTTCTGCGAGCTGGATAAGTCGTTTTAAAGTTAGACATAACATTGTGGCGGGAAAAATTGTCGGTGAATCTTCGTCTGTTGATCAAAGTTCTACAACAAACTGGTTGACGACTGTATGGCCAAATCTACGAAGACAATTTTCTGATGATGAGATTTTCAATGCAGATGAAACTGGTCTGTTTTACAAATTAATGCCGGACAGAACTTTAAAATTTAAAGGTGAGAATTGTAGCGGAGGCAAGTTGTCAAAAGATAGAATAACCGTCATGGTAGCAGCAAATTTGAGCGGCACAGAGAAAAAGAAATTGCTCGTTATTGGAAAAGCTCAAAAACCAAGGTGTTTTAGCAGTGTTAAATCGTTGCCAGTCGATTATGCAAACAACCGTAAAGCTTGGATGACGTCAGAACTTTTCGAAAAATGGCTTCGAGATTGGGATCGCGATCTGGTGAAGAAGAAGAAAAAGATTTTATTGCTGGTTGATAATTGCCCAGCGCATCCAAAACTTACTGATTTAAAGTCTATAACACTTGCTTTCCTCCCACCAAATACAACATCAATCTTGCAGCCAATGGATCAAGGAATAATACGGTCACTCAAAAGCAATTTCAGAAAGAATCTTGTGCTCAAAATGATTAATTGTCTTGATTCTAATCAATCCAGCTATTCTACAAAAAATACAAAAATAACAGTTCTAGATGCAATTCTGATGGTTTATGATGCCTGGAATAAAATGCCACAAAGTACCATTCACAACTGTTTCAAACATGCAGGATTCGTTGAAAACAATGACGGTCTACCTGTTCAAAAAACAACAGAAAATGAATTTGATGATGAAGATGAGGTTCCTTTATCTTTGTGGGTACGAAACCTAAATTCAGACTTGTTAGCAGCACCGGAAATGTGGGACGATTATGTTGATATTGATAGCGCGCTTCTCACATCCGAAGAACCTACAGATGAAAATATCGTACAGAATATTACAACTAATGAGCAACACGAAAGTGATGAGGAAGAGGAAGTCGACGAAGAACCAATACCTACCGCAGAAGAGGCTTTAAAATCTGCAGACTTGTTATCACGATTTATTCATAGCAATTTCGAAAGTGATAATTTGAATAGGGCAATGTCTACTTTACACAATAGTGTTAGAGACTGTTATTACAATCTCAAGAAAAAACAAAAGCAGACAAAAATTATTGACTTTTTACTTAAAAAATGAAAAAATATGTAATGTACATATATATGTATAGATATGTATGTACATATTACAATTTTTATTCTAATGTTTTTAATACATATGTTTGTTTTGTGCCAGTTCATGTTTCTTTTTTTATTAAATAGATACATACTATTTGTAGCTTTTTTCTCTATTAACCTATGTAAATACCTAACAAAAATAAAAAGTTGTTTATTTTTTTAAAATTAGGCTTTGTATGACGTCCGGTTAGTATGACGTGTTTCTCACTTCCCTTCGATGTCATTATAAGCGGATTCTACTGTATACAGACCCAGTACGAAATTTTGATATTTAGACTTTCCGCCACAGAACGACCTAAAATGATCATCTGCATCGACTTTATTTAAAACAGTGACCGATTTATGAGTAGAAAAGGACAAACACATATTTCGGTCTTTATCGCTCGGCCCCTGTTCCCCGCGCCCTCTCGGGTTTAGAGTGACGCAATCAGTAATGTGCCACGCGTCATAAGTGAAAGTCGCTAAGTGTTTGTTTTTGTGGAGACCTAATCCGGATTCAGTCTTTACATTACTGAAAAATAAGGTATGTACACGTTACTTTTTTTGATAAAGTAAAGACCCATTTTGTAATAAGTCCATGTTATAGCAAAAATGTTAATTGTGTACAAGACTTATTATTGTTTAAGTCCATCTATAACTGAAAATATATTACAATTAAAGACTCAATCATCCTTTGGTCGTTATAATTATAAAATACTGTGCATTATAAAAACTTATTCGTGATTACGGCTTTCTTGTAATAAAAGTTATAGTTTTTAAAAAGTCGTATTTATCGAAATGTCTATCTGGTAATGAAATTGTTTTGTTTCTTCTATTGAATGTGACAATTATTGTAGTTCATATTTTTTTTACATTTTAGGTGAAACAAGTCAAAACATGAAGAGAAGAGTAGATTATATTTTAGAAAAAGTCAATTTCAACAGTAAAAACCAGGTAAAGATACTTTTGTTCGTATTATTATTCTTGTTTTTACCAAAACAGTAATTATTTTATGCAATAACCTTCTTAATACCCTTATTTCTAGCCACATGCTAATAATATTATGACGGAAACATCACAAAATTACCAAGATAACTGTGTTCGTATGGTATGTACCTTGGTAATAAGTATATTTGAAACAGATTGGTGTTAAATTGTTGGATAACAAAAATTAAAATATTATATTTTCAGACTGACACAAACAAAGAAAATAATATTTTGCCATTTAATTCATCTTGTGAGGAGTATCCAGATAAATTATCATTCAACCAGATGGACCAAATTGTTGCAGAGGTAAATACACACATTAGATATTATTTTATTGTATTAACATCAGAACTTAAAACCATTCGCGGTATAGAAAAAGTTTGGACTTACGTGGGTAAAATCGTAAAGAACAGTTGCTAGTATTAGGTAGTTACCAAAAAGTTTCCTCAAGGTGTAGATGTTGTGTGTACTTTGACTTTTATATTGACATAATTTAATCCAATTTTTATTTGTTAAAAAATTACTTTCAGGTCATCCCCGAAACAAATAATAAATCGTTAACGGATAGCCCTTCCATAATAGAAAACTCTCCAAACCGATCCATTCCATACTTTGACCCAAAGGTGCTTTGTGTAGCTGACACCAACAAGGTGGGTTTTCAATTGACAATTTAAATATTATGTTGTTTATTTCTTCTTCTATTTAAATAAAATAATATTATTTCCAGCTACAAAAGAAAACGCAAATCCAGGAATTTACTACAGTTTTAGAACCAGAGTTGAACAATTCTGAACAGTCACATGTACCTACTAATGAAAAAGAATACCCACCGTCAAAAAAGTCATATCGTGATTCGTCAACATCATCTGACAGTACTACTTCTTCTTCAAGTAGATCTTCATCATCGTCGTCGTCGTCTTCTGATGCTCACACCAATTTTGACAAAAATACATCAAATACCCGTTTATCCATAGATGGGCCTTCCACATCCAACTTGACGGGTCAAGTTACACGCAAAAATACAAAGAATTACCATCAGTCACCCATTCATTCAAATGAAAGTGATGTAGACTTAAGTGACACAGACCCAACTTATACTCTCGATAGCTCTCGGTCTAGAAGAACTATTCGTTTATCCAGCAGCAGTTCTTCGTCTTCAGCCAACACTGCCCTCGAATTGACTAAAACTGCCGAGACAACTAGAAAATCTATTATATATACGTATATAATAATAAAATACGATTAGTTCATAAAAACATTGTGTACAATAGTTCATATAAATAAAAACCTTAGATAAAATATAAAGGAAAACGTATATTCATTAAAACTACCGTAGTGCGCGGAATCCATAAGATAATACTATAAATTCAAAAATTATTCGTTGATACTGCAGCAATTTAAGTAAATGTCGCAAAGGGAAATATTTAGTACAGGATAAAAATTGAAGGAAATTTAACGAAATAATATTAAAAACCGAAAAATAATGAGAATTATGATGAATAAAAATATTAGAAAAATATATAAAATCAAAGGAAATAATAAAAAGGAGATATTAATAAATTTTTAAAAATTAAGAAATAAATTTCCAAAATTTCCCAAAGGACGAAAATGCAGTTCAAACATGGAAAAACCGTTGACTTCGGCCTATATAAATCCAGCGTCAGAAGCAATCGGCCTTTCTGTTCACCAGAAAGTCCTAAGAGGTAAGCCAAGTAATTCTATATTCATTTACATGCCAATTGGTAATCGGGTATTATATGCTTGGTACTGGTAAAATTCTAACATTAATTTCTGCAAGTAATAAGTGCAATACATGCCAGACCTAGCCTGGTAATCGTTGAGACTATATGCTTGTAATTTTCAGATAGTCACCGAGGGACATCTTGGATCAACAGTAGCAACAACATTTTTTGATATTACTAAAATTTAACATTTTTAAAAAAAGTGTAACATAGTGTTAAGTGTCATAAATTTAAAAAGCCAACATTAACTAAATAAAAATCTGAATGTTAACTGGCACGGTAGTTTTTTTTATTTAATTAATACCTAAATCTTTCTAATCACTGGTATTGCAATAAACAAGCTCATTAAGTCCCTATAATGAAGTAAAAACAAATCATTATACTATAGACACACTACAGCTCATTATGAGCCTACAGCTCATTAAGTCCCTATAATGAAGTAAAAACAAATCATTATGCGGTGCTAATAATGAGTTGAAAATCAGCTCATTATGGGATAATGAGCCCAAAGTGCCATCTATCGGTTACTAGAAGTAAGTGTATTTCCTGGAAATTTTCCATTTGTTGGAAGTTTTTAGAGTTTGACATTTGCAGATTGAACTCGTGTTTTACCTTAACCTGCAAAAAATGGAAAAATTAAAAAGATGTAAAAAAAAGAAAATTAATTGGAATAAAGATAAAATTGTTATCTTGATTGATTTATGGAGCGAACACTCTCGTGAGTTAAGAGGAGCAAAGAAGAATTTGCATATTTACACAAAAATGGCAAGTGAATTTGGCAAAAAAAATATTGAAATTTCTCCAGAAGAAATTAGGCACAAAGTGAACAACATGACACAAAAGTACAGGTAACGCAACATTTTTAATTTTTCAAAATAAAAATATTTAAGAACTGATTCAATTTACAGAGACGAAAAAAAAAATTGGATCTGGTACATCTCCTTCTCCATGGGAATTTTACACACGAGTACACGAAATCTTGGGCTCCTACAAATGCAATGATTTGACGATAGTAGAAGAAAGTCTTGTAAGTTTCTTTTTTGTTTAGTTTTTATTAATTATTTAATTAAATGTATATTTCATATTGTGTAATTTTTTATTTTAACCATTGCATGGATTGAAGAGCTATGAGGAATTCATGTTTCCACCAGAAACTTCATCAAATTCATCTGCTCCTGCAGCAATATCCACACCAGAACCCGAGTGTTCTTCGGAACCACTTCCTACACCTAAAAAGAAAAAATTATCAAAGATTCAGGACGAAATTTTGAATGAAATTAGATTGAGTAATAAGGAAATGATAAAAGAAATGCAGGAAGGTAGAAAAGTTACACAGGAGCTAATACAAATTGAAACAACTTTTACAACACAAACTTTGAAGTTTCAGGAAGACCTATTATGTATTTTAAAGAAATAATAAAAAAATGATTTTTTACTTACCTTGAATATTGTGAGTTTCACTGAGTATAAAATGTGCAATGGCATCCCGAATTGTTGGACCATTTTCGTCGGTTCTACTTGATGTGTATGTGGGCTGTTCTCTTCCATGATTTGTTTCAAATCGTGTTAAATCATCTAACCATTTTTGATTAATTGTATCGTTTTGTTCATTAAGGAAGTTGTGAAGCGTGCAACAAGTTTTTATTATAAGGTTAACGTTATTTATATGGTTTTCTAATCCTCTACCAAGTCTTCTGAATCTGGCCTTTAAGTGGCCGAAGGCATTTTCTACAACTCGTCGACAAGAAGACAATTTCAGATTAAAAAGTTTTTCTGATTCGCTCATGTCATTTCTAAAGGGATATGGCTTCATTATGATATTGCTCAGGGCGAATGCTGAATCTCCTATAAGCATAACAGGTACATTGCATTCATTAATGCACCTTTGATTTTCTTTAAAAATAGGGGTATTGTTATGGTATTTATACAAAAATGAAGATTCGAATATGTAAGAATCTCTCACGCGCCCAGGAGAACCAACATTTATATAAGTGAAGCGATATCTGAAATAAAATCGAAAGAAAGGTAAATATAGTTCTTCGATTTTGCCTGCAATATATGGTGAATATTCTTACAAAGTACACCGAAAAGAGGAAATGGATCGTGGATTTTCGGTGTGTGACGTAACAACAAATATTCATGTCTCTTAAAATACGCATACTTTTTGAACTCTCACCTATAATCTACAGCAGCTAACAACACAACCGAATGCCAACCTTTGTAATTATAGTAGTCAAAATTTTCTTCCTTTGGTGGTGAAATTTCAATGTGGCACCCATCTAAAATCCAATATTTTTGAAGTCACATTTTCAAACATATCTGGAGCACCTTACCTATTGATCCACAACACTGCGGAAAACCTAATTTTTTGAAGCCTGCTACACATTGTGCCAAACTTTCTGTAGTAACGGGATAAAATGAAAAATATTCTGGACGAAGACAACGCCATACTTCTTCGCAAAACTCAAGAACAATTTGTCCAACTGTCGTACGCCCAATGCCAAATATATTTGCTATTGTTCGGTACTCAGCTGACGAGCCTAAGGCATACAATGCAATTGCGATTCTTGTCCTTAGAGGAATTGCCTTTCTTAATATAGTGTCCATTTTTTCTAGTCGATGTAATTTCTGACACAACAAATCGAATGATTCTTTGGATATTCTAAAATCTTCTTTAAACTTTTCCACACCATTTTTCGGGACTTCCAATTCCCAAAATCTTCTGACTCTGTGCTGTTGAGTTTTTTATTAAAAGATAATTTAACACAATTTTAAATTTTAAATAATTTTGCTTACATAAGCCCAAAACCTTCTAGAAAGGGTTTTCTTCATAAATAAAAGATTTATTAAGAAATTTATTTTTCTTTTATAAATAAGAACTTTTAACCAATGTTCTTTTCGTTTTTCTAATAAAACTTTTCGTTGAAAGGTTCTTTTTTTAATCAAAAATTGATAATGTAAAATATAGCTTAGTATTTGATTATCCATTTTAAACTACTTTTGCGATAACTTATTTCTCTTTCGTAAATTTTTAAATGAAATAACATTTAATCAGACACTTCATTTCATCTTACGACAAATGTCAACTAAATGTCAGACTTAATGAGCAGATAAGTGTGCCATCACATCATTATATGCCAGCTCATTATGAACTGCAACCTCATAATGAGCTGTAGTGTGTCTATAGTATTATGCGGTGCTGATAATGAGTTGAAAATCAGCTCATTAAGAGATAATTAGCCCAAAGTGCCATCTATCGGTTACTAGAAGTAAGTGTATTTCCTGGAAATTTTCCATTTGTTGGAAGTTTTTAGAGTTTGACATTTACAGATTGAACTCGTGTTTTACCTTACGTTATGAACCTGCAAAAAGTGGAAAAATTAAAAAGTTCTAAAAAGAACAAAATTAATTGGAATAGAGACAAAATTTTAATTTTGGTCGATTTATGGGGGGAACATTCCGGAGAATTAAGAGGAGCAAAAAAGAACTTGCACATAATATACAAAAATGACAAGTGAATTTCCTAAAAGAAATATTGAAATTTCTCCAGAACAAATTAGGCACAAAGTGAACAATATGAAACAAAAGTACAGGGATCGCAACATTTTTAATTTTTTAAATTAATATTTGTGAAGTGATTCATTTTACATAGACGCCTCAGCTCCTACAAATGTAATGATTTAACAATAGTAGAAGAAAGTCTTGTAAGTTTTTTTTGTTTAGTTCTTATTAATTATTTAATTAAATGCATATTTAAAATTGTGTAATTTTTTATTTTAATCATTGCATGGATTGAAGAGCTATGAAGAATTCATTTTTCCACGAGAGGCTTCATCATCAAATTCATCGGCTCCTGCAGCAGTATCCACCCCAAAACCCGAGTGAATCTCCTATAAATTGAACCCCATTGATCTGCGTGAAGAAAGTGTTCTTTTAAAATAATTCTGGTCGTCACATGAAAACAAATTAATTAATTTAAGGCAATACAACCAATTTATTAGGCAGAAGGATTTAAAGAAAAATTTCCATATACACAGTGTTGTGATATTATTTATCAATAACAACAACACAAAATCACAACCAACAATTCCCTCAAATGTAAACAAAAAGTGAGAACCTGAAACCACCTTCACCATGGACACAGATAATTGCGTTCTCATTGTTCCTAAATTAAAGGTTCATGCAAGAGGTATCTAAATAGGATTTGTTTCCACTAAGCCAATCACAATTTGTTCCGGTTCAAATTCATTTTTGTCCTATTCAAAAAGTTCATTAAAGTTTAAAGTCTGACTCATACAAAACATGAATTGAGACACTAAATGGTAATGTGTTAGAAATAAAACGAAGATTTGGTAGAAATGCATTTTATGTATTATTTATTCTTAATTATGTGTTTCAGGTTATACATATACGTTGATGATAGAACTGTAATCAGATTCCTTCCATGACGCACCAACAACACCACGCTCCCTTCCATGATGCACCACGCACGCCCACGCGGATACGCCTGTTACGATGCCGCCGACCTGGGAGCCGTTGGCTACGGTTGGATCGACGGTTCCTAACTACACCTCAGACACTTGCCAGGAACACGCCACCTATGAGCCTGCACCACATCCCCTGGTGTGCATTGTGCCATTTGTTAATAATATAAGTATTATAAAACAATAATGACATTGTTTAAGTTCATACAACTTCATAATAAAGTACTAATTCTTTGTATTGAATATTTGGTGGCCGTAAAAAGGGCCGATTGTTTTCTTGTTTGAAAATTATTAACACCTATTTTTTAGATTTTCGTATACCTGGCATTTTCTTTTAGGTATTAGTCATTAGTTCTAGGTAGCATGCCGCAGTGGTCCTGCTAGCTTGACATCAAGCTGGCTGAACCATTACAATTAAAAAAAAAAAAATAATTAATTATTTATTTCAGTCAAATTAATAGCAATTAATTAGTAATAAATTATGGTGCATTGTATTATTGAAAATTCGACGTTTTACTTGGTTCTGCTGAAATGGTCCGGCCAGCTTGATACCAAGGTAGCAGAACCGCCGTAACTTTTTAAAAAAAATAGCAATTAATTTTTTATTTCGGTAATTAATTAGAAATTAAAAAGCACTAAACTTTGGTATAAATTTTATTTGGTTCTGCTAATTTGGTCCGGTCACCATGATGGAGTTCCAGGCGGTTTTAATTTATTGCCGTCAAAATATTTTTATACGTTATTTTGATTTCCTTATGTTTTTGCTGAAGAGGAGAAATGTAAACATAAGAGATGGATATTGGAAATCCAAAGTCCATCTCTTATGCACTGGATAGCCCCTCTTAAATTTTAAGAACATTAAGAAACATTGTACTAGATTATTTGTGTATAAAATGGCAAAGCAGTTCTCGAACAAGGAAGACTTGCGAAGAGACTAGCTTGGAATAAACTTGGCTTTCAGCCTTAAATTTTAAACAACGTCTTTTCAATAGTTTTCATATTTTGGCAATCGTTGCCTTTTAATCTGCAGTCCTTGCTGCTGTGTCTAACTAAATTAGGAACTTCATTTTGGCATACTTGCTTTAGAAATTTGCGGCCAGACCCTGAGTAATTTTCTGGTAAGTTCATATCACCTCTGCGAAATAAACCCAAGCTCAACAAATTCGTTGAGTGTATCAAACACGTTATCCAACAAGAAATTTTCAACGAAATAAGAATGGAATGGAATGGAAATTTGTCACTTAACAGCTCAGCATTGTGTGGCACATGGCATGCCTGGAAGGGTATACCTCTTATTGCCCAAGTAGAAACGTTATTGCGAACAGTTTATACCATGTTCCATCGTTCATCTGTTAAAAAGCATAATTTTGAAGAAATGGCAAGTCTAATGGATTGTGAAGTTTTGATGTTCCGACCTCTTGATGAAATAGGTTGGCTTTCTCGTCATTTTGCGATTATTCCGTTTATTCGAAATTATGATGCCTTAATAGAATATTGCAAAAAAAAGCTGGAAAGATCCAGTTCAGTTGAACCAATCGCGAAATATTGCTTAGCAGCTTTAGAAAATAATGTGAATCGTATAGCATTGATTGCATTAAATGATGTTTTTACAGAATTAACAAAATTATTAAAATATTTACAAAAAAGTGTTTTGTCACCTATGGAAGCGCATCAATATTGTAAGTCGATCGTCACAAAATTAAGAAGTCAGTGAAGATGTGAAAAAAATTCTTGAAGATGAAGCCAACTGTTTAAGCAACATAATTATTGAGCAAGTGCTCTAAATAATCTACGAAATGCCAGCATAAATTAATTACTTAGCCAGAGGTTATTAACGTCGAGTTTAATAACTTCTGGCCTATTTATGAAATAAATTTTTAAATAAAATGTAGATAATCAGCAAAATTGCGCTGACTTAAAGTAATTATAATTAATATTGTAACTTCACTTGTTCATAACAACTCAATCATACCAGACGTGAATAAAATTAAATTATTACCGTAAAGCTCG
This sequence comes from Thereva nobilitata, assembly GCA_963855945.1. NCBI lineage: Eukaryota > Metazoa > Arthropoda > Insecta > Diptera > Therevidae > Thereva > Thereva nobilitata. Next base: position 38,227,592 of record OY979698.1, read on the forward strand.
TATTTATTTTTTTTAGAAGTTTTTTTTTCTCATGCGTACATATTGACGCGCACACCAACAATAATATGAAATTATCTGGGATAATTCTATTTATTGAAAAGTTTTGCTACCATTTGGATAAAAGATTTCCTGATGCTGACATGGACCTTTGGAATGCTTTTGATCAAAACGCCATTGTCAACACATCTGGATTTTAATTATGGCAATGAAAACTTAAAAAAGTTAATAGTGAAATATGGAAATCTCATCCCAAACATGGATAAACAAATAATAATGGATGAGTATAAAGATTTAAAATATTTATTTACGGAAAAATTCAAAAATAATAGTCGTAATTTCAATGATCCACTTCAATTGGTTCTTCGTGAAGATAGTTTTCAAAATATAAGAATTTTGTTTGATATTTGTGGAACCTTTCAAGCGTCGAGTGCTGATTGTGAAAGAGGCTTTAGCCTGATGAATTTGATTAAAACAAAATCTAGAAATAGATTGGACGTAAATCATTTGAGTAACTTAATAAGAATAAAGTCACACTTAATGTCGGAAAATATTATTGACCTGGATAAAGTATACTATTACTGGAAGCACAACAAACACAGGAGGAAAAAAAGTAATCATGTAATTAATGTTTAATATTGCAAGAAAACATATTTTGGATCAACTTATGGTAAAAATTTTTCAGAATGTAAAATACAGTTGATCCAACATTTTTACTAATAAAATACTAATAATATAATTTTTGTTTAATTTTTTAATCGTGGCGCAATCTATTTTTTTTGTGCTCAGCAAAGAAAAAAATTAGAGGGAACGTTGCTTACGAGTTTCTTCAACCCACTTGCACGCCAAAATGACACATAACCCCGCCAACTGTTCCATTTTTCTCGGCTGTTTACTATTTTTCCACGCTAATCTACACGGAATTTTTCCGTGTAGAAATAAATTTTTAGTCTCCAGCGAAAAATTCCGTTTGAGCTGCGTACCAGGCATAAAACGTGATTTTGTTCTTAAAATAAATAAAGAAAACCGTGATTTCTTTTTATTTTTTTTCTATAAATTTTTAAGTGAATTATTGTTTATTATTGGTGGTGAGTATTTCTAAAACATAAAGGGTAATTGATTGTTTGATTATTAAATTAAATTAAATTTTTTGTTTAAAAAAAACAAAAAAGAGTGAACAGTGAAATATTGCTAATTACTAATAATTAATTATAATAATATTGTGTAGTGCTCAAAAAACCTAACAACCTACACGCAAAAGCTGCACATAGGAGCCCGTTGCTCCAACGCGCTTATCGTGGAAATGGTTATAGGTAATTTCTTTAATCAATTAATTATAACAATTGCGTGACAATTTTTGTACACAAACGCTTATTTTCTGTGGAGTTGTGCTGTAAAGCTGCTCCCGAATTATAAGTCAGAGCATAGCGAAACTCGCTGCTCTATTAGGAGTTATGCTTAATTGCTGCTCCTCAAAAACATAAATAAACCAAGCGTACACCCGTACACGCGTTGTATGGCTGATTGCGAAGAGCAGTTGAAAGAGGAGTTAAGACAAATTAAAAAGGAAATAAAAGAGCAGGAGGCAGAAATTAAAAATTTTAACGAACTGCTATTGGAGAAAATCAAGGGGTTCACGAAGAGGGAGGTTTTTCAATTAATAAAAAACGAAATATTTTCACGTTGGGGTCAACTAACCAGACTTGAAACAACAGATGCGATTTTAAGTCACCTCAGCGGAGCTATTGAACACCTGCAGAGGAGCCACCACGAACAACTCAGGAAATTGGAATGGTCGACATGAGGTTGTTTGTAATTCAGTCTGGTGTACTCAGATCTTTCATAGGGAATGTTGATTTCTTTGCTGGTGACCTCACATGGCTGCAGAAGTCTTAGAATTCCTACATCCTTTAAACTCAAGCTGAACTGCGACTTCTGGCAATTTAAGTTGAATGTGAAGGTGTCGTTTATGCTGTATAGCCATTGATTGCTGGCTACCATTTTTATGATCACCTCTCCCGATGCCGGTATTGCTGCATACTTGCAATTTACTTCGGAGTTTTTGGAATTTTGTAGCAATTGTACTCCGCATTCTTCACTGCCTGCCGTTAATATAGGCTTATATAGTTCATAAAAAGTTTCATACACTTATTGTATTCTTCTCGAGTTAGTGGTCCTCTGCTTCGGCAATATATTCGTTGCTGAGTTGTACCATTAAATCCCAATTGTCGTTCATCTTGAGGGGTAACGTGTATATCCTTTGGAGATTGTATTGGACAGCGTCAGGAAGTGGTACTACCACTTTGACGAATAAACTTTGCCCATCGCTCTACACAGATACCCGAGCTGCCTGGTGTAGAGTTTTAAAGAAGGTCGTGTAGCCGTTGAGAATGACGCTCGCCCTGGTCGCCCTGTCACATCAAAAACAGACGATAATATTGAAAAAACTAATAATATGGTCCGATATGATCATCGATTGAGCATTTGTGCGATTACTGAAGCTATTGGAATTGACAAGGAATCCGTTAGACAAATTTTACACGATGATTTTAACATGAAAAAGGTGTGTGCAAAGATGGTGCCAAAAATTTCACAATCGAACGACGTTTTTCTCCTTTTGCGAACAAAAGATTTTTTAATCGCGCAAAGGAGTTTTTCCATATGACTTTGTGGCGACATGTAAACGCACCATAAATATTAAGGAAATGCGAACAACTTCAGGAGATGACGAAATAGTTTTCCGCGCTGAAGAAATTGACAATCGTCGTAAGTTAGTGTTTTGGCCTGAAATTAAAAATACGTTAACACAAAACAATAATCCAAAACAAATATAAACAAACCTGACAAACGCCGACTAGAGTCAGATTTAATACAATTACAGGCTAGAAGTAAAATATTAAATAAACAAATAAACACAAAAAAATTACCTGAACTTCCTCATTCCAGCTACCTCCTAAAAATAAATTAAAAAGAAAATCAAATAAAACAATTTTTCTAACAACTAAAATAAAACAAACTACTTACCGAAACGTCACCCAGTAGAACAAAAAGAGCTTACACGAAAGCTTCCGTCAAAAACTGGTCCAGAAAAAATGGTCTAAACTGGAGCCACTGGAAAATTATCGTGCCGTGGTGAAAAAGCTCTACCGAACGCCATCTTGCACTTGGAGAGAGGACAAGAAATAAAAGTTCCTGCGATCAAGGAAGCAAGTTCAGTCGATCAGACGTCTCTCGTCAGAAAGGCTGCATTCCGAGCGTATTTTGAAAGCGTAGATAGGGACTAGATATTGTCTGGGTTCTTACCGGCAATTTTTAACAGGTTAGCTAGATTTAGAACATATTAAAAAAATTGTTCACATTTTAAATGTTGGTGGCGGATGTTTTTTTTTAAGTCATACATCGACATAAACAGACCTTTAGGGCTTATATAATTGTCGGGTTTTCACCGACAATTCGTTGTTAGTTGAAATTAATTAGCAAATTTGTTTGGGCATTATTGTTGGTGAAGGGATTTTATGAAAGTCGAAGATCGATTTAAAATAAAAAAGAAATAAAAAAGAGTATTTAATATAATCAATATTTCAGCAGAGATTTCTGTTTTAGGAATCTCTAGTTGACCATTAATATATTTAATATTGCATTAGAGATTTCTGATTTAGGAGTCTCGAGTGTACATGTTAATATATTTAATACTTTCTCAGAGATTTCTGTGTTAGGAATTTCTAGTTGTTGTTGAATCACGGCATTTTGGTCACAGTTAGTGACCGTTAAAACTAACTTTTCAAGTTACCAAAACTTGGGCGAAATTCGCTAAAGCGCCACTTATGTAAACTTCCTTTTTTTGAGGAGTAACAAAGCTCTGAACCTAGTTAAAAGGGGACTCTAGCCAGTGAATAAACCAATTCACTCATAAATAACTAAAAGTTTACAAAAATTTAAAGAGAAAATTCCAAATCTGGTAGAAGTTCAACCAGTATACACAATTTATGTACGTGTACCTACACCGAAGAATTGAACTGTTCGCGGTGCATGTAGTCCTCTGTATGATAAAGGTTTAATGCACCTTATGCGCATGCACCTTAAAAACAGAGTAGAAAAAGATCGGTCAGCTGCAGCAGCTCGGAAACAACCGGCGCTGCAGTGACACAGTCAAAAACAAAGAAACTGCGCCAGTAAACGGGCGTAATAAAAAAAACCAAAACAATTATATGTTTTATTATTAAACTGAATTTTGAATGATTTATTAATGAGTCTAATTTCAGTTTGAGAGAGAAAAGCGAAAGGATTATAATAAGTAGACATAAGAAAAATTGAAATTTAAAAAAAAATTAATTAATTGGAATATTTTTGAATTAAAGTTTGAATAAAGTAACGTAGAATTTAGCGTAAGTTAGAGATAATTAGAATTGTAATTTGTAGGAGATAATATATCTATTTTAAACCACTTTCGTCTTTGCACTTAGCAACCTATTTGGTAAATTTCAGGTAAATTGACTAGAAGATAAATATTGTGGATTCTTCAATTTGGAAGAATTTGGAATGTTTAAATTAAATTAATATAACATTTTTTTTATTATACGGCTTGCGCTGTATCAGTTAGCGTAATAGCGGTAATAGCGCGTTAATTACGTTTATAATAGAGACTCAAATCATATATGTATATTATTATTGTTGTTAATAAAGAATACTTTTAGTTAATTCGTAAAGTGCCTTTCAATTCACAACAAGTGGTGACCCCGAAGTGATTTGAACTCGTGTTATAATTTACCCAGCATGGAGCATTTTTATAATAAAACGATTGACGAGCCGATAACAGAAAAAGACTACGAATATGCGCAAATTTTGGTTTAATTTTGGTTGAAAGAGGCAACAAAAAGAAAAAGAAGTTACTCCAGATAAAATTTTGTAAGTGTAAAAAGACAACATTCCTTTCGAGTTTACTAACGAAGTTTGACGAATGATTCGGCCTACAACTTTTGGATACCGTTTTACATCAGGAAGTATGTAATAGACTAACAATATAACATAAATAGATAAGAATTTAAAAAAACATAAACATATAAGCAAATAACAAGTATATAGTGAACGAAATATACACATTAAATATATAAAAATGCAAAACATAAACATATAATATAATCGAATAAAAAGTATATAAGGAACCAAACACATAAACTAAGTAGATGAGGATTTCAAAAACATAAACATATAATATAGGCAAATAAAAGGTATAATGAATAAACTAAACATGATAAATAGATAAGAAGTCAAAACATAAACATATAATATAAGCAAATAAAAAGTATATAAGGATTCAAAAACATAAACATATAATATATGCTAATAAAAAGATATAATGAATAAAATATACATGACAAATAGATAAGAATTGAATAATGTAAACAAAAACTAACAACATAAGTAGATAGGAAGAAAAAGGGAAAATAATATTTGTGATTGGAGTTTCTAGTGTCGATTTTTTTTGCCACCGTTCAATTAGTTAAAGCGGATGACTGATAATGGATTTCTAGAGTGCTCAGGGTACATCTTTTGATAGCGTCTAGCACCCATAATTTACTTCCTGACTGTATAATCTTAGGACTTAATTGCTTGACATATTTGTATCCCCCGTACATTTTTTCTTCCTCTGAAGGATACATTGAAAACAATTTTTGTTTGGGAGGAAGGATGAGTATAAAAGTATTAAATCAAATAAAAGGGGACGAGACTATTATTGATGGTAGATTTAGGAATGTGGTGGAGTTAACGCGCCTTTTTTTTGTATAAAAAAAAAAAGAAAAGGGGAAATTTTTTTTTTGATAATTGGGTTTTCTTGCAGAAGGTTTTCTTTCGGTTGGAATTTATTAAGGAAATTGGATAGTTTCCATTAAAGAACCTTGATTTTTTTTTGCTTGTGAGAATCTATTTACTTTCGGCACCCGCACACATAAACACTTGAATAAAAGTCTGCAAATTTTTCTTGAATTGCCGGATTGGCTTGAATACATGCGAGATCCCTGTGGGAAAGAATTGCCTGCGTCATCACCTCCACACATTTGAAAGATAGAAACAAAAAAAACCATCGAAGTATGTCAGGGAATTAATTACTATAAATAACAATAAGTAAATGAAAATTTGAATAAATAAAATATCCTAAATTTAAATATATAAATATAATACCTTTTAAACAACCGAGTAATAAGTTTAAATAAATGAATTAAATTAATGAATACCATAAATCCTAACTACATAACTAACTCTATATAATTAAACGAGTAACACGAAATTAAGTTTTAATTGAATAAAATAACGTAAATGATGATGGAGTAAGACACGCCCTGACTGTGTGGCCCCCGGTTTAAGGATGTCCTATCAAAGGTAATTGCCTTCCTCATACTTTTTGTTTGTCTGACATTATGTAGCCCCTTAACATGACTTGATGACCATTGACCATCCCTCTTCTTATCGCGTCACCCCCTCGTTGGCTTCAGAGCGAGAAATTTTTCACCCCGTTCGCCCATAGTTCTGGGTATTTTCAGTAGGCACGAGAATTAAGTTTGTTCCTTAGTAAATAACTTAATTGCATCACAAAAAGGTTGAGGAATTCCTGCTAATCTTTAGAGTTTGACATTTACAGATTGAACTCGTGTTTTACCTTTCGTTATTAACCTGCAAAAAGTGGAAAAATTAAAAGGTTCTAAAAAGAAGAAAATTAATTGGAATAGAGACAAAATTTTAATTTTGGTCGATTTATGGAGCGACCATTCTGCAGAATTAAGAGGAGCAAAAAAGAACTTGCACATATATACAAAAATGACAAGTAAATCTCCCAAAAGAAATATTGAAATTTCTCCAGAACAAATTAAGCACAAAGTGAACAGGTATCGCAACATTTTTAATTTTTTATATTAAAAATATTTGTGAAGTGATTCATTTTATATAGACGCCTCAGTTCCTACAAATGTAATGATTTAACAATAGAAGAAGAAAGTCTTGTAAGTTTTTTTTGTTTAGTTTTTATTGATTATTTAATTAAATGTATATTTAATATTGTGTAATTTTTTTATTTTAATTATTGCATGGAGCTATGAGGAATTCATGTTTCCACTAGAAGCTTCATCATCAAATTCATTGGCTCCTGCAGCATTATCCACCCCAGAACCCGAGTGAATCTCCTATAAATTGTACCCCATTGATCTGCGTGAAGAAAGTGTTCTTTTAAAATAATTCTGGTCGTCACATGAAAACAAAATTAATTTAAGGCATGTAACGGTCGGCCGGTAAATTAAACCCAAACCCCTGAGAAACAGATCCAAACCCATCCAGATTCACATATCAGTTTGATTCTATCTATTCAAAATTATCCCCATTCAAATATATAAAAAAAAATAAAAATTTCTGTTATCGCTTGCACATCTTACAAATTTTAAATATTCTTGCAAAAGTAAAATTTTGCCTAAATACACCCCTGCCCATATGTTTTGCAGCTGCCCCATCAAATATCGTATTGCTCACGCACACATAAATTTTCGCGCAACAAAATTGCCGGCGGCGAACGCCCAGCCAATCACCTCGCACAAGACCCTCGTAAGTACAGGCCTGGAAGCAGAGTTTGTGTTTGTGTTGGTAATAGACCTATTATCTGTCAAATAGGAAGAAATTATATGGAGGAGGTAAAAGTTCGGGTTATTTTGCCGTAAAAAGTCATAAAATAATATATTTAACCAGTTTTTGTTGCAATAGGATTACCAGTGAATAGTGCTTTAGTGATTTAATTAAGAAAATTTAAAAAAATTGAGAGTTTAAGTGTGTTAAATGTGAAGGTGGCAAATTTTGTTTACATTCGCGGTGGTTTTTTCTTGTTTATTTAGCGGAAAAATGTTGAATTTGTGTAGTAATATAATAAAAAGTGCTTTTGAATGATTAAAGATTATTATAGAATAGTTATTAAACACATTAAGTGCAAGTACCACCATACAACATGCATAACAATAACTTTTTCACTTTTCCTTCATATTTTTCTGCACTTATGTTTTTAATAAGTATTCTATAATAATCTTTAATCACTCAAAAAGCACTTTTTATTATATTACTACACAAATTCAACATTTTTCCGCTAAATAAACAAGAAAAAACCACCGCGAATGTAAACAAAATTTGCCACCTTCACATTTAACACACTTAAAACACACTTAAACTCTCAATTTTTTTAAATTTTCTTAATTAAATCACTAAAGCACTATTCACTGGTAATCCTATTGCAACAAAAACTGGTTAAATATATTATTTTATGACTTTTTACGGCAAACTAATGCAAAAATATTCCGAACTTTACATCACGGCGTATAAATAACAAAAGTGACAGATTCTGGGACTACGAGCAGCTGCGTTAGTGTTAGTGAGATAGGCAACTTCCAGGCCTGTACTTGAGAAGGTCTTGCCTCGCATGATTCAGGTGAAGCCAGAACGATTCTCGGAATTTCTAATTCTTGTGAGTGTAATGGAGTGGATTTACACGGGAGAATGAAGGAACACCGATTATCAATTCCTTTGGTTGTTCCCTTCCGTGTGAATTCCTCCATCCCATTACCCCATCCTCTATTTTTCAAGGACATGACCAAATAAGGAGATAACGCCTGCGATGGCTATCTCCTTGGGTGTTTCCCTGTCCTCACCCCCCGACACTCATGCGTAAAGGGATAAGTTTGAAGAATTGGCGTCGGTTTTTGAATTCAGTCGGAAGATGGTTGTTGCAGAGTAGAGTTCGGTTTCGTGTCGTTGCGTCCGTCGAAAAAAAAACAAGGAAAAATAAGAAAAGGAGTAAAATAGAGCTGAGCCGAGAAAAATAAGAATTTTCCTAGCCGGTATTCTCCTTGCTTGGAAAAGTTTTTTTCTGATAACTGACTTCGGTGGTTCTTGTGAGGGTTGCAAAAAAAGAAAAATGGCGTGAAGGAACCTAACAAGTGAAGAAAAACCAAAGAAAAAAAAATGTTGTAGATCCTGAATGTTTGTTTGTGCAAGAAAGGAAAATAAAGTTTAGTTTGTTTTTTTAATAAAGAAATAAAAAGTGAAGAAAAGCAAAAAAAAAAATGTTATAGATCCTGAATGTTTGTTTGTGCAAGAAAGGAAAATAAAGCTTAGTTTTTTTAATAAAGAAAGAAAAAGTGAAGAAAAAAAACAAAAAGAAAAAAAATGTTTATAGATCTTGCATGGTTGTTTGTGTAAAAAGGAAGATAAGATTTTGCTGTTCTTTTTAAGATAGAAAAAAAAATGTGAAAAACAAAAAAATGTTATAGATCCTGAATGTTTTTTTGTGAAAAAAAGGAAAACTTAAAAGTTTGCTGGCATAAAACAAGAACGAAAGTGATAAAAAAAAGGAAAAAAAAATTTTATGTTATAGATCTTGATTTTTAAATTTTGCTGGGGTTTTTTTTTTTTAAATTAAGGAAAGGGAAAGTGAAAGGGAAAAGAATTATGATATAAAATCTTGATCTTTGTGGAGGAAGAAAGGAAAATTAAAAATACTGGTGAGAACGCTGATGCCTGAAGTTCTGGTTGGGCAAACAGTTTGTACAATAAAGATGTCCTTAATAGTCCAAAAAGTAATGTAAGTGACAAGAATAGTAACCATTAGCAACTGCCACACCGCAATGTATAAGAACTATAGGTACAGTAATAACCAAAAAAAAAATATATTTTACTTTGAAGAATGTTGGTATGAGAGAAACTAGAACAATACATATTACTAAATATAATTTATAATGAACAAAGAAAAAGACCATATATTATTGAAAAATAAAATTTTTATTGAGAAAAACAAAAGACAAACAATATTAATTAAATAATTCTTTTTGGGAGAGAAGACGTAACGATACTTAAATAGGATTTTTCTTGAAAAAGAAAAAAAACAAACACAATATTGCTTAAAGAAAATTTTTAATTACAAAAAAAAAATATATTAGATAAATATAAGAACTTTTTTTGTTGCTAAAACAAGCACATTATATTAATTACATATAAAATTTTTTGTTGCTAAAACAAGCACATTATATTAATTACATGTAGAATTTTTTTATGAGAAGAAAAGATAAACCAAACCTTGATACTCACATATTCCTGTTTAGTAAAGAGGAAGAAACCTTATTGCTAATTCTTGCGCTGAAACTTGGTTTTTGGGTCTTTCTTTTTTTTTGTTGGATATTTTCTTTACTTTTGTTGACGCGATTTATAGAGGGATGGACGAGTAGCCGACGCTGAGCAGGTGTGGTGCTCTAGGGGAGGTTTTGTCCTCCAGGATGGTGAGTACCCCATAAATAATTTTTTTTCAGACTCCCCGATATCCCCGAATTAGCGCGCATGGCTGCTTAACGTCGTTTGTTTTTTTTGTACGACACGCGAAAGTTTTCAGTACATAGTTTTTTTGTAAAGTAACTGTCTCTAATGACGAGCCCCTACACCACGAACCCCCCCAACAGCGAGCTAGCCGCAGCACCGCCAGGCGTGTCCATATTTCTGGTGTAGAGGCTGAGTGATGGTAGTTCGCGAGATAGGTTTCCATTTTTTTATTATTATTATCAGCAGTTCAGCCACGGCCATCAGCCTGCTGGATTTCTTTCATAATTCCTTATCAATTTTTTTTGTAATGTCATAGCTTTCCTTAACCACTGCCTCTCTAGTTTATATTTGATATATATATAATTCTTATATATGTATAGGACAGTTACAGACATGGCACCTAGGTATCATGTGTGTATTCTGCATTGGGTAGTTTTATTTAATTATTTAGTTTGATTTTTAATATGACAGTTACAAAAATGGCGCCCAACGGTGTCATATGCGTACTGTACATTGTGTATTCCTGTCTCGATTAGTTTAGTTTATTTTATTATGACAGTTACAGGCAATACAACCAATTTATTACGCAGAAGGATTTAAAGAAAAATTTCCATATACAGACAGAAATAGCATTAAAATAAAAAACTCCATCCATAGTCAGTAGTTTTTATACTCAATTGAATGATTTTGGGGAAATATTAAAATTTTATGACTTCACACGCCTGCTAATCAGAATAGAACAAGAAAAATATTTATTTCGTGGCTTATCAATGTAATAAAAATTTCAATTACAAAATTCACATGTCATCGGAAGTATGTGAGTCTAATTTTACTTAGAGCTGTTTATTGTTAGTTAAATCTTGGAGAAGGAAGTCAGTCAGTGAAATCAGTGAAGAAATTATAGTGAAATAATAATTATGCATTTTTGCTTGAAGTAGGTGTTTTTTAAAAAATTTTTGCTGATGGATGGTTATACATTAGGGTGCAGTGAAAAAAAATTTTTTTTGATTCTCCATTAGTAATAGTGTGGGTAGCAACTTTTCCACACTATTACTAATGATGTAAGCATAAAAAGTGTAAAATTCTATGAAAATCAAGTTATATCTTGCGGTGCCCCGATATAATCCATCTTTACTCTTCCACTTCAATTATCAAACTAACTTATTATTCTATGCTATCATATGTCCAACGGATGGTAATTGACTTATCTTCAACAAATTCAAGTTTGAAGTTTTTCTGGTGTCATTCAGACAACAAAGTCCATATCAAATATCCAAGCTCAAGTATTCGGTGATAGTGGATGGAACAACAGATGTCTCCAGCGACGAACAAATATCCATGCGTGTGAGATTCACTGCACCGAACTCTTTGCATCCAGAAGAATTGTTTTTGGGTATGTATATTTCCTTTTGCTAATATTTACTGTAATTTAATTCAGTTTTTAAAATAACATTTTTTTCTATTTTCCAGGTATGTATACCACAGACGACGGTTGTGCAAAAATGATCACCTCTAGATGACTTGAGAGGCCACTGTTTCGATAGAGCACCTACCTTGGCTGGACGTCACAATGGCGTGCAGAAATTGTTCCAAGACGAGCAACCAAAATCAATCTTCGTCCATTGCGCCAACCATTCACTGGATCTTGTCCTCCAAGAAACAGCTAAACTACAAAGCGGGGTATGCGATGTTATGTGCTTAGTTAAAGATGTTTCGAATACCATTTTATAATCGGCAAAAAGAAAGAAAATGTACGATAAAGTCGATCTACAAGCATGCGAAGACGATTTAACGTCATCAGATGATGATTTGCCGGTTGATAAACCGACTCGATTACTCGCTTTATGTCCTACGCGATGGTGCACACGTGTGCAATCTTTGAAAAGATTCAAAGAGAATTATTTACGAGTGCAGGAAACATTAGTTCAGTTCGAAAACTGTGAAACTGTAAAGCCGGGAAAAAAAGCTCAAATCCGCGGGTGGTTGCTGAAACTTGAGCAGTCTGAGACCCGTTTTTTTTTTCTCAACGTCAGCATTCAAATTTTTGCTCCTTGCGAACAACTTGCGCGAGCGCTACAAGCTCCTGGTCTAACAGCTAGAGGTGAGAAACAAGCTGCTGATTTACTTTCTTCGAGATTGCAATTGTTGCGCACGGACACCGAGTTCGACCATTTATTTGAAAAAACACTTGAAGAATCGAACCAGTTTGACTTGAACACTTTCAAAGAACCCCGCGTGAGACAACCGAACAAACGTTACGAGCATACTTCAAAATATTCTCCACCGCCGGTGCGACTTTCAGCCAAAGACTCGTTAAGAAAAACCTATTTCGAAATTTTAGATTTGCAAATATCAGAATTGAGTGAAAGGTTCGACCAAAGTGGTTTGTCTATTCTATTGTCACTCGAAACTGTCTTGTTAAACGCGACTAAAGGTTTAGTTGGCGACGAAGCAAAGCTCGCGGAAGAACCTGGTGTCTTTGCTGAAGATTACGACAACTAGGGATATGTTGGATGACGTAATTTTACTGATAATTTTGATCCAAACCGTACCTGCTTCCGCCGCGAACGATCTTTTAGCGCTTTAGGAAGGTTGAAAACTTATTTAAGAAATTCGATGTCCCAAAAGCACCTCACACACCTTTTGCTATTACATGTACATAAAGAACTCGCAGCTGCTTTTGATTTGAATGTTATAAAGAAAGAGTTTGTGGCACGGTCAGAAAAACGCAAATCTGTGTTTGGCAAAGTTCTTTAGTACTCTAGGTTTAAGGTTGAGAAAAGTTGAATTATAATTTAAGACTTTTGAATTGTAATTTTAGCAAGAAAATGTAAAGTGAAAAAGTTTGAAAAAACTGAAAATGTAAATGGATAAATTGTGTAAATAAAATTGAATTATAAAAATTCAAAATTTTGAAAAAATTATTTAGAACCAACAAAAACTGTTGAGTATAATACTAATAAACAATCACAAATATGTTTCATACAATATTGTTATCATCGAAAAGTAAAGGGGGGGGGGGTGTAAAGATTTCAAACCTGCCCACCCAGCAAAAATTTCGTTTCTATGCCCCTGACAGTATAATACATTCAAGCCTAAAGAACAACGTGGCTTCCGAGTCGTGCTCCGAAATATGCACTATTCAACCGACCAGAACGAAATCAAAAAGGAACTTGGTGAATATGGTCATAATGTAATTAATATCCACAACATACTACAAGCCCGAACGAAAAAACCACTCCCACTCTTCACAATTGAAACCAACAAAAACAATCAAGAAATATATAACATAACCCACTTATTGCAAGGCGAAAGTCAACAAAACGTCGACGTCAAAAAGACGACTTATCTGAGATAAAGAACATGATGAAACAGTAAAGCGGCCCATACACTTTCAATTTAACTGCTCAGTTTATCACGTGTGACGTCATATCTGAGCAATAAATTGTGTGAACTGTGCGTTTTGAACTATTTTCATTCAGTGCTCAGACCTTAGCTTCTGGACCCTCTTTGCTCCGATAAACTGCGCAGGTCAGACAGTTTATCGTTCAGTTCTCTCAGTGCCGTACATTTTTGCCATTATTAAAATGATGTACTCAAATCAACAAAACTGACGAGACTGAGGAAAAAACCCTTACAACGAACTGACGAACCCACACACTTTCAGTTCAGTTTATTGTACAGATTTTTTACACAGTTCAACTGCTCAGTTAAAACTGAGAGTGTGTGGGCCGCTTAACAAATATCCAATATGATGAACATCTTAACTCTGCTTATTACTAAAATAAATGGACAATAATGCAAATTTGAAAATAGTCATCTGGAATGCAAACGGACTATCCCAACATGCCTTAGAACGTAAAAAATTTATAATTGACATTCTTCTAATATCCGAAACCCCTTTTACCAATAACAGTTATATTAAGATTCCTGACTGCAAATTTTTTCACACAAACCATCCTAGCGGACGTGCTCACGGTGGTGCAGTAATCATAATTCGACAAGACATCAGCTTCAACGTGCTAAAAGAATACACGAAGGACTATTTCCAAACTACTACAGTTCAAATATATGACACATATGGACCAGTCAGAGTATTTGCACTATACTGCCCACCCAAATTCAATATACAGTAATCCCCCGATTTACGTTCCCCCGATTTATGTTTTTCGTTTTGCGTCTTAGGAAAATTTCAGACTTGTTTTCGATAACGTTGCATTTTACCCCGAATTACGTCCAAATTCCAATGTCCATGTGTGCATGTTTAATTTTAAAAATAATCGGCCAATAAATGTTACAACACATTGTGGACATCCTAGCTGCTTGCTACTGCAAATTTAAGAAGAAGATACATAATGGCAAATTGACGAAATTCAACTGTCATATGTGAGTGGTGTGTTAGCTGCATTTATGTGATCGCCCTTGAAGATTTTTGATAATTATTGGTGTTATTTTCATGAGCAGTTCCAAATAACATCCCAGCAAGGTGGCGGACTAAAGTCTACATACACGTTTGGAAGTCCAAAAACATTTTGGTAAAAAGTAAAGATGCAGTGCAGTGCAAATTAATAAAATTATATAAAAAAAACATAATATTTACAGTGACAAAAGTCTACATACAGTACAAGATTTTTTATACTTAATCGTTTAGTTTCTTTATCTTGTTGCTTTTTCGCGTCCTTAATATTTCGTGGGTCCACCCTTAGCATCAATCACTGCTTGGAGTCGTCTTGGCATAGAAACAACTAAATTTGTCAACTCAGCAGATGAAATAGTGTTCCAAGCCTCTAGTATGCGTTCTTTGAGAACTGCAGCGCTGGAAACCTGCTCCCTTCTGATTTTACGCTCAAGGATTTCCCAGACGTGCTCGATAATATTCAAATCCGGGCTTTGAGGTGGAGTTTTCAACTGTCTTGGCGCGTAATACAGAAGCCAATCCTTGACCAACTTAGCTGTATGCTTCGGATCGTTGTCTTGTTGGAAGATCCAACCTGAACCAAGCTCCAAAGTGTCCACCGAAGCCTTCAGATTTTCTTCCAAAATGGATTTGTACTGGTAACGATCCATATTACCTTTAATAAACGCAATTCTCCCAACTCCAGATGCAGCAACAGCGCCCCAAACCATTACGCTGCCACCTCCATGCTTGACGGTTGGTATCAAATTTTTCATATCTAAGGCAGTTTTGTTTTTTCTCCACACCCTGGCCCTGCCATCGCTTCCAAATATGTTGAACTTTGACTCGTCCGTAAATAGAACTTTTTGCCAAAAGTCAACCCCCTTCTCCTTATGTTCCTTCGCGAATTCCAAGCGAAGCTTACGGTTTTTTTCGGATATGAGAGGCTTTTTGCGTGGTGTTCGGCTGTGGAAACCGTTATTGTTCAACGTTCTTCTAATTGTCCGTGGATGAACGCACTTTCCCGAAGTGTTAGCAACATGTTCGGCCAATTTTGGAGCATTGATTTTTGGATTTCGTCCCACTTCTCTCAATACAGAGCTCACATCCCTGGGAGATAATATTTTTGGCCGTCCACTACGCGGTTTATTTTCTGTTGTACCTCTATTTTCCCAGTTTTTTATAATAGTCTGCACTGTTGCTCGACTCAATTTTACTAATTCTCCGATTTCCCCATATGATTTATTTTCTACTCGGAGTTTAATAATTAAATTTCTTACGTCAACTGAAATTTCTTTTCGCGGAGCCATTGCCAGAACAAACACTCAAGAAATAAAGATCAAAACTACAACTGATTGCAAGAATAGTAAAGCCAGAGACATTCCATGTGTTTAAATGAACATAAACAGTATTTTACCGTTATAAAAACACAGCCTTGCACAGTACACGCCTACTGTATGTAGACTTTTGTCACTGTGAATTTCATGTTTTTTTAAATAATTTTATTAATTTGCACTATGGAAATGAATTTTTTGAGTTGATTATGAATAAAAAATGATTTCAAACAAAACTGTATCTTTACTTTTTACCAAAATGTTTTTGGACTTCCAAACGAGCTGAAATGGGGGGTGTATGTAGACTTTAGTCCGCCACTGTAGGTAAAGACCTTTCCACTTATGCCTCGCATGTGAGATCACTTCATGTATCTCAGCTGCAGAAAAGCCGTGATGAAATGACCAGGTATTATCGGCCCTAACTAGTCACTTCTCTAAAGAATCCCCGTACTCCGAATTACCCCAAACCAAACCCACCTGAGAACATAAAGCTCTTTTACCACAATTGCAGTGGTACGAGAGGTAAAATTAACAATTTTTTTATTGACTCGAAATCCTGTCATTTTAATGTACTATGTATGAATGAAACATTCCTTAATGAAGAGATCCTAGACTGCAATTGGACCATATATAGATGCGATCGTGACTACAACTCCACCGGTCTCTCAAGAGGAGGAGGGGTTCTTATAGCAGTGAAAGACTCCCTAAATAGCGAACTACTCACAACTAATCGTTCGTTGTCTTTTGAGCATGTTTTCATTAGAGTCAAATCGGGCAAGAAACACATATCTATCGGTACATTCTATATACCCCCAAATTCTGACGAATCTAAATATGATGAGTTACTTCATATATTAGATGAGGCCAATGAATCACTTTGCGATAACGAGGATATATTTATTTTAGGGGATTTCAATCGCCCCAATATATCTTTTATCCCTGACGAAGAAGATAATAACTTACTTCCGATTAATGTCATAAATTCCATCGATATAAAGTTTATCGACACTTTTTATGGCAATGGTCTGCACCAAATTATTAGGACTCCTAACTCTGGCGGTAAATGGTTAGATCTAATTTTCACCAACTCACACGAAGAGCTGAAGATCCTACCCGCTTCCGAAGAGGAGAATCTTTTCGCCAATACAATTCATCACTCCGCTTGGATTCTCGAGCTTAATTCCACAATCTCTAATCATCGTAATTCCTACAATAACTCACTTATTTACGACTTCAAGAATGCAAACTATAACAGTATTGGCTGCGAATTATCCCTGGTTGACTGGGAGCATAGGCTGTCAGGAAATGATCTTGACGAAGTAGTATCATGCTTTTATACTATTCTTTTTAACATCATTGACAAATATGTGCCCAGAATTAAAAAAAGGGATAAATTATCGCAACCATGGCTGGATAACGATATTCGTTCGCTTCGAAATCATAGAAATAAATTGTATAATGTGATTAGAAATAACCCCAATGTAAATGTAGAACTGAAATTAGCATACACTAGATTAGCCTCTGAATTTAGTCTTAGGTCACGTGCGGCCTATACAACATACCTCAACTCCATCGGAAATAGCATCATAAATGACCCCAAGAAGTTTTTCGCTTTCGTTAATACAAAACGAAAGACCTTAGGCTATCCTACAACAATGACAAACGGTAGTAAACACTCTTCGTGCCCCCAAGAGATTTGTAGCATGTTTGCTGATAAGTTCAGCAAAGTTTATTGCCCCAAGTAAATTTCATTGCACAATGTTCAAACAAATACGCACACTGGCACTTCTATTCTTATAAACAATCTCTGCCTGTCTGTTGACGATATAATGTCCGGTTTAAATAATCTCGACATTAATAAAGGTCATGGCCCAGACAATCTACCTGCAATTTTCCTGCAGCGCTGCTCAAAATAGGTCTTGTTTCCCCTCCATCTTATCTTTAATAAATCACTATCGCTAGGAAAGTTTCCTAAAATATGGAAGAAATCCTACCTCACACCAATTTATAAAGCTTGTGATAAACAATCGGTGGACAACTACAGAGGCATCGCCATCTTATCATCAATCCCTAAACTTTCCGAAAAACTTGTCTACGACAAGATCGCCCCCTTAATCGATCCTCAACTTAACGAACAACAACACGGTTTCAGAAAAGAGCGCTCAACCACTTCTAACCTTATGGTTCTATGGTGCTTTGTGTGATGGAGAACGGTTATCAAATTGATGCAGTTTATACCGACTTCAGCAAAGCATTTGACCGAGTTGACCACAATACCCTAATTTCAAAGCTATCAAAATTTGGAATTTCAGGACTCCCGCTGGAATGGATAAAATCATATCTTGACGGAAGATCACAAGTTATCAGATTCCAAGGATTTCTATCTAAGGAAATTGACGTGACTTCCGGCGTTCCTCAAGGTAGCCATCTAGGCCCTCTACTTTTCAATATCTTCATCTCTGATTTATCTGAAAAATTAGGTAACATTCCTCATCTCTTCTACGCAGATGACCTCAAAATATATAGCTCCATTAAGTCCCAAACCGACGTATCCCTTCTCCAGTCGAAACTCAAGGTATTGCAGGATTGGTGCATAGTCAATAAATTACATCTCAACACCAGCAAATGCCATGCAATTACCTTCTCTCGAAAGAAAACCACTCAGCTGCAGAACTATTATCTCAACGACAAGATATTGGATCATGTCGATCATATTGTGGATCTAGGTGTTGTCCTAGACAAAAAACTAAATTTCAATATGCACTACGATAATATTACTGCAAGGGCCAATAAGCTTCTTGGCTTTATAAAGAGAAGGGCTAAAGAGTTCGGTAATGTATGGGTTACAAAAACACTATTTTGTTCCTTAGTCCGCCCAATCCTGGAATATGCTTGTCCAATCTGGGACCCCACATTTGAGGTTAACAGAAACAGGATTGAATCTGTTCAAAAGAAATTTCTCCTTTTGGCGCTGAGACATCTGCACGATCCACACGACTTCCGAAGCCTACCACCATACGAGGACCGGCTCAAAGTTATGGATCTCATGTCACTATCGGGGAGAAGAAAAATGCTTATTTCATGCCTTACCCTAGACATTATAAATGATAACCTTAAAGTACAATTTCTATCACGTATGATCAAATTCAATGATGATGTGTTACATAAAAAATTCCATAACTAGAACAACAACAACAAAAACCAAAAGACTCGCACCACACAGACGAAAAATCCAACACCTTATCGCAAAGGTATCGGATTACGTCTGGGAGTACTTTCTTTCATGTACTAAACGGTTAAAATTGTCCCCATGAGATACTGATTCTCGTCGCGGTTTCACGATTAACGCTGAAACCGCGATAAAGCCACCGCGGTCTTTGATAACGTGAGTAATCTTGACCTTGACCGCGGTGTGGGAACCGTTTCCCCTGGTTTTTTGTTTTGGTTGAAAATCCACGGCCCAACGGCGGTGAAAAATATGGATTAAGTAGAGTGTTGTCTAAACTTTTATGGGCGTCGGGCGGACTTTTCGCGACTCAGAGTGTTGGCTAAACTTTCATCCGCGGCGGGCGATTTGTAAATATATAGATTATTGTTCTAACCTTAACCCGCGACGCGACGGGGCGAAAACTGGACACGGGCCGGTATCATTTATTAGAACGATTAAATAAAAAGTTTAAATAATTAGAGTGAAGAATTTAAGAATTTTAGAGATTCTATTAAGTAAAAAGTTTAAATAATTAGAGTAAAGAAATTAACACTTTTGGAGATTCTGTTAAGCAAAAAGTTTAAATAATTAGAGTAAAGAATTTAAGAATTTGTGAAGATTCTGTTAAGTAAAAACTTTAAACAAGTAGAGTGAAGAATTTAAGATTTTGTGAAGATTCTGTTAAGCAAAAAGTTGTAACGGTCGGCCTTAATTCGCCTTCAACATTTGGAATTCCCATACAATAATCCCATCAAAATTTCTCAGCCCATCAATTTTATTTCATGCAATAATTATTCATAGTTTCCATACAAAAACTTTGGCTCAAATATGCACGCCTCTGCGCATATTATTTCTTGCCTATCCCAATTCTACGGCATAATGCACGCACACAAAAGTTTTCACGCAACAGAATTGCCGGCGGCGAACGCCCAGCCAATCACTTTGCATTAATTTAAATGAAAACCGAACGATTCTCGGAATTTTTATTCTTGCCCATGTAAAGGTCCAGTTACACGCAACGATCTGCTTGTGCCAATTGGCTTGCGCAAGTCAATTTGCGCAAGTGAATCGTTGCGTGTAAACGCAAATTTTTGGCTGGCGCAAGCCAAAAAGGTTGCCTTGTGCAAAATATGTGTTCTTAGAAAATCGGCTTGAGGTTGATGTTTTGGCATGAGCGTTTAAACGATGTTCAAGACAAGCTACAACCCTCAGCATGCCCTTGGGTGAATGGTGAAATTTTATGACGCTCCTCCGACCTTAATCAATATAATATAATAATCGTGTCAAATTAGCATAATTTAGTGTCGTTTTCACTCTTTTTATTTGCACCAATTGACTTGCGCCAGTCAATTTGTACAAATAAATCGTTGCCTGTAAACCGATTCATGTTCACTCAGTTTATTTGCACCAATTGACTTGCGCCAGTCAATTTGCACAAGCAGATCGTTGCGTGTAACCGGACCTTAATGGAATGGATTTACACGGGAGAATGAAGGAACACCGATTATCAATCCACTTGGTTGTTCCCTTCCGTGTGAATTCCTTCATTTCATTTCCCCATCCTCTATTTTTCCAAGGACACGACCATATAAGGGAATAACGCTGTTCGATAGCGATTTCCTTTGGTTTTTTTTCTGCCCTCACCCCCCCCCCCCCAACACTGATGCGCCAAGGGCTAGTTTCGAGTTGGCGTCAGTTTTTGGATTCATTCGGAAAGTAGCATTGAATGAGGTCGGTGGGTAGTTTGCTGAAGCGGACGCGATAAACGAAAATTAAAGAGATCAAAAACCGAAAAGAAAAACCCTCGGGATCCTTGTTTTGGCTTGTGGCGATAGAGATTTCCTTTTTTTGGAAAAAAATAGAGGAAAACGGAAAAATCCGGACCTTTTTGTCGGGAAGCTGCGGGCGAACAAGAAGATCCCGGAGTTTATAATAGTGAAAATGCATTTTGCCCGGAGGGAAGAAAAGGGGGAAGATAGCCGAAGGAATGACAAAGTGCGTCCGCGCTAATAAAGATGTTAATAAGAAAGCGTGAGAAAAGTTATTAAATGTAAAGGTGCGTTCGTGGATAGTAAATGTTCAATATGTACCACTAAAGGAAGGAAAGTTTTGTCTAAAATAAATTTAAACAAAAAATAAAATGTGTCAAATGAATTAAAGTGTTAAAACGTGTTATTTGTAAATTTAAACAAAAAAGAAAATGTGTCAAATGAATTAAAGTGCTAAGGCATGTTATTTGTAAATTTAAACAAAAAAAAAATAAATGTCAATTAAACTAAAGTGCGTTCGCGTATAGTGAATGTTAAATAGATACCAAGAAAAGAAAGAAATTCGATTAAAATAATAAATGTCAATTGAATTAAAGTGCAAATGCATACTCATGTAAATTTAAACCGAAAAGATAAGAAAAAAAGAACATAATAAAAATAAGAACCTTTTTATGGCATTTCGTCAAGAAAAATTATGACCAGAGGAGTAAGGTAAATTAGTTTATTCTTATTTGAAGATGTACTAAAGTAACTAAAGAAAAAAAAAGAAAACCATACCAAAAAGGACCACCCTCAAGTGATGGCCGGTTAAGAGGCGGAAAAAAAAATTTTTAACAAAAGTTATCTGTAATAAAGTAAACAAAAAAAAACAAAAGGAAAATATTTTTATGACGACGAATAAGTGAACGGAGTAATTTTGTAGAAGACAGAAAATATTTGACATGTTGGTTGAGAAGATTATTTTTGTTACATTTTTTGCATGTAAAAACCTATAGTTTTTTTATATATATATAGATATTAAGCCTAAGATAAGATATTATTTTTTTTTGTAGATATATCAGTACCATGTTCATTTTTTTTAAATACCATAATAATCAAGATTCTGCACGTGCAGAACTAAATAACCAAAACAAAAAAAAAAAAAAATTAATTAGAAAATTTATGCCAACTTAATTGGTGACACATATAATATGCTATGATGGAAAAGTAAGAGAATACTCATTGATTAACTATTTTTATTAATGCAAAGTAAATTATAAATTTTTTTTACAAAATATATATTGATTAACTATTTTCCAATAATATTGAGAAGTAAGTAACTCGCACAACAACGCCCAGTGCACATTAAGTAAATTTTCTCAGAGCGAAGAGAAAGTAAACAATGAAAACCTGATATTGAATAAATGGTCCTTTGTCTGTAAAAGAAAAAGAAATAACAGTTACAAATTTTTTTTGTTCTTCTTTTGGGCGTTCTTTTTTTCTTTTTTTTTGGGAGGGGAGAAGAATATTGAAACGGTATCCATCGAGATGCACGAGTAGAAGACGAAGAGTGGGCGTGGAGCTCTAGGGGAGGTTTTGCCCTCCGATATGGTAAGTACCCCATAATTTTTTTTCCCCCTGTATCCCGTGAAGAAGTGAGCATGGCTGCCTGATGCCTGGCCCCTCTCGTATGGCTGCCCCCAACCTTTTATCCCTATCTCGACGAACCTTTTTATATTATGTTATTATATTGACACGCGAAAGTTTAATCTTTTTTTATATGAATATCAAGTAACTGTCTTTGGCCCTTCGCAGACTTGTCCATAATTTAAAACCGGTTTTAATATGAGTTCAATAATACACTCGGAACTCACTTTTCTCCATCATTTTCGTGTAACGATTGTAATGCCTATGTAGTAATGTGGGGTGCAAGCACAGCGAAGCAGCTTTACTGAGAACGAAAATATGCTTGTGTTAGTGTAATGGACGGTGAAACCAGAAAATATTTGGGTGGACAAATGATGGAAAATTATGGAAGAAAAGTTGTCTTCCCTGCGACCCCTTGCCTATAAAACCGGTTTTGGTTTTGATGTTATGGACAAGTGTGCGGAAGGCCTTTAATGACAAGCTCCTGCACAACGAATCCCCCCAACGGCGAGCTAGCCGCAGCACCGCCAGGCGTGTCTTAGGTCGAGTGCAGAGGGCGAGTGTTGATAGTTCACGGGATAGGTTTCCATTGTCTTTTAATCTTATCTTCTGCGGTTCAGCAAGGCCCTCAGCCTGCTGGATTTCTCTCAAAATTCCTTTTCCAATTTTATTATTTGTGATGTCATATCCTCTGGGTCCATTGACCAGTTAGTTTTTTTTATATATATATTTACTATATGTACAGGTATATATTAGGACAGTTACGAATATGGCACCACGGTTTCATATGCGTCCTGTTCATCATATATATACTCTGCTTTATCTAGAGTAGCTTAAAAATTTTTTTTAAATTTTTTTATTATTATGACAGTTACAAAGTTTAAATAATTAGAGTAAAGAAATTAAGACTTTTGGAGATTCTGTTAAGCAAAAAGTTCAAATAATTAGAGTAAAGAATTTAAGAATTTTTGGAGATTCTGTTAAGAAAAAAAGTTCAAATAATTAGAGTGAAGAATTTAAGAATTTGTGAAGATTCTGTTAAGTAAAAAGTTTAAACAAGTAGAGTGAATAATTTAAGATTTTGTGAAGATTCTGTTAAGCAAAAAGTTCAAATACTTAGAGTAAAGAATTTAAGAATTTGTGAAGATTCTGTTAAGTAAAAAGTTTAAACAAGTAGAGTGAATAATTTAAGATTTTGTGAAGATTCCGTTAAGCAAAAAGTTTAAATAATTAGAGTAAAGAAATTAAGACTTTTGGAGATTCTGTTAAGCAAAAAGTTCAAATAATTAGAGTAGAGATTCTGTTAAGTAAAAAGTTGAAATAATTAAAGTAGAGAATTAAAGAACTTTTGAGTATTGTTTAATAAAAAGTTTTGAACCAAAGAAACGTTGTCGATAACATAACAATTTGTACCCAGGTAAGAGAGAGATATAAAGAAAAAGATTACTTAACAGATGTTCGACATACAAGACATACGAAGCTACTTAAGGAGTACCCGCATCGCACTGAATATGCAAAGAACGAGCCCGTCAACAGATGCTGTATGGTCTTCAATAGCCATGGATCATGTTTTTTACCTTCAATTGATAAAATATCCTTTAAACAAAAAAATTAGATCCCTACTAATAGCATGAATCCCTCCTACTTACAATTATTATTTTTTTTTCTTTAAGCGTCAGTGTCATAATTTATAAGACTGAATAGTAAGATAAGTCACTATGTAATGTAATTTAAGTTAGCCTTGTTTGGCTTATAAATAAATAAATATGTATGTATTTATTTTTGGTAAGTTATTTAGAATATCTTAGTGAGCGCTTTGTCTGCTTATGTATATTTTTTAATAATTGTTTAGATTTTGCATATGTACATACTTATTGTGTACAATGTATTTATGTATGTACAATGAATAAACATGGATGTAAGAAAGAAAGCCAAAAAGAGGGAAGTTATAAATCTATAACGAAAATTAGAAATAATTAAGCGATTTAGGCAAGGAGAAAAAGCTGTTTTAATTGCGTCGTCTATGGGTTTGAAACCAACCACAGTAAGGACGATTTTAAGCAATGCAGACAAAATTCAAGCTTGTGGAAGTGCAGCGTCTACCATCTCTACTGAAACTGTTTCCAAGACAAGATCTATTCTAATGGAGAAAATGGAAAGATTATTAATAATTTGGATTAAAGATTTAAATGATAAAAGTTTACCTGTAAGTACAAGAATTATACAAGAAAATGCAAAATATTTGTTCAGTCAACTTCAAAAACAATTTGACGGAACTGAAGATCATAAATTTGCAGCAAGTCACGGTTGGTTCGATAGATTTAAGAAAACGACATAAATTGCATAATATAAAAATTACTGGTGAAAGTGCCAGCGCCGATCTTGAATCGGCTGAGAAATATCCAGCAGAATTGAAGGATTTAATAAGTAAGGGTTGGGTTACCTTCTCCAACAAGTGTCCAATTTTGATGAGACGGGGCTTTTTTGGAAGCGTATGCCTTCAAGAAGTTTCATATCGTGTGAAGAACGTACGATGAAAAATATGGACAAAAAAAAACTTCCTGTGCTTTGGAGATCAAATAAAAAAGCATGGTTACGTCAGCTATTTTTGTTGACTGGTTTAATGGATATTTCTGTCCTGAAGTAAAAAAATATTGTCAAAAAAATAATTTAAATTTCAAAGCTCTTCTTGTTCTTGATAATGATCCTGGACATCTGATAATATTAACTGAACTGAATGAACATGTTAAAGTGATTTTTTTACCTCCAAATACCACTGCCATTTTGCAACCAATGGAACAAGGAGTTATAGCCGCTTTCAAATCATATTATCTTCGACGAAATTTTCGGCAGTTAATTCATGTGATAGATTCACAAATAGAAAACGAAGAAAATGGAAGGGATTTAATGAGAAATTTCTGGCGCAAATATAACATACTAAATGCAGTAGAAAACATTGAAAAATCTTGGGCAGAAGTTTCTAAATCAACAATGAACAATTGTTGGAAGAAATTATGGCCAGAATGCGTTAGTGGAGATAACATCCCGAAGATTCAAATTGAAAGTGAAATTGCAGAATTGGCTCATCGAATTGGTTTTACAGATGTAGATGAAACCAACGTGAGAGAACTTTTACAAACAAATGAAGAACCTTTATCTGATACTGAACTTATAGAAATGTTGGAAGAAAATGTTCAGCAAACTTTGCTGATGAAGAAGAAAATAGTAGAGCTGTGATCGAAAATGTGGAAGAAGTTTCATTTCCTGTAAAAAAATTAACAGAAGCATTCAGCTATTTGCAGCAAGCTATAGAAATATTTGAGAAATATGATGATGATTTGGAAAGAGCACAATCTACAAGAAATACTATTTGGCAAAGTGTTTCCTGGTACAAAGAAATCTATATTAAAAAGAGAAATTTGCGTCAGTTACGCATAGATTCATGCTTTTCATCCAATGGATAAACCAAAAATTCATTACATACACATAATATGTATGAGTTTTGAATTTTATTTATAGAAGTTTTTGTTAATTTTTTGAATTCATTTTATTTAATTTGTAATTTCTTTAATTTTGTTGATCGAAGTTTTTGTCTATTTTTGTTAATTTTTGTAATTGAATTTTGTTTTTCTTGTTTTTATGTTTATTAAAAAATATTATTACAAAGCGATGTTTTATTTCTTCCGAAAATAATTTTTTATGAATTCTACTTCTCATACCCCGATATAAGTTTTTTCGCTTAACGTAGTTTTTTTTCGGAACGGTTTACGACGTAAATCGGGGGATTACTGTAAGTGTATTACAGTTCACCGAATACATCCAATCATTGCGCGCTTTATTGCAGGAGGAATTTTGTACATTCAAAAATAAAATAGTGCAACTCTGCTTTTCTTGCTCTGTTTTAATTATATTGTTCAAAAATTAATCGAAAAAAAATGGCAAATAACACCGATAAAACATGAGGTGAGTACGAACGAATTTAAAAATTAAGAAATTCTATTTACGCAATAAAATCGCTAATAATTTTTACATGATTAAAAAATAATAAAAAGAACGATTTTTTAAAAAAAACGACTGTATTCGAACGTAATATATATCGAGTTCAAATTTATGTTCCTTTTTACATCGCATTTTGTTTTTCGGGCGAGGCATATCCGAATCATATTCATGTATCTATTATTAGGCATAAGCATGAGGCTGTAAACATACAGCTTATACACGCGAAGGGAAAGAAAGAACGACGCGATAAAATAACTTCAGATCACGATTTTTTTTTTAAAAAATGCCCATTTTATAAAGATGAGAAAGATGAGTTTAAAAATTGAACAGTAAAAAGCGACGAATAAATAAAGAAACGATATGAATAAAATATGCAAAAATTTGAAACGATGAGAATAAAATACTGAAGTTTCTATTTTTCACAACAACACAACTTGTTGCACCCGCGATGCACTTTGAACAGCTCTCCTGACTATTTAAATATTTCATTCAAATTCGTATAAACTAATAAAAAGTGAACATGTTAAAATGTAGCTCTTCCAAGAATAATTACATTAAAAAGGTTTTTTATTATTAAAAAACTTTACATGCGTCCAACTGTTGCACCCGCGATAATGGAATCGCCCCCTTTACAAAAAAAAACCAAGCAAAAAAGTTAAATCACTTATTTATCTACAAAAGAGGTTATATACATTTTTGTCGTAAAATGCATAGTTTCTGAGATATAGAATTAAACGCGTTTCCCTTCACTGTAAGTTTAGCAAGAGGGTGGGGATGACGACATTTTGAATTTAAGCTTATAAAAATATATAAAATCATTTGGTAAAAATAATCGCGTGAGTTACATCCCCAACAACATCGAATGTTAATTTTGATCACAGCTTCCAAGAATCAAGCAAAATCGGACGGAAATGTGAAATCCGACCAGATTTTGTTTCATTCGCAAAGGAACTGAAATTGGAGATTCCTAAATTCCCAGACTAAATATGAAGCCTCACTTCATATGGGAATGGAATTTTGGATCTCGACGAGCTGGTGAGAACCAACTCGTCAGCATAAAAATAAAAGTTAGAATAAGTTTGACTAATGTAATAAAGTTAGTCTTAAGATTATCGTCGCGAAGAAAACACTCCAAAGAGTTGTTTCGCGATTTTATATTAATTTTATATTTTTTTTTCAAATAAATATCCGAAGTACCAAAGTGCATTTCTTGGTGTTTTTTTGTTTATTAAAGAAAAAAGAAGATTAATAAGATGTAACTCGTGCGGTATGTTTCGCATTACGAAGGCCTTTTTTTCGACCTATTTATTGGACTAGTTGGGATTTCGGATTTCGGACGTGCGGGGTCGCCTCGTCAAATATTATATACTAGTCAAAACAAAATAAGGGCCACTTGTTTATTTTTTTGTTTGGACCGATTTAATAATTTTAAAGCGATCTTAGGTGGCTAATTCTTTTTTTGTTATGTTCCCTAAAGTTTAACAAACATTAATTCGAGTATGCCACTTGAAGTCGGTAGATTTTTGTTTTTTTAACCAGTTGAATTTAGCCTATTTTAATACGGATTTTTGAGTCATCATCAAACTGTGAATAACATTGATTCAGGAGGGTCATTCGCAGCGTTCTGTAGCTCTGCAGGTGGGGTTTTCACGGCGAGCGATCCAGAATGCTTGGAATCGCTCCCAAGCGGCTGCGAGGGTCACAAGAAGACCAGGATCAGGCAGGATTAGAGCAACCACATCACAGGAAGATCGCTACATACGCCTGATTGCGCGCAGAGAGCGATTCGTCACCGCTCGCCCTTTACAAAACCGCTTGCGCCAAGCAACGGGTACCCCGTATTAGTGACCAAACCATTAGAAATCGGTTGCATGAAGACCAACAGTTCTCTAGGAGACGAGTAGTGCGAATTACATTGCGCATCGTGCAAACCGATTAACTTTTTCAAGGCAGCACCAGGACTGGGACACGAGTGATTGGAGCACACTATTGTTCACAGATGAGTCCAAAGTGAATTTTTTTAGTGATGATCGTCGCATTAGAGTTTGGAGACGAGAAGGTGAGCGATTTTCGGATGCATGTATCCATGAAAGTGACAGATTTGGGGGTCCCAATGTAATGGTGTTGGGAGGGGTTTCATTATCGCGTAGGATCGAGCTCGCAATTCTCAACGAAGGAACGGTAACGGCTCAACGATACATTGAACAGGTCATAAGATCCCATGTGGTACCATTTGCACAAAGAATTGGTGCGGGATTCAAATTAATGCAAGACAATGCCCGCGCGCATTGTAATGAGCCTATGGCTCATCACCATACACCCACATATCAAAAACCCTCCAGATCAATCTATCCAAGACAAGGAATCTAATATCCAACTCATGAATATTCTCTTACCCGATTCATGAACCAAATTATTTCGCATACTTCCTGAAAGTATGCATGCACAACGTTAACCGAACGTTAACGTTTCATAAACCATTTCAAAAACTTGCATCTTTTCTCACGATCTATAATATTCTTTCCGAATAATTACCCAAAGATCCATTCTAAACGACAAAACATATGCGTACATGAGGTCCATATTATTTTCATTCGGGTAAAATGAACAGAATCCATCCATATGGAATTCATCCCATTTTACCCAAAACTCCAAACATTGCTTACGCGTAAAATAACATTTCCAGCATAAGCCAACAGCCGCTCCAAATGTGTCGCAACCCTTGCTTCCTGACCCAAGCGATTTTACGCGACGTGCATAAGGGTCTGATTATGTTGGAGCTGCGATAAACGAGTAGAGCGGCGATACTAGCGAAGCGGAGATAATACAAAAAGGTTTTCAATAGAGCTGTTTATATTGGAGCAACGCTGTGACTCACACTTTGTTCGCGACCAACGACAAGAGCGGCGATAAAGCTTTGGTCAATTTCAATTTTTTTAAAGGATCAATTCACTCTACGAAAATCTAGTGGAAATTTTGGGGAAATAAGTACTGGATCAATTCTTGATGAGTCCGATGTAGGTGATAATGCCAATCAGGAGCCACCGGATTTTTTCACTGAGCAAAATATTTGTGCATCTCCAGAAGATACAAATATTGTTACCTCACCACTTTTTCGAAGTTCTACTACTTCTTCTGTACAAAGTCGACAGTCTTCGAAATGAAGTGTGGGTTGTAAGCTAGTACAACTAGAGAAAGAAAAACTACAATATTTACGAAGTAAGGTGGCTAAAAAAGAGGAGGATGATGAAGACCTTAGTTTCTTTAAAAGCTTACTACCACACGTTAGAGAACTTTCAGCTTTTGGTAAATTAGAATACCGAATGAAAGTTATGAAAATAACGCAAGAGTTCATGAAACCCAAGGAAAGTAACGCTTCCATATCCCAAAATGGTCTTGATGACTATAGGTTAGAGTCCGGTACCCATGGAATACCCACGACAACATTTTACTATGAAAATGTTGAAGGGAATTTAGATTTGTCCGAACAACAGTCATTTGGAAATGTGGAATAGTGCATTTACTAGATCAACAACTTGTTTTTATAGAAGTTTGCTGTCTGAAATGAAATGTTTTATATTTTTATTATTATTTGATGAATTAAACTATTTTTTTTAAAGTTTCCATTTTATTTTTTTGTAGGCAAAATCATTTACAAATTTTATAATGGATTTTTGCAAAGATATATTTTAAATGGGTCTCGAATATTTTCGCTGAATCGTTTGGTCTGCCACTAGAAACATGATTTGGTATGGCGGTAGTGATTTGGTAGTGAGGTTGATATTTCGTTTAGGTTATGCTCCATACCTTCTCTGTCAATTATAATATTATGCAATAATCAAATACACTTCACACTATGATCAGCTGCATCTACTGTTGTTTGAATTGTTGTGCTCAAGATTCTCCACTTAGAATAGATAATTCCAAAAGCGCATTCTACCGTTCTTCGTGCTCTAGATAATCTAGAATTAAAGTATGCTTTATCAGCATCTAAATTATTTCTTTTGTAAGGTGTTAACAAATTCGGTAGAAGTGGATAAGCCTCGTCACCTAACATAACATACGGTGATGTAATATTAGAATTTGGCAAAGCACGGTCAGCAGGAATTCGTAGTTGGCCATTCATCAATTTAAAAAACAGACCTGAAGATCTAAATGTTCCCCCATCACTCTGTTTTCCGTATCCGCCCACCTCAATGTTGATAAACTTATAATTTGCATCAACAAATCCTTGCAACACAATGGAAAAATACTGTTTGTAGTTAAAGAACATTGAACCGGAGTTAGGAGGACAAATGATTCTGATATGTTTGCCGTCTATGCTGCCAATGCAGTTAGGAAAATTCCAAATTTTATAAAAATCGTCAGAAATTTTCTTAAAATCTTCTTGGTCTGGAATTTTCATATGCAACGGTTGAAGTACTTCCCATATAAGCCTCACGACTTCTCTAATAATTTTTGAAACTGTTGCAACCCCCATACGAAACGAAAATGCCAAGCTTCTGAATGACTGCCCTGTAGATAAATACCTGAAAATAAAAGATATTTTGTGGTGTGTGTATTACAGGGTATTTTAATTATATTATTTATTTCTCTTTTTCCAATCACACTCGAAGTAAATGGAGGAAAACTTTACGTGACAAGACAAGCGGAATATAATAATAAATAAAAACTACATAGGTATGTATGTACCTACCGAAGTGTTAGCATTAATCGTTCTTCCTGTAAAATTGGCCTTTCGTGACAATTGCACCACTTTTTCTGGAGTTTTTCAGAAATGCTCATTAGTATGTAATCGAAGGTTGCTATTTTCATTGCAAATTTTATGGGATGCCGCCTTAAATCTTTATAAAGGTGATGGTATTCACCGAATATATTCCTTTCTTTATTGATAGGGTGGGCACTGTATTCGCGCTTCCCAATTTCATGTAAATAATAATTTGTAGCACTTGAAAAAAGTAAGACTTCTTCGTCGGAATCACTCATATTTTCAACGTTCCGTTTTCGCTTCTGTCAGATACTAGTTAAAACTGCTTTATTCTCAGCTCCAACGTGAACACTCCATCTGCAGAGCACTACTCACAGCTTTTGTCACAGCTTTAGTCGCAGCTCTCTTCTTGTTTATCGCCGCTCCAACATAATCAGACCCCAAGTCATACTTCAACTTATGAACGTAAACATAAACAAAGCAACGACAACGACCGACCCAATTTCAATGCTCAGGCATTAACCCGACTGCTGTGCGCATATGACTCAGGAATATACAAAAGCTTCGCGGCTGCAAACACCCGCTGAAGGAGAACAACCGCAAGAGCGCCGGGTAAGCGCATTTATTCGTTGAGAGTTTCCCAACAAGGGAAATTGCTCAATTATTTGTTCTGTTTTGTGCCCTAATTGGCCAAGCCGATTTTCAGAATAAACGCGAGCGTGAGGTTGCGCAACCAACCAGAAAACGTCGCGAGAATTCGAAGGAGGTGCATGACTTTCGATGAACTGTGGAGTCATGCTATATAAGTGGGAGTTGGAGGATCAAGTCAATCAGATAAAGATCAGTGAGTGAAGTGATCGGCCAAGACAGCGGAGTTCTGTTAAAGTGTGCGTTTTTTTTATTTGAGTTGTTCTCGGTGAAAATTATAAACAAAACTATTACAAGATTATATTGATGTGTTAATTCTAATGATGAAAATCATAAACGAAATTGTAATAAAATTATATTGATGTGTTAATTCTAATAACCATTTAAATAACGAAAATTATAAACACATAAATAGAAACCAAGTGCGTTTTTTTATATAGGGACAGGTGATCTTCTTTACTAAAGCACTCCCTAGTCCCGTCGCGCTACTACCAAAATCGCGCGGCATAACATCATACAGCCAGAGCCACCAGAGAAGCTCTAGACCAGTGTTTCCCAACGTGGGGCCAAAGCCCCACAGGGGGGCAATTTGATTGTTAAGGGGGGGCAATTCGAAAATGGACTCGACACGAGTTTACCCCTTTCGCTCCGGCCATTTAAATGCAATGCTAGATTTCGGTGCCAAATTTAACGAAAAAAGCAAATTCTTAAATAATTGCGGTACACGGAGACTCAAGAAGTACGAAAAACCCGCTTTTATAGGAAAGAAACGAAGGAGAGGAGAGAAAGAAGGACACACATGACGAAACTTTAACGAAAGAATTTTCACTCAAAGATTCCCTGGGTGAAAACTAACTCATACGCACATTTCTTTCTCTTTTCCCTTCTCATATGTAAACAATGACCGCGGTAAACACACACAATCAAAGCTTTCATGTAGTGTAAAAGGCCCATTCAGATCCAACAGCAGCAGCGGCAGCAAACTGTTGGTAACATGACAACCAAAGCAGCAGCGATTACTAGTAAAACTAAACTTGCTGCCACTGTTGCTGCTGGATCTGAATCGGCCTAAAGAATTTTTCTAAACCGAACGCAGCCTCGTGTAGCATTAAATAACGAACTCAAATCTGATTTCGGCCGACTTCTCGAGTCACCGTGTAGCACCCCCTCAATAATTATTAGGTATAATTTCGCTTGACGAGACCAAAATATCAACTGGGTGTTTGGCGTCGTCACGTAAACTTCCCTGCGGCAGACGGCAGGCTCAGCGGGGAACGCCGGACGTTTTAAAATCTCGCTAAACAACGCAGTTGTTCGAACCTGAATAGCCCATCGCAACTTCTGTAGTATTTCACAGCATTCAGTTGGAGTTAATTTGAAATAAGTGTCCGTCAAAACTGTTGTAAAAGCTCGTTGATTTAATAAATATATACATTGTATAGATATAATTGCTAAGTATTTGATTTTATTTTTATTTATTTTAATATCAGAAGCATAATTTTCCATAAAATTTTGTCAAATGGAAAAAATATATTATTTTGCGGTGGCAGTGTAGTAAATGTGTTGTATACATTTAAATAAATATGCATTTTTAGTATACGTTTACTCTATGTCACATTAAATTAATTTTAACACATACTTTAATTTTAGTTTTTAATAGATCTTATATTTATTTCTTATAGCCCATAGTAAAATGAGTGGTGCAAGCAAGAAAAAAACTCGTCAATATTCGGAGGAATATTTAAAATTTGGGTTCATACCCGCTGTCCACGATGAGCGGATTCCTTTTTGTCTTGTATGCCAGCAATGCTTGACCAACGAATCAATGAAACGAGGTCGTCTTGAGGCGCATTTGAAGGCGAAACATAGTGCTCATATTAATTCAGATTTGAATTAGTTTAAAACTTGAAAGAAAAATTTTGAAAAGAGAACAACATTAAAGACTCTATTTACTGCTCATACTTCAACTAATAATCGTGTTCTTTAGGCTAGTTATCAAATTTCTTTATTCATCGCTAAAACTGGAAAAAATCATACTATAGGAGAGAATTTAATAAAACCGTCAATATCAGCATTTCTTAAAACGGTTCTTGAAAAACAATACTGTTAGCGAATAGACGAAATGAGTGAAGATATTGAAAAACAACTTGTTGAAAAGCTAGAAACAAGAAATTTCTCGGTGCAAATGGAGGAATCAACTTTGAGAGACAGTGAGGCAGTATTGATAACTTACGTAAGATGTATTGATAAAGGGCATTTTGCTGAAGAAATGTTGTTCTGTAAAAGATTAGAAAGCACCACTACCTCCAAAGATATATATAATAAGCTAAAAAACTACTTAGATGTCAATGATATACCAATGAAAAATATAACATCTTGTGCTGCAGAAATGAAAGTACTACATTCAGTAATAAAGTGTGTTAATGCTATTAAAGCTAATGCCAAATGTGAGCGTCTCTTCAAGCTATTTTGTGAAGAACAAAATGAAGACCATGTGAGACTTTTACTTCATACTGAAGTAAGATGAATTTGGTGACTTTCCATGTTTCGCAACCGTACAAAAGAACTGCCTTAACCGCAATTTGGTGTTAATTAAGATCTCCGTCGATCTCCATATGTGAAACAGGCATGCATATGCGCTTCTTGCTTATTTATTCTGGAACTGACGTCTTCTTCTGTACCGCCGTTTTCGGTAATAATACTACCGAGGTACCAGAATTTATCTACCAGTTCCACGTCGCGGTTATTTAGCGCTGTTCGTTCAAGGGTGTTTGCATTTATCCGCATTTCTTTTGTTTTAGTCGGATTTAACCGGATTTAGCCCGCCGAGCTACTTTCTGTTGCCAAATTGTTTACCAAGTTTTTGAGGTCCTGGTGTCTGTGGGCCAGCAAACAGATATCATCCGCGTAGTCGAGGTCCTTAAGGCGGTCTAACAATCCCCATTGTATGCCACCTGTTCTAGTATCTAGAGCGCTGACAAGGATGTCGTTTATTACTATAAGAAATAGTAATGGCGAAAGTAGGCATCCTTGCCGTACTCCTGATCTCACTTCAAAGCTGTCGGATAGTTTTCCATTGTGAAGAACTCTGCATTTGGAATTGTTGTATAGAGCTTTTATCAATTCTATTATTTTATCCGGCAGTCCACGTTGCCGTAGAGCTCGCCATATAAAGCTCCTATTAACCGAGTCGAACGCTTTCTCTTAGTCTATGAAAGCAAGGTAAAGGGGGGATCGGAATTCAGTAGACTGCTCCACTATGATTCTCAAGGTGTTAATGTGGTCTATGCAGGAGCGGCCTTTTCTGAATTCAACCTGCTGTCTTCTAAGCGTTCGATCTACGGCCTCTCTTATCCTTGATAGTAATATGTGGGATAAGATTTTTCCCACAGTAGATAATAAACAGATGCCTCTCCAGTTGTCACATATTGTTAGGTCCCCCTTTTTTGGTATTTTGACTATGATACCTTCCGTCCAATCCTCCGGAAAGGTACAGGTGTTCCATGCTATTTCCAGGATTGGCTGTAGCGCATCTGCTATGAGGCTTGAGTCGGCTTTCAACAATTCTGGCGGGATGCCATCTTTTCCAGCTGCTTTACCATTGGCCATTGCATGAATTGCGGTTACTATTTCAGTCTTGGATGGGGCACGAGTGGTGATTCTTATAGCTGTGCATTGTTGTTGTTGTTTTCCTGAGGTTCCTGTGTAAATGAACCATTCAGGGCGGCGAAGAAGTAATCTCTCCATCTTTGGAGTTGCTCCTCGTCGCTGCACAGCAGCCTTCCATCCGCACTCTTTACGGCATGCTTTTCAGTAGAGTGCTTTCCCGAGAGCTGTTTAGTGATTTGGTACAGCACTTTACTGTTGCCTGTGTTTGCCGCGTTTTCCGCTTTCTCTGCGAGGTCATTTATCTGCCGCCTTTTATCACGCCGGACACTTCTCTTTACCTCCCGGTGCAATTGGGAGTATTCCCGTTCAAGTTGTTGTCGTTTTTCCGGGTCGCTTGTAGAGTTCACGTTATTTTTGAGGGCCCTTCTACGTTCAATTTTTTGCCAGGTTGTGTCCGAGATCCAGTGTTGCTGCTTTCTTTGGACATAACCAATGCTTGTTTCCGCTGCTGTTATTTTAGCGCCCTTTGTTGTGCTCCACAGCTCTTCAATATTTGTGTCGTCAGAAACGATTTGCTGGTTTAAGATTTCTTGCAGTTTGCCAGCAAATTCTCGCTTTTTGGTGCTCTCACGCAGAAGGTCTACGTTAAACCGTCTACGGTTTATGGCATCGCGTTGGACGTTTCTGATTGCAGCGATTTTTAGGCGGATAGTTGCTACTACCAAATGGTGTTCACTTCCAGTGTCGGCTCCCCTAAAGCTCCTGACATCCTCCAGAATAGTTCGCCATCTGCGACTGACGGCCACGTGATCTATCTGATTTCTCGTTCTACCATCGGGCGATACCCAGGTCTCCTTGTGTATCTTCTTGTGATAAAAGTAAGTTCCACCTACCATGAGTTGATGGGAACTACAAAAGTCAGCGAAAAGTTCACCATTGTGATTGGTATCTTGGCTTAGGCCTTGATTTCCAATTGTATTTTCAAGGCCGGTGTTGTTGGGGCCGATCTGGGCGTTTAAGTCACCCATCAAAACAATGATGTCTCCCCTTAGAATAGAGCGAAAAACCTCATTCAGTCGCATGTAGATCTCGTCTTTGATGTCATCTTCTGCGTCTTCAGTCGGAGCGTAGCATTGGACTATCGTAGTACTTCTTAGCCTGGTACGTAGGCGCACGGTAATAATCCTCTCAGAAACTGGTGACCAGCTAATGAGGCTGGACCTGGCTTCCTTGGTGAGTATTACCCCAACGCCATTCCTACGGTTTTCAGTTTCGTTTCTCCCAGAATATAAGAAGGACTCACCGTTTGGGCAGATATGTTCCCCGCATCGGGCCATCTGGAGCGCAATTCAAACAATTCTCTGATAGTTGTTTGAACGTTAAAGAGTTGTTATTGTTACAAGTGAAAGCAATTAAATAAACAAAAATCAGTTAAAATGGACAGATATGAAATAATTGAAGGAAATAGTGGAGCATATTTTGTGGAAAATAGTAATATTTGAATTTAAAATGTTTTATTATTACACAAGATATTAAAAAGAAAAATAATTTTAGGACCGATTGAAGCATTGGACGAGGCGGATGTTATTATACATGAAGTACCTGAAGGTGCGGGATCTTTCGCAACGAATGCTTATGAAGGTAAATTGTGAAATCATATTACCTGTTTTATGTAATTATATGTTTTTATTAGCTTCTAGGAATTCATGGAGTCCGGAAGAAGAAAAGTGTTTGTTGGCAGCTTATAAGGAGGACAAGCATTTGTTTGACGGCACCTCCTGCAAAAACGACCGCGCATGGTCAATAATCCAGCAGAAAATGGAAAAGAACGGATTTCCACAAAAAAGCGCACTGCAGTGCAAAAATAAATTTAATAATTTAAAAAAGAAATACAAAAAAGTAAAGGACAATAACAACAAGTCCGGTGCAGCGAGGTCCACTTTTGAACACCAAGAGTGGTTCGAAGATACTTTTGGCAGGGACCATGACATTGCTCCGATTGCGTACGCTGAATCCAGTCGGTTCACCCAGCTGGCCTCTTCAAGCACTTTACTGGTGGATGATCCACAAGAAGAACCGCCAAATGTGCCAAAAAAAAAGAAGGCGGCTGCATAGTGAACAGTACATTAATTTATTAGAAGATATTTCGAAGGAAAACAGGAAATATCGCAAAAAACGACTACAAGACAAATCACAGGAGAGGCAGGATAAGTTAAGGTTCCAGCAAGAATGCGTAGCAGCAGTTAATAACGCTACAGAAGTTTTCCGCACGACCATGGAAAACCTTATAGAAAAGTTATAATTATTATATAATTATATTATAATTAATAGGGGTATTCTTGATGTGTGCTATTTGTGATATTTCTGTTAAATCGAGAAAGTTTCCTTAGTCATTTACTAACGAAAGTTTCTCGATTTAACACAAATAACACAGATCATGAATACCCCTAATATTTATTTGTTATTTTAATTTAATTTTGTTTTAGGAAATAAGTAAAAAAATGAATTGTTAGTTTTAGTTTTTATTGAAAATGAATTATGAAGTGAAAAATATACTGAAATGAAAATTATAATGAAAAATACTTGTGTTTCAATTATGTAGTTCTTCTTTTTTGATGGCTCTACAGTTTACTTTGCGAATTACTCCTTCTAGGCAGTGCCAACCCATCGCCGTGCTCTAAGCCTTGCTGGAAGGATTCCGTCAATTCTCCTTATATTCTAATTGCACTCCTTGTGTTTTTCATTGTTGTTTTCGTTAATTTCACTATCTTCAGGGGGGTGTTTAGGTCCAGCATTGTCGCATACATTTTTTGCCTGTCGATGCTTGTTTGAAATCGATGAAAAGTTAATGTCAATGTTCTATTCCCAGAATTTTCTGAGGACCTGCCTTAATGAAAAAAGTTGGTCCATTGTTAACCTATTTCTTCTGAATCCAGTTTGGTATTCACCTCTATAGTTTGCACAGTTGAATTCTGCCTCTATAGTTTGCACAGTTGAGTCTTTGATTATATTTTTTTCGTTAGTTTGTATACTGTGCTTAGAGGAGATATGCCTCTATAGTTTGCACAGTTGAATTTGTCTTCTCTATTGTGTGTTGGGCAGATAATGTTTTGCTCCCAATCTTCAGGCATTTTTTTTGTTCACATAGTAATTTTAGTAGCTATACTGTAAGCGATTCGCCTCCTTCTTTGACCAACTCTGCCGGGATGTTATTAATTCCTGGAGATTTGTTGTTTTTAAGGATCGTATGGCACTTTGTGCAAAACAGAGTTTACTGGAGGGCAAGAGTTTCCGCCCTATACGCTAGATAGAATTCTGCCTGCTGAATCAGATCCAATAAAGAAGCAGCGGCAGAATTTTTATTTCACAGCAAATTCTTTGTAAATAATTCTTTCATAACAATAAATTCTTTATAAAATATCACACAACAATAAATTCTCAATTTTCCGCGTCCATAAGTCATTTAAAAAACACTTGCCAAGTGAAAGATGTATGAAAACTCAAAAAATTCTGCTTTGCAAAGCAGCAAAATTAAGATTTGAGATGAAAAGGCAGCGGCAGAATTCTCTTCTGCTTTGCTTGTCACTTGACCAGCGTAAGCCAATAGAAACGATTCTCTGCCGACGGTTCTGGTTTCTGCTTTGGACCTGATAGAGCCTTATGTCCCACGAGCGATTAAAGGAGCCGGATGGTGATGATGGCACTTTGTACTTGTTCCAGGGTTGGTACATTTTTTTCCCTCGTGTCATCATTATGTTTTTTAACATTTTAATTTCATTTTGTTTTAGGAAATAAGTAAAAAAAATGAATTTGTTAATTTTAGTTTCTATTTAATATCGGCAATAAAATCAATGAATTTATGAAGTATACAATTAATGGAAAATAGTTGTGCTTCAATTATGTAGTTCAGCCGCCATTAAATCTCGAAGAGCATTCCCTGTCGCATTGCTTACATTTCGAATGGGGTTGTTATTAGTTTCATTGGTAGTGGCAGCATGAATCCCTTCTGTTATGTACGTATCTCGTAAGTTATCAGGGAATAACAAGCAAATGCTATGCAAACAGCAACAAGCCATTACTGTAGCGGGAATTGCATCCACTCTGTTCATATCAACATACTTTAACCTCCTCCACCTTCCAAATAAAAGTGCGAAACTTCTTTCAACGACTTGCCTCGCAGTGCTATGGCACTTGTTGAAATTTTTCTGCTGGTCAGATAAGTTTCCATTATACAAATATGGTGGGATGCACCACCGTTTAATCGGATAAGTTTTATCGCCTAAGATCACAGAATTAAACGGAAACATGTGATCTGTCGAGTTTTCCGCTTTCTCGTATATAACAGAATTTTGAAATATCCGGGCATCATGAACGGAACTTGGATACCCCACCGAGCAATCCAGAAATTGAATTCTATGGTTGCAAATGGCTTGCAGTGTCACCGAATGGAACTTCTTCCTATTTGTGTAGCAATGGGCCTGCTCCTTTGGCGCCTTTATCGCTACGTAAGTGCCGTCTACAGCGCCTATACAATTTTTTATCTTTGAAATTAATTCAAATTGGTGCCTGGATGTTGCAATTTCCGTTTGTGTCGGCCATTTAATTATTTCAGATGAAAGCTTATTAATAGCATTAACGGTGCGGAAAAAGGCGTATGATAAACTTGATTTGGGCATGTCGAACCTTTCACTCACAGACCTAAAATCCCAGGAAAGCATCATGTAAAATATAAAATTTTTCTAGAAATCACGTTATACCTGTAACATTCCTGGTTTGCTAAAAGCCAAATTACCGCAAGTAGCTGCTTTTCGGTATCAATCATTGGTCGCCCCACCTCTCTATTTTCAAAATTTATAGCAACTTTAGCTAATAGAAACTCGAACGCCTGCCGTGTCAAACGGAAATGTTGTTGGAACTCCGTGTTGTTGTGGTTTCTAACAACTCTTTCTATGAACCCTGAAATACGATTAGGTTCATTTTTGAAATGTGCACTTGCAAGAACCGCCGTATACAACAATTCATCATCGCTGTCCGAGTCTCCACTTGATTCTGACATATTATCCTCCATAATCTAAATGAATAAAACTAATTAACTACATATAAATTAATATATACATCTATTGGCGAAGTTACCGTGTTCAAAGCACTATTCAGTGAACTATGAAAATGTTTTCCTAAAGTAGCCACAATCAACAACAATTTTTTTTCCTATCTTCCATTATTATTTATAATCAAAATATTTTTTGCTTAAATTACTTAAAAATTTAACTTTGTAGTATATGTATTTTCTCTTCACATATAAATTTTGACATTTTTTCTTCTTCTTTAACTCGTAGTTAACCACGGCGCGTTCAAAAACCTCCGTGGTTCAACATAAACTTTCGTGGTTAAGTGAAGTGATGCAGCATAACCACGGCTTACCTCGTGGTTTACTATAGTAAGGTTTTTGAACGCGCTCCTGGTCTCGCTAAGTCCCATGACCTTGATTTTATAGCGGTTCATCTTGTTGAGGACTTCATCCAGCCGTCCATCAGCAAGCAGAGTTCTCACATTCCATGATCCGATTCGTGTCCTGTTTCGAAAAGCAAAGGTTGTCGTCGTGTTGTCCGTCCGGTTCCGAGGCAATGTTTGCCGATTCGTAGCAATTGTGTGTTTTATGGGAACGGGTTGCTAACCCTCAGCCCAACCGACTTAAAACTCTGTTTTGTGGCGCAGAGAACTCGCCATTCGACCGTCTCCCGTTAGCTCCTTCCGAAGAAGTAACCCAGGGGGCACCACGGGGTGGTGGGATTAGGACTTGCTAACAGAGCTGCTAGGTGTTCGTCTGCAATGACTCTTCTCGGGTTTTGGCAGAAGTGACAAATCGGGTGCCACCACCTTCCGAGGTCTTTGTTAGCCATTCGCCCCCAATTCATCACAGGGCGCCTACAAGTTTCCATCAACAGATGCCTACGTTGTATCCTAAAAATCCGCTGGCAAGATAGAATTTCAAATGAAGAACTATGGCGCCGTGCCGGCCAAGAAAGGATAGACGACCAAATCGGGCGAACGAAATGGAATTGGATTGGCCACACCTTGCGACGCGAAAACGAGAATCTAGCCAAACAGGCCCTCGACTGGAATCCGCAAGGAACCCGTCGAGTCGGAAGACCTAGAACAACGTGGAGGAGAGCCCTATTAGCAGAGGCCGCAACAACCGGGAGATCCTGGTCAGAGCTGAGAGCTGTCGCGCAAAACAGAGTCCGCTGGAGGGCAACTGTTTCCGCCCTATGTCCCATGAGGGATTAAAGGAGCAATTAGTAGTATTAGAAGTAAGATGGCTATCTAAAGGGAACTGCTTGAAAAGATTTATGGAACTGTTTGATACTCTTAGTGATTTTTTAAGCGACAAACCTGAAATGAAGTATCTGTTAACGATCGATGGAAAAACTAAATATAATAAATAAGCAACTTCAAGGAACAAATAAAACTCTTGTCGATGCAAAAGCGAAGATATTTGGTTTCATTACCCATACTGAGTTATGTCAGAAACATATTAACAACAAAAACTTTGAACAGTTTCATTGGCTCCAAAAATGTGAAGTAACTGATACCGCTTCACTTGTTATTATCAATCATCTGAATATTCTATCGGCTGATTTAAAAGAAAGATTTTCTGATTTAAAACAAATTGATTTTCCAACATGGATGATGCAGCCAATGTTAGTGGATTTGTCTGATATATCAAATATGCAATATCAAGAAGAACTCGCGGAATTTCAAAATGATGAGTCAGTTAAAACTTTATTTAATATAAAAGGAGCGATGGCATGGCTTTGTGAGGAAACAGAAATCAAATACCCAAATTCAACCAAATATGCAAGAAAACTATTGCTACCGTTTCCATCTTCATATTTAGCTGAATGTGGATTTAGTGCTGTAAATGATTTACTAGTAAAAAAAAGAAATCGGCTGGATATAACACAACGTGGGGACTTGAGACTGAAGCTAACCAAATTGGAACCTAATATAAAATCTCTGTGCAGCAAGCATCAAGCGCAAGGATCTCACTAAATTAAAATAATAAATTAATATAGAAAAATCTTTATTAAAATTATTTGGAATTTGAATTTCAGTTTTTCATTATATGTTTTGAAAATTTACTTACTGTGTTTCGTTAACAATTTCCTAGCGATTTCTTCCTAAAACCTATCATTTAAGTTTCTTAAGTGAACAATTCAATTTTTTAATATTAAAAATTATGTATGTTACATAGGGAATTTTAGAAAGGCTAAGGTGGGGCATGGCACAAAAAAGGTTGGGAAACGCTGCTGTAGACGAAGCTGGTATACAGGTGTTGCCCTGACCTGCCAACAGTCAGGACCTCAACCCAATTGAGCCCATGTTGGATTTGTTAAAAAGAAGCGTCCGAGACACAAATCAACCCGTGCACAACGAAACACAGCTCATCAACTTACTCAAAACGAGCTGGGACCAAATTCATCAAGAAACGGTGCGCCATCTGATAGAGAGTATGCCTTCCAGACTTCAAGAATGCGTTCAGAGAAGGGGAGGGCACACACGATACTGAAGTAGTCACGAAGTTAAAAATATTAAAAAACTTTTCATTTAATCTCCTTTTTTAGAATGTGTTTTTTTTAAGAAAAATTTCTTATTTCATTAACAACAAATAAACAGATGTTAATTTCTTAATCGAAAAATTAATTTTATGTTTTTTTCATTAAAAATTAATCAATTAATTGAATTTAATCATTTATTCACCCCTACACCTAAAATAATTCTTAGATTACTAAAAATACATGGTGGCCCTTATTTTGTTTTGACTAGTATAAAATTTCTAATTTCCTTTTGTCAAGTCTAAATAAATAATTCAGATATTCATATTGATGGGCTTAGCTTAGATTTATTTTAAGATATAAAATTTGTAATTTATTTTATTAAGCTGCAATAAAAAAAATTAACGAAAAACCTTAAATTCGAATTTTTCGTCAAGCTTTTTCGTCAGCGAGATAATTTTCGCAAACATTTAAACATTTGCAACCAAAATGTGGGAATCCAAAAGTGCAATCCAGCAATTTTTGCATGTAAAATTGCAACTAAGCAATTACCTGGACACTTCTTGAGGGTAATGAAATAATTTTTAAAAAGATACTGAGAGTCCTATTTTAACTTCGGTCCCGAGTGGACATAAAATCTATATGAAATATAACCATAATACTAAAAACAAAAAAAGCGCGGTCGGGCGGTGGTGACTTAGGCCAATGTGTTAATAAAAATAATCAAAAAAAAATGAAGAACAACGTGAAAAAAAACAACAAAAACATTTGTGAAACTGTGTTGTATAAATATTATAATATAAATAATATAACATTAAAAACATGTTCGACGATTATATATGCAACAAATGGAGTCGGTAATATATATGTGTATTATTCGGAGTTTTTATTGAAGTAAAACTTCTTTAGACGCGCCTTAGCCAAAAAATTTTACATGGAAG
The DNA here is from genome assembly GCA_963855945.1 of Thereva nobilitata. Taxonomy (NCBI): domain Eukaryota; kingdom Metazoa; phylum Arthropoda; class Insecta; order Diptera; family Therevidae; genus Thereva; species Thereva nobilitata. Next base: position 38,271,718 of record OY979698.1, read on the forward strand.
TGAATTGGATTCATTCGCGTCAGGCTCTCACACATTGAAAAATCGTCAGATTTTTCGGGTACCCTGAGCAATGGGGAGGACGGGGCACAAGGGGCGAAGAAACTTGAGTCTCTGTGTGGGTTGCATGGACTTTACAGCACAAACAGTTATGTGTGCGCCGGTGACGGCGGGGCGGCCTGCGGCAGATTTCCACATAGATTTAAATTCTCCGCGCCGCCTGCTGTTGTGGCCCGTGTATTTTAAGCGTTTTTCCCGTCACCGTCGTCGCCACCCGCCGCCACAAATCTGTTTGCGCCTTTATTTTTATTTAGATTAATAAATAATCGGTGAGGGCGAAATTGACTTGAAAATATTGGTGGATTGTTGGAAAAAAATTTAATAGTTTGTTAATAAATAATAAAATTTTTATACATGTTGTCTCTGTTGTTGGTGTGAATATAATTGTTGTTATTGTTTTATGTTGTGACAAAATAGTTTTTGTAGTTTTTTATGCTTTTTCCGTGAATTGAAGGCAAATTTTTCAATTTTTGTTTTGTGTATTATAATTATTAATATTGTCACTGTTGTTTGTGTGGATATAATTGTTGTTGTTATTGTTTCATGTTGTGACAAAATAGTTTTTGTAGTTTTTTATGCTTTTTCCGTGAATTGGAGGCAAATTTTTAAGCTTTTGTTTCGTGTATTATAATTATTAATATTGTGGTCGTTGTTGATGTAGTTGTTTTTGTTTTATTATTGTTATTGCCTATGCATGAAGTGACAATCTAGTTATTGTAACAATTACTTTAATATTTTCGTGTATTTGAAATTCACATATTTCAACAAAATTAAAAAAGTAAGTTACCATAAATTTGAATTTTTATATTTTTTATATATTAAAATAAAAAGTAAATCGGAAATTTACTTTAGATAAGTAATCGTGGGCTGTGACCAGTATTATTTTAGGTATATTAGTAATTTAAATATGGATGCTAATAACCAAAATAATAACAATACTGAACGGCAAAATAAATTTGCCAGAGAGCGCAAATTGGAATTTCTCAAAAGAAAAAGGGAGCAGAATCAGCTGGAACGAGAAAATCTTTATGTCGACTCCAGAGAATTAGCAAGAGGGTATTCTCTAAGATATCGCGAAAAAAAGAATAAAAGGTACACACAACAGGATAATCTTTATCCTGTGTACATCAAAATACTGATGTACAAATGCAAACTTCCCTCCCTCGACAAATTTCAGTACCATCAAAAATAAATGTTCATGTTGAGTCAAATATAGAAACTGAAGACCCTTGCGACACAAAACTAAAACGAAAGAGAGAATTAGCAAGAGAGAGTTCACGACGATACCGCGAAAAAAGGAAAAAACAGAATAATATTGATCCTGTCGTACATCAAAACACTGATGTACATATACAAAATTCGCTCTCTCTACTAATTCCAGTACCATCAGCAATAAAGGATATTCCAACGTGCACCATCTTTCATGATTCGCAAATTCCAGGACCATCAACGAGAACCGATATACCAAGGATTATAAAGAACCGTGCCACAAAACCTCAAAGGCATTTAACAATTGCACCATCGACAACTGCTACTAATTCTGGAATTGATTTTAGAAATCAAAGTGTAGAAAATGATTCATTTTTATTACTGTTAGACAGTGGCGTATCGAGGGTGGGCGGCGGGGGCGGTCCGCCCCAGGCCCCGCGTCGGCATAGGCCGCCAAATATGAAAATACTTTATTTTATTTTATAAATAATAAAAAAAATCGGCCTAGGCCCCGAATGTTAGACAACTATCTATATTATAATTTTACAAGGAAAGCATAATTCAGTACCCTTTAGGAGCCTTTTTCCATATTGAAAAAATGAAAAGAGTTTATGTATATCATCTATACCTACTTATGGAAAACTTTGCAATTTCTCTCATCTCTCTCAACGTAAGGTTTTGTCTTTTCAATCAAAGTTTTTAGTGCCTTGTTACACGACGGACACCGGAATAGACTAAACGAAGCGTTGGGTGGGAGGACAGGCAATTTTAATGGACACTCTCTCAGCGAACTGTGAACGAACAATTTGACAGTTCCTGCGTTGTTGTTGTTGCTATGATAGGACAAGTAAGCAAAAGAGAATACCACTATTCACCATCACTATTGCGAGGGGGTGAGAAGGCGGGGGTGAATAATTTTTGTATCCGAAGCTTCGCTGTACCCCCGAATGATTTTTGGGGATAATTTTGATTTTTTATAACTTTTAAGCGGGCAGGGGACTTCGGATTAAAAAAAATTTCAGACAAAAGTTTCATATTTCGCTGCGGGGAATCATAATATATGAAAAAATGAGGGCTGCCATTTTAAATTTTAGATTTAACCCCACCCCCCCAAGTGTGAGTGGGTGGATGTGAAACACTTCCACATGCAAACGATTCCACCCTCCAAGCTGAGCAACTTTTGTTCAAAACTTTTTCCACGAAAACCTACCCTTCAGGAAATATCGGACCGTTGCCGAACTTTTGCCGGACTCTTGCCGAACCTTGTATACATATACTTTGTTTATGCGTAAGACGGTTTTAAGCTTAAAATCGGTTTAAGACGAATTGCCTGTATAAATAGATTCGGATTCTCTCTCGCACATTGAACATTTAATTTATTTCTATATTAACATAAGCTTAATCACTAACCGGAATAGAGTGAGATTGTTATACGGGGCCGGATTTTATCTTAAGCCGAAATTAGACTTGCGTATAAATAAGGTAATAGATATGTACAAAATATATATAGGCCCCCTCACCTAGTGCCGCCCCAGGCCCCCAACTGTCTCAGTACGCCACTGCTGTCAGAACAGGAAACCACGCCAGTTGCGTTAAGGAACAACTCTTATCACAAACTTAATAATGCACATGAAGAATTTAAAAAACAATTTACACTAAATAGTTTTAGACACCCTTGCTCAGTTTGTGACTGTTCCGGCATGGAACTTATGCAAAAACATAGAATTAAAAAATGGGTCACTAGGCCACACACACCATACACAAAATTAAAGGACTAAAAGAATACCTGTCATGTCGACGAAAACCTTCGTATTCCACACTAGCAGTCTGACATAACCACACCAAAATCTGACATGCAGTAAGACCAACCTAAGAGGTGAGAAAACCCAAGAAGAAGCCGATAGCAATGCGATACTGAGGCTTGGATAAATACGTTCCACAACCTCCACAACTTCGGGATTAAGTCACACCCAATAAGGGGAAATGGCGAAATTACATCGGGTTTCCCGCGTGCAATGATTGTATGCAATGCAACAGGATCCTAGAAGAAAGGAAAACCGTTGAGGAAGAATCCAGAAGGAAAAAACCAAGGAAATAAAAGAGAGCTCTCGGCATGATTGCGGTCTTCTTATTATTCTATCTGTGAAACAAGAAACATCAAACCTGTCGGTGAATAAAGCAATTTAGGCGATTAATAGTGTGAAAACATTACCAGGAGGACTCAAAACCATCGATTCAAAGGTCAACGGATCCAGCTACATTTGGCAAAGAAAGCCTTATATCATATAGTGCATTACAGTTAAAATCAATCTAATTGAATAATTGAATTAAAGAACATATAAAAATAAGAGGTTGCTTATAAAATCAAATTAACTACAACTAGGATAAAAAAGACCTTAAAATCTACTAGTGTCAGACGAATTATAAATATAAGTAATCCCGATCCGCACTTTAATAAAAAATTATGTGATAAATTGGTTTTTTATTCAAACAACAATCACAACAAGGAATAAGATCACTTCACAACAAGGAATAAGATCACTACGCTCACTCTTCCTATTACCTCATTGGAGAGTCCTAGTCATTGGTGGAAGTGGCTCAAGGGAGAAATTACCAGAAACATCACGGTTCGAAATCCGAGGAACCGGGATCGAATCCCAGCGACGAAACTTTATTTTATTTTCTTTCTCCCCTTTTTTTTGCGAATTTTACTTTCTTACAGCATTGTCAACAAAGGTGTTGAGCTATTGAACAGTGACCGATTGTGGTTTAAAAATGATTTGAAGAAAATTAGCGATGGGAATATAGGACTTATACAAAAAATTCTCCCCGGTGTCCATGTGCAAGAGGTTAACGTATGCGCCTCATGCAAAATAACCATACGAAAAAATAGGATTCCACAAATGTCGGTATATAATGGCTTTAAATATCCTGACGTTCCCGAGAATTTATATAATTATCCGTTAAATTTAGTTTCCGAGAGACTACTTTCTCCCAGAATTCCTTTTATGCAAATTCGTAAACTACGTCATGTTTAAGGACAGTTCGGTATTTATGGGCAAGTTATTAATGTTCCAGTTGAAGTTAATACTACGGTCAACAGATTGCCTAGAAATATTGACGACGATCATTGTGTTTATGTACATATTAAACGTAAAAAGATCCACAAAACTAGTTATTTGCATGGTTTAGTCAATAAAAGAACAATTAAAGAATGGCTTACTTATTTAATTCAAACTCCACTGTATAAAGTTTATGGCATTTGCGTGGATGAAACATTTTTCAATAATGAGGAAGTACTGATACATGATTTTGTTGACAATCAAAGAAAGAATATTGCAGAAAATGTTCTTATAGAAACTGAGTATGAAGGAGAAGAAGGAACTGAAAACGTAAGAGATAAGGTTGCAGAGAATATACCAATTGAGGAAAGTCTAACAGCACAACAGCAAACTATTTTGTGGAATGATGATCTGTATTTGAGAATAGCTACAGGCGAGAGAAACCTTCCGATAAGCCTACTGTTCGATGAGCATGCAGAAGAATTGTCGTTTCCTTCAATTTATCTTGGACATTTCCGACGTTTCCGAGAAAGTGTTACTGTTACTCCTTTCATGATGGCCACTAGTGAATTGAGGCGATCAGATAGACGCGGTGTTACGCCATACCATTTACTATATATGGCCATGAAAGAGTGCGCAGACTTGGGCATGTCACGCTCAGCGTGAAATAAGTGTAATACTGACACCTAAGGCCATGTAGCTCCTTTTAAAAGCTCCTATGCATTCTTTGTAATTTTTGTCAAGATTATTTCCAAAGCATTTGGAGACAACTGTTTTATGGTCCTCCAATACTTGAACATATTTGAGTATTGCTAGATTTGTAGATTTACGAAGAAGATTAACTATGTCTAAAAGAATTTTACATCCATTCCCCTTAAATCCGGAATTTCCTTGTCTTATTTCACGCTGAGCGTGACATGCCCAAGTCTGCGCACTCTTTTAGCAAGTGCGTAAAGATAGTGTTAACTACACCAAGCATCAGGTGTAATTCTAGTGGTGGAATGATTTCAAGGAATGTATTGTTTTCAATAATTGTAATTACATAGTGGCAATCATGATGCTGGATGAATGCAATTGAAATATTCATTCGCTAGTTCTTTCGAGCATTGGATACATTTTTTAAACCCCTCCAATCCCTGCAATGCCCTACAATCATCTCGTCTCCGTTTTGTTTCGTTCACGGGAAGGGATTGGAAGGGTTTAAAAAAAGTATCCACCACCACCGTGGTCAGTATCCTCGAAAACGGGGGAAATATATTTTGGCGCAGATATTACAAAAAAAATTCACTCCTTGTGGGGGGTTGTGTTGGCCGGTGGAGGGGTTGGTGGGGGTCGGAAGCGATATCCAACACCACCCCCTTGCTCAGCACCCTCGAAAACGGGGGGAAAGTGTTCTTTTTACAGGGAGACCGTGTAAAGCGTGTTTATCCCCTCTTGGGGGTGGTTTTTGACCGTTTTCGGGGGTTGCGCAACCCGAAAGAGAAATTCTAACAACGCCATCGTGTTCAGTATCTTCGAAAACCGGGGGGGGAGGTACTCTTGTTCCGACTCAACATATTTACATGTTCGTCCGACATACCAGTTTTCTAAAAATATCATTTTTCATACGCAAAAATATTCAAAATCGTTTTTTTTGAGAAGCTATCCGGCGATGATTTTGATTTTTCATTTTTTATTACCTATGGACATTGTAAAATCAAAATCTAAAAGAAATTTATAAGTGTAAGACCATTTCATTTAAATTTGGTTAAGGCGCACCGTGAAAAACATTATCAGGGCTGGGATAAATAGACCAAGAGTCTTTGTTAAGCGTAACCCAAATGAGAAATGGCACAATCCTTTCAATCCATTTTTGCTAAATATCGTTAAATCTAATATGGATATTCAGTTCATCACAGAAGAATATTCATGCGCAGCTTACGTGGTTGAATATGTGAATAAAGCTAATAGAGGAGTTAGTGATTTGCAAGAAAGATTATTCAAACAATGAACGAACATCCAGAATTCGACATTGTTGAAATTACTAAAAATATAAGTGTTAATGTACTCAATCATACTGAAATAACGAGTCAAGAAGCAGCCTGGTATTTACTTCGAGAACCCATGTCAAAAGCGTCTATCGTCATTGTTTATATTCCAACTGTATGGCCAGTTGAACGGCAAAGAATAAGAAAGGCTACGAAGGAATTGGAAGAATTAGGAGATGACTCGACCAATATTTGGAAAGAAAATTGGTTTGATAAGTATGAAAAAAGACCAGAAGAGTTAGAGCATATTACATTAGCTCAGTTCGTATCAAAATATTCTAGAAGTCAGAAAGGAATTTATTTTGAGCGCAAACAATCAAGAGTAATTCGATATAGGCATTATGACCTTGCTGTTGATTTTATGGAGTATAAGCGTGATGGCTACTCTACATATACCGTTTCGAAACGAAGAAGAGGAAATTTTAGCAGAAATGAAATTTGGGTCTATATATGATGAAAATGAGGCTCTTATTTTGCATAGAAGAAGAGAATTTGAATCGAACATTGACATAGAGAAAACCATGCAAATTTGTCACGAGCTATGCCGTGTACAAGATATGGCCCGTAGATTTCCAGATCCAAATCCATTTCAACAATTGTATGATAATCCAAATGACGATATAAATACAGTATAACCTCTTTAATCCGAACCTGCGCTACTCCGAACCTCCAGCAATCCGAACAGCGAGAATTCGCAGTCATAATCCGAACAATGCCTCCTTAATCCGAACAGCAAAGTGATTCCCACTACGTAAATGGGGGAATCCCTTGGTTCCATGTTTTTTATGCATCGCAACTTAAATGGGGAGTCCTTTGGTTTCATGTGTTCTATGCATCGCAACGAAAATGGGAGAATCCCATGCTTTCATGTTTTCTAAGCATCGCAACAAAAAAGGTGAATCGGGGTTTTATATTTTCTAAGATTTGCTCTGTTTACTGTTTATTGTTCATTAGACCGGTGATCGTTAGTGAGCTCGTTTTGCATTGCAATTTAGGGTAGAGATGGTTACTAAAAGGAAACATATTACTCTTTCTATAAAAGAAAAGATTGACATTATTAAAAGTTTAGATGCGGGTTAAACAGTGACCGGTTTATCTAAAAAATTTAACGTGGGAAAATCAACAATATGCGATATTAGAAAAAACAAGACGAGGATTCTTTCTTATGGCACAACAGCTTGTTCTCTCATAAATAAGCGTAAAACGTTGAGAGAAAGTGCATATCCAGATGTGGATAAAATGGTTTATACCTGGTTTCTACAGGAAAGATCCAGAGGTAAGAAGACTATTGACTATTTACATATGTATAATCTTTTAAAACAACATTTAACGATACTAGGTGTGCCAATATCAGGGGAAATTTTGCGTGATGTAACGGACGCCCCCCGGCTTAGGTGGAAGGTGCCTCCTGTCGCGAAATTCCACCACCGAATCGCAACCCCCAAAAGTACGTCCTAATCGTTCTAGAAAAGTTAAATCGCCACCTAAACCAAACTATCAAAGTAATAAATTGATTGCAACCAATCAAATTCAAACTTCCCAGCAATTACTATAAACACATCAACGTAATAATATACTTGATATCAATAACCCAGATTTCCCAAGTTGAATATACCATCTCCAATTCCATCAGAAACTACAATAACACTAATAACCTTGATAACAGCAACAACAATGAAAATAACGATCACTAATGAAATCAATTACCTATAACCCACCAGGTATTAAGATTCGAAGTCCCTACGAAGCCAAAATCCTTTAAATCTGATAACGAAGTTTTAGCTCGCTGGAGAATTTAAGCCATGAAGTTTTCGCCTAAAAGTGGAAATGTCAGTAACCGACCCACTGGTAACCCCAAACACCCGCAATCAAAACCAAGCATATCGCACATACAACTACAGCCATACACTAAGGCTGTAAATAGGCAGACTTTTCCCGCCAAAATGCAGCAGCTCCAACAAATCTGTACGGGGCAGATTTTTTGTCGATAGCCTGGAAACGGAAGTGCGCTAACGGCACACGCCTGGCTGCTGAGTGGTGATGGGAAAAAGTTCTTGGCGAAAGAGATTTTTTTTTGGTTTGGAGGCAGTCGGTGCTAAGTTTAGAGACGAAGAAGGTTCCGCGCGGCTAGTCGGAGATCTAAGTTTTTTCTGTTTCCCTCTTGTTTTTTTTGAAAAAGGAGATTTCCTTTTACTGTGAGGTGTTGCGGTTTTTGAGAATAGTGAAAAATCGCTAAGTTCGATCGTCAGTTAAAGGTTTTTTTTGATAGCCTGGAAAAAAAACGGGAATGGTGAGGACGAACATGCTGTTATGGCTGGAGGTTAACCGTGCTTAAAGAAGGAATTTGGTTTGTAGAGCAAGGTCACGATTTCAGTGAGACTTTTTTTTGGTTTTTTTAATAATTGGGAAAAAGTAGAAGTACATACTTTTCATTCCCAAAACGGGGATTTTCTGGTTTTTCTTAATTTTTTGTAGCTTCCCTATGCAAGCAAGCGTAATGGCAGTATTGTAATTCCTATTAGCTATCTCATTCGGGTACATTGCTGGATGGTGCTGTAGGAAAACGATGGTAATGAAAGCGAGCTCACGGAAACCACCAATAAATCTCTCACTGTTCTATTGGAGGCGAAAAAACAAAAAAAAAGGAAAGAGGGAGATAGACGAAAAGTACCAGCGATCGTACTTTGGGAGGAGACGCAGCACGTGCCATGTTCAGGAAAGTCTGATTTTTTTTCCTCATTCAAAAATTAAATTTTAGTAATTTATAAGTTTGATTATGGAATAATTTGTTTTGATCCTGTCGGCAGAGATTCTTGTTACCTGGAATCGAGTAAATTGTCGATTTTTCACCTTCTCTTTCTTCAATTTAGGGTAGGTTTATAGGAAAGAGGAAAATAGAAGTCAAGCGTTCTTTTCATATATATAGAGAGTAGCAATCATAACAAGAGGAACAATTTATAAAAACACCGAGAAAGGAGATTGTGTTTATCTCTCTCCTCATTTTCATTTGTTAATTAATTTATCTATTTTGGGTACGTGGTACACGTGAGAATAGGTTAGTGATTTACATGGAGTGCAATTAAATAAAAATAAGAAGAATTATCATTAAAACTAATAATAAAAAGAACTAAATAACCTCTAACTAACGATTATTTTAAATTTAAATAATTAAATAATACCTGAAGTGAATAATTAACTAAATAACCATTAACTAACGATTATTTTAAATTTAAATAATTAAATAATACCTGAAGTGAATAATTAACTAAATAACCATTAACTAACGATTATTTTAAATTTAAATAATTAAATAATACCTGAAGTGAATAATTAACTAAATAACCATTAACTAACAACTATATTACATTTAAACACTTAATAATATAAGAATTGAATAGATAATCGAATAACCTTTAACTAACAACTATAATAAATTTAAATATTTGAATAATATCTGACTCGAATAAATAACTAAATAACCTCTAACTAACGATTATTTTAAATTTAAATAATTAAATAATACCTGAAGTAAATAATTAACTAAATAAACTTTAACTAACAATTATATTACATTTAAACGCCTAATAATACAAGAATTGAATAGATAATTGAATACCCTTTAACTAACAACTATATTAAAGTTAAATATGTAAATAATACCTGACTTGAATAAATCCCTAAATAACCTTCAACTAACCAATATATTAAATTTGAATAATTAAATAATACCTGAATTGAATAATTACTTAAATAACTTTGAAATTAAAATTCTATTAAATTTAAATATTTAATGAATATGATTTGAACAAAGTAATTGAAATGAACGATAAATAAGTAAAAAAAAAAAACGTATCAATTTTAAATGACTAATTAATACGAATGATGGAGTAAGACACCCTCCCGTCGGTGTGGCCCCGGACTAAGGATGCCCTAACCAAGGTAAGTGCCGCCCAACTATTATTGCTTTGATATCAGGTAGTCCACTAAGAATGATCCGGTGACCAGGGACCACCCTTTCTCTCCTTCTTTCCCCTTTGTTTAGCCCCTCTCGTTGGCCCTGGACGTTGTTCCACCCCCTCGTCGCCCCTTTAGTTTTGTTGTTGCATAGGCACGAGCGATTTAACAGTATAACTGTTACCCCCTCCGGCATCCAAGCACCGCGGACCCCACCCCATCTGGCGAGCTAGCTAGCGCACCACTAGTCGTGCCTGGATGCGTAAATTCGCGACACTTCCCCCGGCGGTCGAACCGTCCGAGCCACCCTTTTTTTTGAGTCCCCTTCCCCAAATTTTTTTGTAATGGTAGTCTTTTGGCCTTTATGGCAATTTCCCGTCGTCGTGCCCCGGCACACCCTACCCCGACAGTTACAGTGAGAACGCACAATTCTTATATGCCAAGACCCACAATGATGAGAACTTCAAAGCCAGTTCTGGGTGGCTCGATAAATTTAAAAACAGATACAACTATCAATTACTGGAAAAATATTATCAAGTGATGAGGCAGCAGTTGAGCCATTTAAAAACTCACTTCATAATAAAATCACGGAAATGCAGTTGTGTCGTGACCAAGTATACAATGCAGACGAAAGCGGACTTTTTTGGAAATTCCATCCATCCATCCAATGGCGCTACAGCCCAAATCGAGCCTTGGCCTCCTCTAGGGCATTTCTCCATGTTTGACGGTCCCTTGCAGCATGTCTCCAGTTCCGGATGTTCAGCATTGTCTCTGCGTCAGCCGTCACAGAGTCTATCCATCTCCTCCTGGGTCTACCTACTGGCCTATTTCCCGAAATTTCTGATATCATAAGCCGTTTTGGGATGCGATTGTCTTCCATCCTGACTACGTGACCGGCTAGTCTTAATCTGTTAATTTTTATTAGAATTGAGAGTTCTGGGTCGTCAAAAATTTCGTACAACTCGCTGTTGTATCTCCTTCTCCATATTCCATCCTCTCTGGTTGGGCCTATTATGCACCTGAGGACTTTTCTCTCAAACCTGTTGACTCGTTCCTCTATGTCCTGGGTCATAGTCCAAGTCTCGCTGCCATAGCAAAGTACTGGTCGTATTACTGTTTTGTAGAGTGAGAGTTTGGTTTTTCTGTGCACAAATCTGGAGTGCAGTATTTTTTTTTGGGCATAAAAGGCTCTATTAGCCAGTAGTATTCGTCTAGTTATTTCTTCTTTTTCTTCGTTTCTTTTTGTGATTGTAGACCCAAGGTAGACTGTTTTATCGACTACTTCTAGGTTATGTTCGTCGATAGTTATATTTCTCCCCATTCTAAATCTTCCAGCTCTGGATTGTTGCATCACCTTAGTTTTTTCTTCATTGATCTTCAGGCCTATGTCCTTTGCCGCCTCTTTTAATTCGACATAAGCTTCCTTTGCTGCCAAAAAGGACCTTCCCACGATGTTAACGTCATCCGCATAACCAAGTAATTGTACCGATTGTGTTGCTATTGATGCTCTTCTCTGGACTGACGTTTGCCTTATCACCCATTCTAGGGCGAGGTTGAAGAGCATTGGGGCCAGCCCATCCCCTTGTCTAAGTCCTTGTCGAACTTCGAACTCTTCTGTTATAACATTTTGGATCCTTACTTTCGCCAATGAGCTATTTGTTGCGCATTTGATCAGTTGTACCAGCTTTGAGGGGACTCCTAATTCCGATAGGATCTCGTACAGCCTCTGTCTGTTTATTGAGTCATATGCCTGTTGAAAATCGACAAATATCTGGTATATATCTACATTCCTTTCCCAGGTTTTCTCCAGAATTTGCTTTAAGGTCAGCAGCTGGTCCGATGTTGACCTGTTTGCCCTGAAACCAGCTTGATATTCTCCTATAAGGCTTTCCGCTATAGGTTCTAGTTTTTGTTTCACAAGGATTGTGAAGGTTTTGTAGCTGGTGCTGAGGAGTGAGATGCCTCTGTAATTTTTGCAGGTTAATTTATCTCCTTTCTTATATATTGGGCATATAATCGCTTTCTTCCAATCATCTGGTATGACTTCGTCCTCCCAGATGCTGCATATGAGTTGGTGTAAGGTACGCAAGAGTTGCGGCCCTCCTTCCTTTAGCAACTCAGCTGTTATTCCGTCGACGCCCGGCGACTTGTTGCCTTTTTGCCTTTTTACAGCTTCACGTATCTCATCGAGTGTTGGTGGTTCTATTGAGATGTTATCTTGAGGAATCACAAATGCCTGTCTGTGGATCCTCGTTTAGTGTGGGAGTAGGATTCAATAGGTTTTGAAGTTTTTTGGAAATTACTGCCTAGAAAAACACTTGCTCATCAAGCTGAAGCATCAGCTCCAGGAAGAAAGTTGAGCAAGGAACGAATTACATTTATGCCGTGCTGTAATGCTTCTGGGACGCATAAATTGACATTGCTTGTTTTGGGCAAATCTCAAAAGCCACGGGCTTTTGGAAGTGAACCGCTGCCGGTGAGATACCAAGGACAGAAAAAGGCCTGGATTACCAGAGAAATTTTTAGGAACTGGTTTCATATGGATTTTGTTGATATTTTAAGGGTTGGCTAAAGGCCAGAGCCTGCGTTCCTTGGTTTAAGTCAGGAAAAAGGAGGAAAATCCTATTGTGAGGAAGTTTGCCATCCGTTCGGTTAATGGAACAGATTTTTCTGAGAGTGTATGAGGTAACAAAAAGAACCATAAGACAAAAAGGAAAAGGAAATTAGCGGAAACAAAGGCATAAAAGGAAGAGAACGGTTTGCAGCGGTTCGGGTGAGTAATGCTTGTTCTATTTTTGCTAACGGCTTCTCCTGCAAATTACGGTTTTGTGTTGTAACTCATCGCCCGGTTGGCGGGTGCACATCGGCGCAGTCATTTACGGGTGGACTTTAATTGTGGGAACAAAAGAAACCAAAGAAGAATAATTCCTAGGGTATTCGGTGGCGTACTTCATAGTCAAATCTTTTGTGTTAACCCAGTTCACAGGTTATAGGTATTACTGGTTGGGATCAGATACTAATTAATGGGATGGATTCCCCGGCAATTGCTATACCGGCCTGCACTATTGCCACCTTTTTGTTTTTTTTGAAACACGTAAACATAATGGAGTACTCTTCCGCAGTACCTACGCTAATTGATGGAGTAAATTTCCCCTACTATTGTAATATGTGGCTAAACTAGTGCAGGAAAATTTTTTTTTTGAAACCTATACCCGTAATAATCATAAATTTTTTTTGAACGCCTTATATTGGTTGATGAGAAGAATTCGGAATTCCTTAACTATCGCAATGCCGGTCATACCTAGTACAACTTATTCATAAAGAAAAACATACATATAAGCATAAGAATGAATTTTTTTTTTGAATTACCTAAATCAATTGAAGGGACAGATTTTCCCTAATATTGTAATACGTGTTTAAACTATTACAGCAATTTTTTTTGAATATAGATACATACTAATCTAAATTTTTTTTTTGAAAGCCTTATATTGGTTGATGGGAAGAATTCGGAATTCCTTAACTATTGCAATATCGATCATACCTAGTACTACTTTCATAAAGAAAATATACATATAAGCATAAGAATAAATATTTCTTTTGAATTACCTAAATTAATCGAAGGGATAGATTTCCCCTAATATTGTAATACGTGTTATAAAAAAAAATATTTTTTTTTCCGAATTACCTAAACTATTTGAAGCGATGGATTCCCCTAACATAGCAATACATGGTTAAACTATTGCAGCAAATATTTTGAACATATATACCTAATAATTATAAGTTTTTTTTTGAAACACATTTTTTTTCCTGATGAGATGAATTCCTTAGATATTGTCATAACTACTGTATCTATTGCAGCTTGGGCATGAAGAAGACACATAAGCTTAACAATAGACGTATAGGCTAAAGAAATACATTTCCCATTGGTGAATGATAGGTGATGGTATCGATACACATTTTTGTTGATCAGATATATCTATAGAATTAAGCAACACATCTATCCTTACCTTTAGCTTATTGATATATATATATATATACCTCTTGATTAGATGTACCTATGGAATTAAGCAACACATTTATCCTTATCTTTATCTTATTGATGTATATATTCCTTTTGATTAGATATACCCAGAGACTTAATCAACACCTTTATCCTTAACTTTATTTTGTTGATATATATATATTCCTTTTGATTAGATGTACCTATAGAATTAAGCAGCACATTTATCCTTATCTTTATCTTATTGATGTATATATTCCTTTTGATTAGATATACCCAGAGAATTAATCAACACCTTTATCCTTAACTTTATCTTGTTGATATATATATATATTCCTTTTGATTAGATATACCTAGAGAATAAAGCAACACGTCTCTCCCTTTGAATGAGAATGGAAAAGTGACGGAATATAAGCTTAGCTCGGTACCAAGTTAACACATTTAGCGTTCATTTGACATATCTATATTGTCCTTTTGGAGAAACCTTTTTTTTCAAACTTGTGCTTAGTTAGGTACGGACCTAAAATAAAAAGAAAAAAAGAAAAAAAAAAATTTTTTTTTGTATTAAGCTTATTAACATAGATGCATGCGCTCAGTGGTCAGGTGATGAGTCAACCAGGTTACTGAGTACTACCGAAGTACATCATAGGGATATCTCTGATGACATACCCGAGCAAATCGTATCACGTAGAGCAGCAAGGAACCCCAAAAGGACAATAATCAGATCCGCGTACTAAACGGTAGAATCCCCTTGGGGGTTAGACATTGAGGTGGAGAGTTATAGGTCTGGCGATAATATATCCGTAAACGGCGATTATCCATGAGCCCCTAGGTACCCCCCGTTGGTGTGGTCCCCAGAATAAGGATGCCCAAGCCCAAGTAATTGCCGCCCATCTACTTGTACATTTTGTTTGACATCAGGCAGCCCCTACAATGATTGTCGTCCAGTCACCACCCTTCTATTTCTCTCTCTTTCCCCTTTGTTATGCCCCTCTCGGTGGCCCTGGACGTCGTTCCATCCCCTTATCGCCCTATCTAGTTTTTTTTTTTTCAAAGGCACGAGTTTGTTGTTCAGTCTAACTGCCAACTCTGATCACCTCTTGACACCACGTATCCCCCCACATCCGGCGAGCTAGTTTGCGCTTCGCACGTCGTGCCGCAGCCGGTGCAACGGAGATGAGCAGCTTTCGCGATACCCTCACGGCGGTCGAACCGTCCGAGCCACCCTCTCTTCTTAGAATCCCGTTCTCCCGATTTGGTTTTTGTAATGCTAGTCACCCTGGCCCTTATGGCCTTCTCCCTTCGTCGTGCCCCGGCACAAAGTTATCCCCGACAGTTACACAGTTCGAAAAAAAATGAAACAGCTAAATTTAGAGGCCAGGGCACTTTTAATTTTAGATAACGCTCCAGGACATCCTGAAGACTTATATTCAGATGACAAGAAAATTATTGTAATGTTTTTGCCACAGAAGTTAGTGATGGTTGGAATGAAGATGATAATCTTCCATTGTCACCGTGGAGGGATAAAATGGAATTAGAGGGTATAGAGCAAAAAATAAAGGAAGTTACTGCCCTAGTAAACAAAATTTCTGGAGATGTAACAAGACAAGAAACTCTTGAATGGGCCGTCGGACACGAACAATCATGGGAATCCTTAAACGATATGGATATTTTAGAACATGTTCAGAATGAATCAAGCTCCGACGAAGAAGAAGAAGTGATACCAAGCCGTGTAAAACACAACGAAGCAGTTAGAAGTTTCGAAACGTGCTTGCAGTGGGCTGACGAAAATGATGAATCGGAACACCACATGCTAATCCTATCCGAAATGAAGAAACGAGCTCAAAAGGAAGAAGAAGCACACATTAAACAGAGCAAAATCACTGAATTTTTTACAGCTTCTTAGATTATGTATATAATTTTTTTCTTTTTAGAATTACATAGTTTATTTTATTACTTATGTTTTTATATAAAAATAAAGAACTTTTTATTATGTTGAAATAAAATGGACATGTTTTGTCTTTTGCTCGATAATCCGAACATTTCGATAATCCGGATCGACCAGTGCAATTATTGGTTCGGATTAAAGAGGTCATACTGTAGTGATATTCGTCTAGCCACTTTGAATAAACTCGGTTCTATTGTAAAAAAAAAGAAAATGTAATGACAAATGCTCAATTTTGTAATGCGATGAGAATGGCCAATGAAAAGCAGCGAGAAATATTATTACATATTATTTATAAATTATTATCCTCTAACGACACTCCTCTGCAAATATTCTTCACTGGACCAGCAGGATGCGGAAAAACTTTTGTAATTAATTTAATTATGGGGGCATATAATAGATATTCGGATAATGATGGATATTGTAATGCCTATATAACCTGTGCATCGACAGGGAAAGCAGCTGCTGCAATTGACGGAGCAACAGTTCATACAGCACTGAAGATTTCTCTCTCTAAATTGTTACCATTGAGTGTAGAAGTCGCGCATCAATACAGGTCACTCTTTCGATATGTTAAAGTGATCATTATCGATGAAATCCGTACGATTGGAGCCGAACTATTAGCTCAAGTGGATTCACGTCTTAAGCAAATTACGGGTAATTTCAACGTAAACTTTGGAGATTTATATATTGTATTAATTGGAGATTTACGACAGCTACCACCGGTGAGAGCAACTCCAATTTACAGGCAAATTAAACAAAGAATAGCAGGACCAATTTTGTGCCGCGATCTTAAATTTTATGAATTGACACAAGTAATGAGACAAGCAAATGTGGCATTTTCGAATTTACTTAAGAAAATCGGTAATGGAGAAAAACTCGAAAATAATGAATTAGAATTGATTGAATCGCGATTTTTTACAAGAGAACATGTAAACACATTGTGCCCACATGGAATGCGTCTTTTTCTATCCAACAACTCTGTGCAAAACTACAATAACTTAGTATTAAATAATGCACCAAGTAAAACCATTTCTGTAGCTAAAGATATCTATAACGGCTGCCTTAATCAAGAGCAGCAAACATTCGTTAAGCAAAAACTCCATAAAATGTCAACGATCGATACTGGAGGTCTGCCATATATGTTAACGTTCGTTATAGATAAATATTATATTTTAACTACGAATGTAGACGTGTCAGATGGATTAGCTAATGGTGCAGTTGGAAAATTGTGTCACGTCGATAAGGATGAACATGGAGAGGTTTCTCGAATTTAGTTTGAATTCGAAAACACAAAAACAGGAGCCAAGCTTCGGAAGAAGTTATCTAGTTTTATGATTAAACATAATATCAATCGAAATGCTGTACCAATCGCTAGAAGAACAGCAACTATATATTTAAATAACAACAAAACTTTAAATATAAAACGAAACCATTTTCCCATCGTTTCTGCATGTGCAATTACAATCCATAAATCCCAAGGTGGAAATTTCCAGGAGATTGTGTATGAATATAATCGTTCTCATAGTCAACAATTAGTTTACGTTGCTTTATCAAGAGTAACAAATATTGAAGGTTTATATATTATCACTAAAGATGATGGTAATAGATTCTATCATGGACGAAAAGATGCCTCATCGATAATAGATCTGCAAAATGAATTCAAGAGGCTATCTTTAAACCGTGTTCAAACGATCACTTCTGTAATGTTAGATTTTATTTCAAATAGGCCAGGATTATCAATACTTTCGCTAAATTGTCAAAGTATACGTGCACACGTACAAGATTTAGACGACCAAGTTGTAAAGAAAATTAATGTATTACTTTTATCAGAAACTTGAATGAAAAATGAAGAACATGTTGATATTCCAAATTTTAATTGTATTGTTAAATTTAAGCGACCAGAAGTTGTAGCTGGTGGAGTTGCGATCTACCAAAATATTGAGGATTCTGCTAATATTTTAACATCTCATGCGGACGATAACTTACCACAAACGCTATCGCTTAGTCATGATAAATCACCTATTGGTGAAATATGTGTAGGCAGATGTATGGCAGAAAATGGCCAAATAATTTTGATTGTTGTTATTTATGTGTCGCCACATAAAACTGTACGCGAGATAACGAAATTCATACATGACAATCTCCTCATATACACTTCGGAAGGTTCAACTTTACTAGGTCGAAACTTCAACGAAATCCCCATGATTTTGACTGGCGATTTCAATATAAATTTTTCATCAGGAACGGCGCGTCCTTTACTAAGTTTTCCAATTCCGTGGCATATTTTGCCACGGCCTTAGTGGATGGTGAGTAAAATTTGACTCTTTGCCACACGGGAAGTTTACTAATTTGTTTTTTATTTTATTAGTTGGCGACTTCAACTGGCGGTGAGGAGGAGGACAGGCACACCGACGGCGCCGTTGTTGTGGATGAAATTCGAAATTTTGTTTTATGAAGCAATAAATGGCGTTTTTCTTTGAATTGAACAAAAATTTTTTTTGCTTTTCCCCTTTTTTAATTTTTCAGGTTTCGAACTCATTCGGGGGTGATGAGATATCCCGGAATGAAGTTTCTTTATTTTTCAGCTTTTTTTTGTGCTGCCCGTTTGTTTTGAATCCGATTTGAGATGATTAGATTTGAGATATCTAATCATCTCAAATCGGATTCAAAACAAACGGGCAGCACAAAAAAAAGCTGAAAAATAAAGAAACTTCATTCCGGGATATCTCAACTTGAGATGTTGGTGTTTTCTCTTGATTTCTGACCTGTTTGGTCATCAGCGTGGGGTTGTGAGCTAGGCTAGACTAGCTTCCCATTTTCAGGTTTTTTGTCGCCACACCAAAATAATTTTATCACTCGCCCTAAACAACTAACCAAACATATACCTACATAAAAACTTCAGGTGACATCTAACACCCAAACAAAAAAAAACAAACAAAAACAAAACAAACCGACGCATAGTGGGGCAGATACCCTCAAAAACTGGCAGAAATTAATAAAATTAAATTTTATTTAGAAATACCGACTTATATTATTCCAATTCAGCACTTACCTACCTACGATTTGGCAGAAAGTAAATGCTTCGGAACTTAGTGTAACAGCCACAAGAGTGTGCCATATTAGTCATTTACTCTCGCATTTTAGGCGGCCATTTATTTGAAACGTTTTTAAACAGTTTTGAGGTGTAATTTGTAATTTATTTATAAAAATCAACTATGGCATCTTCAACATCAGGTACGTAACAATATTTAAATGACCGTTAACTTTTAGTTATGCACACATATTATCCAAAAATAAAATGATCAATTAAAGTGATAAAATTATAATAAAATCTATTAAAAATGGAGATTTTGTTTAGATTCCAAAGCATATCAAGTATCAACTTCAATTTTGGTAGTGTCCTTATAGCCTCTATTTAAAGAAAAACAAAAAAAAGTTGCTACTTTTTGCTACTTTATTAATAATGTGGATGTTTATGGATATTTGTGAAACCAAAATTATTTCTTAAATATTTCAATGTGCAGTAATATTCATTATTTGTTTTAGGAACGAGTTTAAACACATTATTTATAACGAGGAAAAAACTTATTAATATTATGAAGTGTTCTGAAAAGGATAAATTTAGTGACCAGTACGATTTTATGCTAAAAGAGCTGGAACATAGGACAAGTTGTGACCAGAGTAATTTGGGAATTCTAAAACAAAAACTTTCAACATTTAAGTACGAGTATAGAACAAGATGGTCAAAAGCATGTAGAATCGAAGAGAAATTTAAAAAAAATAATAAAGAGTGGCTGGAAACTTCACTTTCTTTTCCTCGTTTCACGAAACAACTTTCAAATAAAAAACGTGGTCGACAAGTTATTCCATTTAAATTATGTTCTGAACGAACAAAAAGGTATAAGGCAAAAGAGTTGCGTGATTCTGTTCCTAGAGAATCATTGATATATGCTAGTTGTATGAACTTACGAGCTGAAGGACAGGTTCAGGCCTCAAAAGTTATCAAAAATATAGCCATAAATCCAGAACAGGCCAAAATTTATCAACAGAACTACCATAAATCATTAGAGCCGCAACAGGTTTTATCAGGGGAAGATGCTCTGGCTGTTTTAATAGATGCTAAGCTATCTCGTGAACAATATGACGTAATCAGAATAAATGCTGCTGAAAGGTTTCCCTCTTATAAAATAGTACAAGCGGCCAAAAGATTATGCTACCCGACAGATATCACAGTCTCTGAAACTGGGGCTTCCGTGAAATTACAGGCTTTATTAAATCACACTACAGAGCGATTATGCCAAACGTTAGTACCTATTATTGAAGCAAGCATTTTATCAGCCGGAAGCCGACGATTCAGCCGTATTTATAACATGTTTAGTTCCCATTCGCCTTGTATCTGGAGACATAGTAATATGGCAAAATCCACGTCCTGCATCAACCAGATATTGCAGACCTATTAAAATTGAATTTTTAAAGGAGTCTACTCAGGTTTCTATTGCCGAAAAAAATATATTGAGGATAAAATAAAAAACCTTCACCATAGCTACGTGCAAATAGAATCTAGTCAACTAACGGTCCAACATAAATTAATTTTTTTAATGGTAGACGCAAAGGTTTGTAATGCTCTTACAGAAACAACATCAACAATGAAATGTTTTATATGTGGTGCCACATCGAAACAGTTCAACAATGTAGATGAAATGATTAAGAGAGAAATACGAATTGATAATTTGCGTTTTGGCTTATCAGTGTTACATGGCTGGATTCGTATTTTGAATGCCTATTACATTTATCGTATAAATTACCTATAGGGAAATGGCAAGCTCGTGGAATAGAAAGTAAGAAAATAGTTTCCGAGAACAAAGCTCGAATTCAAAAGGAGTTTAGAGAAAAATCTGGTTTAATTGTAGATAAACCCAAACCCGGTTTCGGTAATTCTAATGACGGAAATACCGCTAGACGTTTCTTTCAAAATGCTGAATTGTCTGCACAGATAACAAGGGTAGACCTTGACTTAATAAAAAAATTACATACAATTTTGATTGTTGTGTCTAGTGGATATGAAATAGATGCTGATAAAAATCGTGTATTTGCACAAGATACAGCTAGATATTTCGTCTCAAAATATCCTTGGTACAATATGCCTCCTACTTTGCATAAATATTTAATTCATGGACCGGAAATCATATCATCAGCACTTTTACCAATAGGCCAATTAACTAAAGAATCGCAAGAGGCAAGGAATAAAGATTTTAAAAGATACAGAGAATTTAATTCAAGAAAATGTAGTCGAGATAAATCAAACAGGGATATTTTTAACTTTTTTTTATTGAGTTCTGATCCTGTAATCTCCAGCAAAAGAAAATTGAAAAGAAACAAGCTTCAAAATTTTCCAAAAGAAGCATTACATTTATTAAAAGCCTCATCTTTTAATACCACACAAGGTCATGTTAATGATGATGACCATCATCTTGAAGACAACGATATTGATGATGATGATGGTGCATTAACGTATCTTCAATAATAGCGTTTTTAAGTACTTATTTCAAGAAATCTACGAATATGTTAATACCCGACTGCTTCGTTTCTTTTTTATTATATTTTAATACTAACAACCTTAATAAAAAATCTCACAATGCATTTCGTTTTTCATTACATATAGCCCTATAGTGAAATATAGTATATAAAATGTTTTAAGCCTTTTATTTTATTTGATGCCAGTTTTCAAGGTAACTTGCCCCACTGTGCGACGACACAAAAAAAGATTTTTTCGAACCCCACAACTAACACCGATAAGAGAATCGCCCACTCAACTTCGTATCACAGCGATTCTCTTGTTCCGGGGGAACGAATTTTGTGTAAATAAAAATGCACGGGGCCGGTAAATGACACGTGCAAAACATTAAAGTGCTTCAGGGGTAACCCGAAACGCCAAAGGAAATTGGCAACAAGAACTTAGCGCAATTTGTCTTGCGAAAGAAATTAAACCCCTCGTAAGAAAATTGCGCAAGTTTCGGGGCAATGAAAAGAAAAGCCGACGGCTGCGTTTTTCCGGCCGGCGCACACTGTATTGAAATCCAAATCTAGCGGAACTTAATTAAAAATTAAATGTGCTTATATCTAACTGAAACCGTATTCACAACGTAGCTTTGGATATTTATATTTATTAGGTAAACAAATAAACGTGTTGGCAACACAGATTTTCATAGGGAAAGCCCCTAAACATGGCATGCGCGCATTGCTTTGTGTGCTCTCAGTTCAATCAACAACAAGGTTACGATGTCAAATATTGTTTTTCTGTATTGTCGGTTTTAACTAAGTTGAAAATTTTGTTGATTGTTGTTTGTTGTGTCCTTAACCAATCGAGAAAGGTATGTTTGAACATTTATTCACTTAAGTATTTGTAGCCAGCGCAAGCCAAAAATTTGCGTTTACACGCAACGATTCACTTGCGCAAAATGACTTGCGCAAACCAATTGGCACAAGCAGATCGTTGCGTGTAACCGGACCTTTACTTATAAACTCTTCTATGGTTAATACTCCTTAGAATACAGTTGGCATTTCTTGCCCATATTTGTCCCCCCCCCCCCTACATTTTTTTTACTTTTCGTCAGCAGGTGAAATATGAAAAAGCGAGATATTTTTGAAATATGGCTTCAAGCGAAGAAAAGCGATCGGATCAGGCACATTACTCAGAAAATACTCGAGTCCTACAATGTAGCGGATTCCGAAACCTCTTCGAGAGCTCTGGATGTATTTTTAACCAGCTTGAGTTCTAAACTGCAAGCAAAATGGGAAAAAGCAAAGCACACGAAATCAAGATTCATGGCAGCAAATCAAGATTGGTTGGAAGAAGAAGTGTTGCTTCCACCTGAATTTCTTTCTTGTCTTTCGTCTTGCAGCGACTCTTCGAAGACGAAGAGTCAAACTTCGTCTGTTGGTCGACCAGTAAAACCGTTCGAAGAATGCAATTTGAAAGTACAGAAAAGGAAATTAAAAGAACTGGTAAGCTCTAGGTCACAAGAAGAACTAGCACTTGCAGCAGAAATGAAACTAAGGTCTTCAGGAAAGAGAGACGCTGCCAATATTGTAAAAAAAGTGTCTTCTTCACCTTCGCGAGCTACAAAAATAAGGAAAGTAATAACCTCCGTCAGTTCTGAAACAAAACTTTCACCGGAAGCTGCGCTAGGTCTCATGGTTGATGCTAAATTAAGTGTGAAATAATACAAAATTATACAACAAGCAAAAAGCTTAAATTCTAAATTATATCCAGCATACTATCTCGTACAAGAAGAAAAAAAAGTGTTACCCACCAGAGGAAAGTATTACTGTTACTGAAACATCCGCAGAGGTCAAACTGCAGGAACTCCTGGATTTAACTGCAAAAAGAATATGTGAATCGCAGAAAATTGTGATTGAACAGATTAAAGTTTCTTCACCTAGCCTAAAATTACGACTTGTATCGAAATGGGGATGTGATGGTAGTTCGGCACAGAGCCGATACAAACAGAGAATATCTGGTGAAATTCCGGAATGCCGAAGCGATGAAAACCTATTCGCAATATCACTTGTGCCTTTGCGTCTAATTAATGAAGGAACAAATGATATTGTATGGCAAAATTCACGACCAAACTCAACAAGATTTTGCAGGATGGTAAAGTTTTCTTATATAAAAGAAACCAAGGATGTTATCAAATCAGAGGTCAATTTAATGAAAACACAAATCGCGGAATTAGTTGCAAGTAACATCAGCATTAATAATATACAACTCAGTTGCATCCACGACTTATTATTCTGCATGGTTGATGGAAAAATCTGCAGCACGCTATCTCAATATGATTCCTCACAAAAATGCTACATTTGTGGTAAAACGTCCAAGGAGATGAACTCGGAAAATACTCTTCCAGCCAATGAAGACATGTATTCAGTTGGAATATCGCCTCTCCATTCGTGGATACGCGTATTTGAATGTGTTTTACACATTTCTTACAAGTTAGAGATAAGAAAGTGGCAAGCTAGGTCGAAAGAAGAAAAGGACTCTGTAGCTTCGAAGAAAAAACACATACAAGAGCGTTTTTTTGCTGAAATGGGCCTTCTAGTGGATATGCCTAAACAATCTTCCGGCAACACAAATGATGGTAACACTGCCAGAAGATTTTTCAGGAATGCAGAGCTGTCAGCAGAAATTACAGGACTTAATGTCGAGCTTATCAAGCGTTTCCATGTGATTCTGGAAACTCTGTCGTGCGATATAGCAATCGACGCTGATAAATTCAAGCTGTATGCCGAAGAGACCAGAAAACTCTATCTGGAACACTACTCCTGGTACTACATGCCAGCTAGTATACACAAAATTCTTGTCCACTCTAAAGAAATAATAGAAACATGTGTCCTACCCTTAGGCCAGCTAGCAGAAGAAGCTCAAGAAGCGAACAACAAAGAATACAGAAGGAACAGAGAATACTTTAGCCGAAAGACCAGCAGGGAAGCTACAAACAGAGATGCGCTTAACCGTTTCTTAATAGCTTCGGATCCGCTTCTTTCCAGTAAATCCTGCCCTAGAAGGAAACGCCATAATCTACCTAGAGAAACCATCATGTTATTAAAGCCTCCAAACATGAGTGAAGAAGAAACTTCAAATTCGTCAGATGGTGAAGAGAGAGACTATACTGCTAGTTCACTTAATTAGCTTGCTTTGGAAATAAGTGTAACAATAAATACCATTTTTAATTTAGTTTCCCTCAGTATGGTAAGAAGATAGATCAAGAACTGGATTTACACATAGGCTAATTTTTATCCTTATTTTACTTATTTTCTATTTTTATTTATTTTTTTACTTACTTGTTAATCCTAAGTAATTACAACTCAGAATAAGTCAAAAATATTAGAAAACTTAATTAATAATTTTTAAAATTTTAGGTTATGTTGGATTCTATTTCAATGTTAAATTAAATAGGTTGAGTCTTAAAAAATCCATTATTTATTCATAAGAATATATATAAAGCTCGATAATCTGGACGGACGTTTCGACATTTACAATTTATGTCATCAGCTAAAAATTTTTTAATATAAATGACATTACAATTGGATATTAATTAAACACTAATTGGATATTAATTAAACATTAATTAATAACGAAAGCCGATAAAGGGTCAAAAACAGTTTTAATGCTTAGGAGTGATTATGACGCGAAAGCCATGGAAATTCTTAATGATGAAAATACTTACACTAAACTTAATCGTAACCCTATTAACACATTACATTTGGAATGTAAAAAATATTTAAAACTTATTAATAAACCTGAATTAATTGTACAAAACCCCAAGATAGGTAGAATGTATATGAACCCTAAGATCCATAAAGTAAATATTCCTTTACGGCAGATCACCTCAACTATTGGCACCCCAAATTACAAATTATCCAAGCACCTTAACAATATTTTATGTCAGGTAACATCCAAATACGAATTTAATATTAAAAATTCTTTTGAGCTGGTGAATGACATCTTTGGTTTTTTTGTTCCCAATGACTACAACCTAGCAAGCTTTGATGTTACAGCTCTATACCCCAGCATTCCTCAAGCTCTTGCTATTGAGTGTATTAACGATAGATGGGATGAGATTAGCAACTGTACTGACCTTAGTTGTGAACAATTCATAGAAGGCATCAAACTTTGTTTTAAAAATTCTATTTTTAGTTATAACAACACCATATATAAACAAATTGATGGTTCACCCATGGGGTCTAGCATCCCAAGTTCTCTTGCGGATATTATATTACAAAAACTTGAAAAAGAAGTTATTTGTAACCCTGATTATAACATTTTATATTACAAAAGATATGTTGACGATTGTCTAATAATTGCTCCTACTAATTTGATTGTTCTTATACTTGAAAAATTCAATAATTACCACCCAAGATTAAAGTTCACTCTTGAATTAGAGAATGACAGCAGATTAAATTTTTTAGACGTGACTCTTATTAAAGTGAATAACCAAATAATCACAGATTGGTACCAAAAGCCGATTGCCAGTGGTCGCCTTCTGAACTATCACTCTTACACTAATACTTCGTATAAAATAAGTGTAATTAATTCTCTTGTTGATCGAGCTTTTTTATTATCCGACCCTTCATTTCATCCGAAAAACTTTGACCTATTATATCACAAACTAATACAAAATTGTTACCCACCTTCAATTATTATTAAAACTGTTAATAAAAGATTACAGAAACTCAGAGCTATGAATAACACAACCCCTATTACCAACAACAACACAACTTCTGAAATTATTTACTCTAAAATTCCGTATGACAATGACACTCTTTTTGCCCTTAACCGCATGATCAGAAATAGTAATATTAAGATTGCAAGCGCATCAATTTCTTCCACTGTTAATTTCTTTACTAAACTTAAGGACAAAATCCCAACCAACGAAACCAAAGATGTCATTTACCAGATCAATTGTGGTTCTTGCACGAAAGTTTACATAGGTGAAACTTCACAACCTTTAAAAAAGAGAATTTACCAACATAAATATCACTGCAAAAATTTGAACGAATATCATAGTGCTCTAACCAAACATACCTTCGACACTGGACATAAATTCAAATTTAATGAAACAATAATTTTAGATTCTGACAATCATTATAACAATAGACTTATTAAGGAAACCTTCTACATCAATAAAAATTCATTTTTAACACTAAAAAACCACACAGACTTTAAGAACAATTTAAAATATTTTAATAATTTCATCAATAATTTTCTATAATTTGAATTCATCATTTAGTACACTTTCCCCAATAATTTCCGTTTATTGTTTAATTATTATTCGCTTAGGTTGGCATTGGTTCTCTTCGGTTTTCTATTTCCTTCTTGACATTGTCATCCATCAACAGTGAAAAGTTCTTTTATTGTTCCTACGAAATCAAAATCAAGACTAATCTTTAATTATATTAAATGTAAAAAAATTGTTTAAACGTCAATTGAGATGCTATGATGCATTTCGATAATTATTTATTGTTAGTTTAATAAAATTGTTTTTTCTCTTTTTTGTTATTTTAAATTGGTAAGTGTAACCTTAAAAAATTGTGATCAATTAATATCCAATTGTAATGTCATTTATATTAAAATTTTTTTAGCTGATGATAACATAAATTGTAAATGTCGAAACGTCCGTCCAGATTATCGAGCTTTATATATATTCTTATGAATAAATAATGGATTTTTTAAGACTCAACCTATTTAATTTAAAACTTAATTAAGTTCTGCTAGATTTGGATTATAATACAGTGTGCGGCGCACAGTGGAGCAAAATGCCAAAAAGCTGGCCAAAAGTCGAAAAATCGAAGTTCGATTTTCGGACTTTTTACCTGGTAAATAACTAGTAGGAGACCCCTGCCACAAATTAAACCGGTTTATGGCTGTCAGGTGTCCTTTTTCTCTTCGCAGGATCAGTTCAAAAGTGACCGTTGCAGCAAGTGTTTGTGTGAATTTTTAAGCCCTTGACGAAGCTGCTATTTGTTGCGCGTATTACTCTACAGTGTGATAAGTTATAAAATTAAAAAAAATGGACTGTGCTCCTCAAGGTATGTAGAAAACATTTCTATAAGCAATATTGCCTATTTTAATATCTGTATATATTAATTAATTAATGAAAGACAGTAAAATGTTTGTTATTTTTGCTGGAGTCTTTTGTTAAAGAAGCCCGACAAAAATAGTCTTACTAGGTCCCACTCTAAATTTTTTTTTAATATGTTCCTTAAACATTTCTACACAAAATACAAACAACAAAAATTGAGATATTTGCGATCTTTTAGTCGGTGGACGTTTTTATTTAAAAAGTGTATCATTTTATTTATGGTTTATTCCCACTGTATTTGTGTATAAATAACCTTTTTATGAATTCATATTACATATGTTATGTATGTATTATATAATATATATATGAATATTATTTCTATAAACTGCTGCATAAACTTTTTCGGAATGTGCTTTATCTTTGTTGAGTTCGGAAACAGTACAGGTAAATTAAGTCGAAAAAAGCGAAATAGCGGAAATGATTGGGTACAGGCTAAAATGTGGCAGAGAGCTTCCTTGTAGGGTTCTTAATAAGAGGTTATAAAGTCTGCCGATTTTCTACCCTACATGTACGGGGTTTTAGGGTCAAAATATCAGTTTTTTGCAGATACATGTTAAACGGTAAGTGTTATCATAAAATAGTGTTTACAAAGTTTGTAGATTATGCGATTATTTGCAAAAAATATTCTGCATTTTCCCGTACGGAAAGTGAGTGGATATGAGTATTTTAAATCTTTAAAACGGCGATATCTTATGAATGGCTATTCGTACAGGAAAATGCAGAATATTTTTTTTGCAAATAATTGCATAATCTACAAACTTTGTAAACACTATTTTATGATAAGGGTCAAAATCACCAAGGTGTCAAATTTGGTTCCGACACCATTTTTCCTAATAAAGCCTTGAAATAGTTGGGTCACAATTATTTTTAAATATCAGATTTAGTTAATTTTATCTAAACCCTTCATTGCTTTTTGCAAAATGATGTTAAAACATTTTTATTTCTCATAAAACTAGTTAAAATGTCATTTTCGGAACGCGTCCCATCACGCATTTCCGTATTTGAAATATTCATAAAACGATGAAATACTCATTTAAAAATAAAATGCTCAATCATGTTTGATACACTTGTATTATAGTAGCAATTATAAATAAAAGAAAATGTACATAAGTAACTTCACATTTATCTTAGATATAACTTTGTCCGGTAGTTTGTAGGTCAGTTCGTGAACATAATCTATTCTGTCAAAAAGTAGTGCCCAATTACGTGAACCGAGGCGCTACTGTGCAGTCGCGTGTTGAATTCTCTCGAGTGTACAACGCGTTCGGTTGTTTTATGGCGGTTTTCAATTAATTTTCTTGGTAAGTTTATTTCAGTTATGTATTTTGAAACCTGGAAGTGGTACTTTTGCCTAATGAATTTGCGGCCACACCAACACCGGTGCGCCAACACCGTCGCACCAAAGCGAAGCACCAACTCTGGCGTCACGCCAACACCGGCACGGCGCACCGACACCAGAACATAAATACTTACCATAATGAATTTTGTGAACATAAATTTCATTTAATAATAATTCGAAAATAATATTTTTAAGATTGTTTTTATAAAATTTTAAAATTAAATTCGCCTCGTAAATTTTTATTTTATCGTAAGATTAGTTTTTTCAGACTTCTAATTTACTGCAACTATGCAATAATAAAAAAACTTCCAGCAGGTGGTGCACCGGTGTTGATGTTAGATACTACCTACGGCAGTAGACTATCACAATCGCAACCACAATGATAAGTTCTTTTAATAATCAAATTAATTGATCTACCCACTTAACATTTTTTATTTTATTTATTTCTTTAGAGTACATGCGACCTTCTGGCATCGATTGCTGAAGCGGAATCGACTTCATCGGTGAACATCCCCATCCTCTCCATGGAGGAAAACATACCTTACACCATCAAGTTTTTCAAACTTGTTACCACTAAATATGGGCTGAGGGTAATTGTTTCCTTTATGGATAATACTTACGTCTACTTGCCAGCAAGATTCGCCGAGAAAATTAACACGGAAGACCAAATCAAGGAACTAAATGCAGAGAAAAACAACGTAATGATTTTTGAGGGAAAAGACAGCACCAGAGGTGAACTGTTGAAAATAAGATTTGTAAAATTATGAAAATAAATATATATTTATAATTTTTCCTCACCCAATTCTTTTGTTTTATCGATCATTCCCCTATTTATTTATCTTAAAATTTTCAGCAATCCTTCTATTTATTAATTTTGCCTTGCAAGTGGCGCTTTATAATATGATTCAACTTTTACAAAATTTAAATCAATTCAAATAATTGAACAATCCAGGTTAAAGAATCTAGTTCTGCTGATGTCGTATTAAGTAACCTTCACAAACAATAAAAATAACATTTATATTATAAAACCTCTTCATTGATCTCAATGCAGATAAATTGTAGTATGCAAATAACGTTCACCATTTGTCTTAAATTATGTTTACTCCAATTGCATTCATGTGGTCACTTCATTAAAGTTTTCACGAAACTAAATAACCGAAAAAGAAGTCGACCTCCGGAGCTCTTTTATTAAGTCTTCTTCATGAGTGAATTTGTATAAAAAGAGAACATTTTCTTTTATCAGATCATGTCAAAAAATGGACTACCTACTACAAATATATAGTGAATCTGATACAGGAGATAACCTCCTAACAATAACACAATTTATTGAAGAGGCCGAGAGGGTTGCTGGGGACCCTCAACAGAAACTTTTCATTAGGGTGTGCGACGGTGCAAAAGAGATCACCACACACTCGCACAACTTTTTTTCCTCTTCTGGAGAAGATACATTAAATTTAAAAATGGTAAGTTTTTATTTATTTGTTTCCTCTATTTAATTAATAATAATGTATAATTTAAATTTTTTCAGATTATAAAATACAAGGGTCCAGGGAAGACCTTAACGATGGCTGTGGTGGAACCTCCACATATCCCCCCGCAGAGAGCAACACGCGGAGTAGAAGTATATAATGACCCTCAACCCTCGCAAAACCAAACAGAGGACTCACAGAGCATCATTAGACTGCCTAAACGTAGGCGCTATAAAAAAATTAAAAATGTTTATAAAATAAAATATTTAAACATGAAATAAAAAAAAATTTGATCATGTATAAATTTTATACCTCACCCTCGTGGATTCTGGTCTTTAGAGCAAGCGGTGATATCGGCTTTTATTCCATTTTGCTCTCGATTTGTTTTGATTTTCAGCAGAACGAAACAACAATAACTTGTGTGCGACCGACTGCAAGATCACTTTCGCTCTTCTTTTTTTTGTTTTTGTTGAGGTAAAATGCGCCCAGGTGCACTTTACATCACGGGGTCCTATAGAAAAACATGCTTGCTTGCCTGCGCAGAGTGCAAGATCTCCCATAGCAGCCCATTGGGGCTACGTACACTAGTCATGAATACTATGTAGTAAAACCGAATTTTAAGAAGAGAGAGGTGAAGGGGCGGCATACTCACCCCGCCCCTTCACCTCTCTCTTCTTAAAAATCGGTTTTACTACATAGTAATCATGACTAGTGTACGTAGCCCCATTAGTACGCGGCGGCAAATGAGCACGTGCGCCATCTTTGGAGCTGGATGCCTAAGCGACCGGTACCTGCCATATCCCCTGCCAAGCCAAGCCCCCAGACCACCGCCGAGTCCCCCGCCGAGCCCCCCGCCCCAGCCCAGCCGAGCTCGCCGAGCCCAAAGCCACCGACCCTGACCGACTCGTCCAAGCGTCTCAAGGTCAACCACCTTGACCTACTGGCAACATTGTCTGGCACCCACTGGCCACATTACAGAGCCTGGCACACACTGGCGCCTTTCATATGGCACTACTGTCTGTCTAAGGTGACCCGTTACCTACTGATTTTACCTTTAAGTACTTTTCTTTCGTGAATTTACATGAATTAAATAATTAAATTCATTTTATAAATCATAAGTAGCGATTGGAATGACTTTAAATTTATTGCTCTCGCTTTAAAAACGTAATCTAAGCTGGATTTTCAAAAGATGGAGTTTCTTGCTGCTTTTTCTATCCGAGACAAAGATTTTTGTTGAAGTAATAGTATAGTCAATAGTATAAATAAAACATAGCACGCTCGTCGACTTGATGTAACAGCTACTTTTTACATTTTTTTAGATTTAACCTACAAACATGGAGACTGAAGAACCAAAAAAGAAAAAGATGTCAAAAAAAAATATCAATAAAAATAGCGCCGGTTACATAAAACAACGCCAAAGGGCAAATGCAAGAAAACGTATATATTTAGATAATTTAACTTCAGAACAGAGAGCGTTAAAAAAACCGAAGGATAGAGAATATTATCAAAAAAAGAAGGCTGCAAATAAAACAAAATCTATAAATGACATGACAGAAAGGGAGAAACGCAAACAAAGAGCTATGTGGAAAAAAACTCTAGAAAATACAGGCAGAAGAAAAAGAACTTAATAAGTATAACAAATAATACTCCACCCCTATCAGAAGAAGAAAACATGAACAACGACAGGCCACGTTCGACAAAACGTAAACGTGAAGGCAGGAAAGTGGTCAGAAAAGATAGAGCCAAAGCATATCGCACTATAGCCAAGCAAAATACTAAAATGAAAAAAATGCAAAACAAAACCGATTCGTTGAAAAAAAAAATAGAACGACAGAAAAGACGAGAAAGAACAGCTTCACAAAATGAGGCATCGCCTAATACGAAAGTTGTCAATTTAATCAGAGATTCTAATGTGGCTGCTGACGTACGAAAAAAGCTTTTATTTGCAGAGGTTATGACCACACAATTACAGGTAACTGCTAATAGTTTACCAAAGAATTCTAAAGAACGAGAAGCATTCCAAAAAAGTGTGAGTGGTAAAATTATTAAAAAATACCGTATGTTAAATATGACCAAAAATTTTTTACCAAAGAATAGAATCAATAAAGATATTATAAAGAGTGATGCTAAACGAAGAGTTTGTGTTGTAACGCCAGAAATTCGCTCCGAAATAGTTAACTTTTTTGAGAAAGATGAAGTAAGCAGAATGTGTCCGGGAAAACGAGATTTCATTAGAAGAGGTGCAACTAAAAAACAGAAACGTATTATCCTAAATACAGTTAAAGATTTGCATCCAAAGTTTCTGAAAGACACAGGAATCAAATTATCTTATATTACGTTGCTGAGGGAAAACCCATTTTGGGTTATTAACCCAACTGCAAAAGATCGGTTACTTGCTTGTGCGTGCGACATGAAAAACAAAAACGTTTTATTGCACTCCCCAAGGGCTACACTTTCCACGAGTTTCATTACAAAATCGTTTTTTTGGTAAAAGATATAAGCATTTAAAAAAAACGTGTTTTTTAGCGGTTTTTTTGCAATAACTCTGTTCAACCCCAAACTTAAAATTAAAACATATTAGAAAACAATGAAATATAAAAACTCATGATCATACTTACCAGAAATGAATTGAATTAATAACCTGAAGTACCTATCTGAAATCAGAAATTTAATAAAAATAATGAATTAATAAAGATGAATTACAGCTAACATAATGAATTTAATTATAAAATAGGATTTAACTAATATAAAAAGGTATTATTATACAAAACAAATCATTAAAACCGAATTTATGATGAGTTTCAAGTGGCATGCACAAATAACATAACAACAACAAACACACGCAAAACTAACAATAGAAATATGTCACGAACTAACATATTTTACAAACATCGCATATAAGTTATTTCTAAAGAACATTAAAATGAACACATTATACAACTTCTACGTGAAGTTTCTTTTGAATTCCACGTAGAAATTGGTCATTAAAACACCTAATGACAGGTGTACACAAACACAAGGAAATTGCCGAATTTTGGAGTTTTCACGCAATTTCTTTCACAAAACAACACAGAAAACACTAAAACAACACTACATGAGTGTATAAACACTATACTCACCTGCGTAGTGTCACCAACACCTCACAAAACGCGAAAAATACACTCGCGACTTCGCGAAAATTACCGCGGCAACTTAAACGTCAGATTTTACTGACATTCATGACGCGATGTGTCGATTTCATGTAAAATTCGACGGAGAATTTAATGGTGATGCCAAAAACACGCAATTATGTTGAAATAAAAAGATATTTAGATTTATTTAAAATCTAATATATTATAACTAGAGGGAAATAGAAGGCAAAAATTGCCATTTAGAGCGGGATATAAAATTGCCAAAAAGGTCATTTTCGAAATTGACAACTACTATATGAATCAAAATGATGCAAAAGGCATACAAAGTTGGAAAATTTATGATAGTTATGAGAAAATTAAATTGAACAACATTTAGAAAATATGGAAATGAAAATTTAAGATGCATGTTTAGTGATCATCATCGAAGCGTGGCTAAATCAATAAAGAAATTAATTATTTAGTACACTAACTGGCGATGCAGTGCAGCAATAACGGTCAAAATTTACCTATATAAACCCGGCCTCAACATGGATCAAGTCTCACTTTTTCATCGAAAATCTTACAAGATACTTAAACTTGAGTAAACAAAATATTTCAGCGCTTTCGAGGAAGGAACTTATCCAAGGCTAAGGACGTAGTCAAGGCTAAACAAGCAGTTCATAATTGTTTAAGTGGAATTTAAAAATAGTAAACCAAGAAATCGTAATAGTACCCTCACATGCCCTAGAGGTGAAAGTGAGTATTAGCATGCTATTTTTTTTATAAGTTAAGAGGTTTTTTTTGATAGAGAGATTGCTGTATAAAAATATATTTTGAAAGTTACTTAGTTAAGGTAGTGAAAAGGCTACTTTGTAATAAATATTTTTAGTTGAAGATTTTGTTAATAAATGCTTGAAAGTTAAACCACCACGAGTTCCTTTATTTATTATACAGAGAAATTATCCTTCATTTAATTCTTTTCTGGATTAAACAAACTCCTTTATTTGTTTATGTTTTGACATCAAACTGGTGTCATTTTATTAGTATGAAAAATATCTACAAACTTTATTTAAATCTTTTTTTTGTACAATGTGTAGTTTTTTTTTTAAACGCGAAAATCTGTTTTTGGCCCTCTTTTGACGCCATTTTGGAAACTTTCCCAAAGACCTCAGGGTAGCCAGCCCCCGAGTACCGAAAAATAATAATTTGACCCGCTACAAATTAAGTGCTTTTTAGGTGCTTTTTATGGCCCTCGATAATAATTTTTGTGCTGCACCGGATACAGGATTTTTTAGGAAGGGGCCATCAGCACCGTGCCGCGCGCCCCAAACTCTCGAAAATAATGAGAGGAAAAAAGTAGCCATTGTACCAAAATTATGTGCTTTTTATGTGCTTTAAGATACCCGAAGAATATACCCTAAAAACTGCATAGGAAAAGAGAAGCAGAAATTACCATATTTTTGGTAAGACCACGTGGTCGCGACGAAAATTAAATCAAAAAGTATCAAAAACATTTGACCACAGAATAATGTGCTATTTACGTGCTCTTCTTTCGACACTTCATACATATTTTTTATTAATTACAAATACCCGTTTTTTTAATTTATATTACAAAAATCGTTTTTGACACAAAATCTGTACAGACAATTGTTAGATTAAAGAAGATGAAAAACGTTCATAACAAAAAAACAGCTGACATGTCATGTACTCATAACCGTTAAAATTCCCTCAAGAAATAAATGAATCGACACTTATTTCTCGAGGAAAAACTAAAATTTTAACCAAAGCGACATCTGCGTGTCACTAAAAAACACGATATTTCTGGGTGAATTTCTTGACTCTAGCATACCGGTTACAGAAATCGCTCCAGAAAATATTTCTGAACCATTTCTTGACCATTTTTTTTACATAGGTTATAAAATGGATGATATTTTTTATATATTCGTCCATTCTCAATACCATGAAAATTAGTATTTGTTCTTTTACTTTTGGTACTTTTTCTTTAATACCTTGTTTATGCGTAAGCCGAATTTCGGCTTAAGATAGAATCCGGCTCCGTATAAGCCAGTGGTTCCCAACGGGGGGCGCGCGAAAGAATAGACATAGAAGTGAAAATATTTTTAGACGGATTTATAGTTCGTGAATAAACTGAAGCTTTATTGTTAGTTAA
Source organism: Thereva nobilitata (assembly GCA_963855945.1). Lineage (NCBI taxonomy): Eukaryota > Metazoa > Arthropoda > Insecta > Diptera > Therevidae > Thereva > Thereva nobilitata. The sequence continues at coordinate 38,307,705 of OY979698.1, forward strand.
TAAAAGCATTATTGTTTTCTTTTTAATCCATTTACATTTCCCGCAGATTTACATGACAATGTCGGCAGCATCATCATCATCATCAAAAAAGAGGTTGTAAAACGAGGATTATATTAAATATGGCTTTACGTATATAGTGAAAGATCGTATTCAGTTGCCACAATGTGTTGTATGTCACACTGTTTTAAGTAATGATGCTCTTCGTCCAGTTCGCTTGGAACGTCATTTAATAACAAATCATTCAGCTGTGAAAGATAAGCCAAAGGAATTTTTCGTCGCAAAGAAAACCTCTTTGAATAAAATGAAACTCGACAGTACAGGTGGATTTCAGCAACAGAATGAAAAAATAGTCGAAGCTTCATATAAAGCCCGGTACCCACTTGTTGCAAAGCAGCGTATAGTATCCCCGTATCGTTTCAATTTTTGATTGATACGAATAAAACAGGAACCCAAAATTTTCGAGTATCATCACTGCATTCCGAATCATCCAGCCTGTATCATGATTGACACGGGAGCGTGATACGGTTATCTGGTCAGTGTCTGATTTTAAGTGACGATGAGAAAACAGCAGCAAGTTACAGCAGCCGCATATATTTTCATTAATTACGTATTAGCAAAAAAACATTTTTTTTAAATAATTCTTTAAATTTGCATGTGCGCACGTTATTAACAAATATCACTAAATAGTGGAGGAAGATGCAACGGCAACGAGGCAACGGGATGCGCGCATGCCCGTCCACACTACATCCTAAAGCGTATCGTATCATTCCTTTGATGTGACGGAGAAAAACCGCTAAATGAGAGATCGGGTTCGTGCTGCATCTTTTCGCACATTTTGATACGGAGCATTGCAAATTTTTTAGAAAAAAATTTAAAGATCGGGGATACGATACGCCGGTTTGCAACAAGTGGGTACCGGGCTTAAGATTGCGCTCTTGATAGCAAAACAAAAGAAACCTCATACTATTGGTGAGTCATTAGTAAAGCCAAGTATTCTTACAGCTGTTCAAGTTATTCTTGGTGATGAAAGTCAAAAGAAAATGAATCAGATCTCACTTTCTGATAATACTATCAAACGGCGCATTGACGACATGGCACTTGACATGAAGAATCAATTGGTGGAGCAGTTGGAAAATTCACCATTTTTTTCACTACAATGCGACGAGTCTACAGATGTGGCCCAGTGCGCTCAATTAATAGTTTACTGTCGTTTCATAAGTGGGAAAATTATTGCAGAAGAACTGCTTTTTTCCAAAGAGTTGAAAACCACAACCAAAGGCACTCACGTTTTATCGGCTATTTGTGAATTTTTCTAAGAAAACGCTCTGTTATGGGAAAAAGTGGTAGGGGTTTGCACTGATGGGGCACCTGCAATGATTGGATCGCGATCTGGCTTTGTAAGACTCGCCAAAGATAAAAATCCTTCAATTATTGGCTCACATTGTATGATACATAGACAAGCTTTGGCTTCCAAAACACTACCAGAAGAACTTAAAAGAACATTAACGTCATGCATTAAAATAGTAAATACATACCATCAAGTCAAGCGCACTTAATACACGTGTGTTTGAGGCTCTTTGCACTGACTTGTCTGCTGAACACAAAGCGCTACTTTTCCACACAGAGGTCCGTTGGCTGTCAAAGGGAAACATGTTAGACCGGCTCACAGTGGAGCTCGTCCATAGAAGGTTCTGCTCAAAACTCAATTTTCAAAATGTGGATTTTTGCAAAAAAAAAATTTATCAGCGTAGTTGTAATAATATATCAGCTAACGTGTACAAATATTGAGTCGCTGACGGTTATAAGTCATCGAGTGCATCAGCTTAAAGTTTACGGTTTAGGCAAAATAAAAATTATCCGATAACGTATGACAGTTTATGCGCGATATTAAAACATTTTATTTCTAACGTTTAACGCTAAAATCTATTGAAATGTATTATGGCGGTGTTCAAGCAAGGTATGTGGATTCTTATACCATTTTTTATTATATTATAAGTTCATCGGTTTCTTACATAGGGCTTAAATTTTGTGGTAGTGTGTATTTTTTGTAGGGGATTTTTTAAACGACATTTTCACGAAAATGCGCAAAGTTCTATTGCTAATTTTTTCGGTTAACTAATATATAAAGTCTTCCGTTTATAATAAAAAAAGAGTCAAAAATAGAACTTTGCGCATTTTGGAAAAAATGTCATTTAAAAAATCCCCTACAAAAAAATACACACTACCACAAAATTTAAGCCCTATATAAGAAACCGATGAACTTATAATATAATAAAAAATGGTATAAGAATCCAAATACCTTGCTTGAACACCGCCATAATACATTTCAATAGATTTTAGCGTTAAACGTTAGAAATAAAATGTTTTAATATCGCGCATAAACTGTCATACGTTATCGGATAATTTTTATTTTGCCTAAACCGTAAACTTTAAGCTGATGCACTCGATGACTTATAACCGTCAGCGACTCAATATTTGTACACGTGATCTGATACATTATTACAACTACGCTGATTAATTTTTTTTTGCAAAAATCCACATTTTGAAAATTGAGTTTTGAGCAGAACCTTCTATAGACGAGCCCCACTGTGCGGCTGTACGAACTGAAGTCAGAAATAGAAATTTTCCTTATGAGTCAAGGAAAGAATGAGATGTACGAAACATTTACTGCCAAAAACTTTATGTTCTCGCTCGCGTATCTCGCTGACTTCTTCGAAGCAATCAATACCCTTAAACTTAAACTGCAAGGAAGAAATATCAATATTATGACTGCATCCGATAGTGTACAAACCTTTCTTGAAAAAATACAGCTATGGAAGAGACGTTTGAATAACCAACAACCGAATTTTTCGTCCTTCCGCCGCCTGAATGAACTTATTGTTGAAGAACGTTGTGATCTGACCAAATGGAAAGACATCATAACTCAGCATCTCGATGAACTGTATGATGAGTTCAAGCGATACTTTCCAGACATATCAAATGAAAGTTGGCAATGCAAAGTGGCAAGATCACCATTTACCGTTGATGTGGATATTTTGCCAGGTGATTTTCAGGAAGAAGTGATCGAACTGAAAAACGACTCGAATGCAAAATATCAATTTCAAACAACCACCCTGGAAGAGTTTTGGGTTAAATATCTTCCAATTTATCCACAAGTTGCCAATGAAGTCTTAAAAGTGCTTCTGCAGTTTTCATCGACTTATCTATGTGAATCAGGTTTCTCCAATTTGGCCATTATTAAGTCAAAGCATCGCAATCGCTTGGATGTGGAAGCAGATTTAAGATGCGCATTGTCCAACCTGACACCAAATATAAAAAAACTGACGTGCGACAAGCAATATCAACCATCGCAAAGGGTGGTTGTGTGGTAGGGGGGCGCGAAACTGTTCAACGTCTTTCAAGGGGGCGCAATCTAAAAAAGGTTGGGAACCACTGGTATAAACAGTCTTAAGTCGAAATTCGTCTCAAGCTTAATTTTTTTCAGCTTAAGACGATTTATTGTGTTTTTGTGTAAGGAGTTTTCAAAATGGCTGATTTTCACTCACTCTATTCCGGCTAGTTACTAAGGCTTTGTTAATGCATCATATAGACAGGGGTGGCCAACCCGCGGCCCTTCGCAGGAAATGTTGCGGCCCGCGAGATTCAAAACGATTTAACAAAATATTTTGTTCTAGAGGGTTCCTCCAACACACGAAAAAGAAAAAATGTAGCTAGCACTCTTTAACAGTTCGAGAAAATCTGCAAATGGAACTACTAATGATTTACAGGGCTATAATGAATTAAAAACATTTTCAGGCCTCAGATTTAAAAATTGATTTTTATAAGAAATATGTTACAAAATAAAAGTTTTGTAAGTTGAGATGTCCGTCACAAAAAATTATGAGCGCTTTTCCCGAGTAAAAATAAGGGTGTGTTTCAAGTTCCATCAATTATTGCAATCACTCCATCTTGTCAACATCACATATGTCCCATATTCCATAATTTTTTGTCAGATCCGAACAATTGTCCATCAATGATTAGGTTTAATTTACATCACTGATTTCTGACTACGAGCAATTACCTTGGTGACCATAAAGTGTGCCATTAGCATACTCAAGAGATCGGTTCTCGTTCGATTACGTAGGTCAAGCAGCATTGCATGTGGTTAGCACTTAGCCGGGGGACCGCTTGGTAAAAAAACACTCGTTTTTGGAATGAACGATTATAAATAAATAAATATGTGCAACAGGGGCTGGCATACCTCTATAGCGGCAGCATTTTTAGATTTTCATGCCTGTAGCACGCTCCCCGTGTGGCAGGCGCATTTGTTCGCTATGCGTACTTGTTGCATGAACCAAATAAAGCCAATTTTAACTTCTTTTTTAATTTTGGAAAAAATTATAGGTTAACTCCGTATTTTTTGGAGAAAAAGGTTGTTGAAAGCGAAATTTTTGTTAAAAAACAACAAACCTTTGGCAAGATGGAACCGTCACTTTCACAATAATAGATAGTATTCTGCGTACACTGGTACCTTATTCATGGAAATAGGATATAGGGTTACAAAAATACAGGTTGATATGTAAAACTCTATCAAAAAAATTTCAAAGGGCCCTATTGGCTACACCTTAAGATTTCCCCTAGAATACAATTTATTGTTTGTCTGGCCTGAGTGCACCCTTTATATCACCCCGGCCCGCGGGATCATAATGCATTTTCAAAGTGGCCCGCGATAACACTTGGGTTGGCCACCCCTGATATAGAACGTAAATTTTCAATTGTTTGAGAGAGAATCCGAATCTGTTTATACACGCAATTCGTCTTAAGCCGATTTTAAGCTTAAAACCGCCTTACGCATAAACAAGGTATATAATGTATAAATCTCGCGTAAACCATTTTAAAAATGAAATTGCCCAGCAATGAAATTCCGGCTTAGAAACGTTGATAAGCAATATTATCAGTTACCATTGCCGGAAAAAAATGCCCGTGGAGACGCGGGGTTAAGGCCCAACTATAATGCACGTAAAGGCCCAAACATATAGCAGAAACGAAAACGAACCGAAACGAAAAGAATGAAATAAATCGCATGAAAATGTATGAACTCGGTTATATAAACGAACAGAACCGAATCGGAACGAATGATACAAATTTATTTCATTTCGGTATTCGTTTCAGCTATTCAGCCCGTTACTTTGACAGTTCAACAGACAGTTTGTTTTCGAATTTAAAGTAGTTGAAAGAACGAAAAAGAAGCTATTTTAAAAGAATGCAGCAATACGAGGTGAACAAATTTAAATTATGATTTCTCTTGTTATTTCTCGACATCCGCCATAAATTATATAAATTGTATAATATATGTATTTATCGAAAATAAAAAACACTTCTACTCAATGCAATACTATCATTTTCAAGTTCATTTCGTTTTCGTTTCGGTTTCTTTTCGTTTCTGCTATATGTTTGGGCCTTAAGGAACGCACGTCAGCCGACGTGCGTAAATTACTAAGGTTGCATGTGGGACTGAGGACTTAACTTGAACTTGAACTGACAGTTTAATCCGCGGCGACAGCTTAACTACTTGAGAGCTTGACTTCAAGTTGACTTGAAATATATTTGACAGTTCGCATAAGTATGCCGCAAAATAAGTTATGGAAGAAACACCTTTTTCTCATTTATGTGCAGCTTATATAAATAAAATAAATTTATTAAGTCAATTGCACTAGAAGTGAATTGCACAGTCAACGGAGAACTAATTTCAAAACTCAAGCCCTGAAGCAGGGGTTACATGGCTTCAGTTCAAGTCGATCAGACAAATTTTTTGAACCGACTTGAGTGAAGTAGACTTGAGGTCGATCTGAAGTTACATGACTTTCAAGTCTACTTGAAGCCGACTTCAAGTATGCATGTAACCTTAGTAAATATCAAACTTTCGTCAAACGTATAATGGTTTGTGTATACGGAAAGTTTTCACAAGTTTAAAATTACTAAAATGCATAAATATTATTCATTGGGCGCGTTTAGGCCCAAGTTACTTTAACTGAGCTAGGCATTTTAACAACCGCATAAACCGCAATTTTTTTAGGGCTGTTAGCTAACTTATTTCTGCTTTTTGGCTTAGCTAAAATGTAGCACAACTTATATCTGTCAAAAGAGATTGATGTTTACATGTAAATTTTTGTTGTAAGCGAATAATTCTATCAATTTTCTTGCTTGTTATTATTTCTAAAATGAGAAATGTTTTTATTTTTGGTTGTTATTAGTTGTAAAATGAGAACTGTCAAATGACATGCTAAGAACGGTGCTAATTTAACAGCGATAATTGAACAGAGTTAAAGTAACTCGGGCCTAAACGCGCCCATTGACTATTAAAACTTGGCTAGTACTCTTTTCGTATTAAAAATAATCATGTTTATTTTCAATTATAATAAATTTCTCATCAAAATCACTCTCATAAATTTGAAGCACAACATTTTCCATACTCTTTCTTGTTTAAAGCCCGCTATGCAAGTCTCAAAGAATTTGCTCAAGAAAACATTTGCATTTATTTCCTTACGAAAAAATGACAACAGTTCAGAAATTTTGACAGTTCCTTTTTTTCATTGCGAACATTACATAATTGTTTTATGACTGTTTGGAATTAATGAAATTATTTTAATTAATAAGTGCCTGTTCACACGGGTCGCTTTGAGGCGCGACAAAGCGAACGAAAAAGTGAACATTTGTTTACACGTTTCGTTCTGTGTCCAGTCGTTTTTATGACAGGTGGAACAAATTTCCATGAGAGCGCCCAGATGACGTGCGTTTCTTACGTGCATTATATTTGGGCCTTTACTTTCATTTGCATCTGGCATATCAAGTGAGGATATAAACCTGAATGTTTTTTGCTTTAATTTTAAGTTGTTTTAATTTGGAATATTTAAAAAAATATTTTTTAAAGTAGTAAAGAAAATATCCTTGTCAAATCAAATTATTTTATTTTAAAATGTAGTTTCTAATTTGCCAACAGATGTCACTTAACCGAAATTACAGTCCAAATGAAGGTAAAATACTTTCATTTTGGACTTTCATTATGGTGGGTTTTTGCCACGATAATGAAGGTTACTTTCATTATGATGGTGTATGTGTCACAGTTATTAATCAGTCGTAACTTCCTGCCCTTCTACAGAAAGAATTCTCAGAAATCCGAATGCTATTCTAATTAAGAAACTTACTGTCTCAGGAATAGTTCGTGCACTTTACATTTAATATTAAAAGTTCTTTTATACGTTCTTTTAAACTCTTTGCACTCCTTGCTTTATTATACCTTTTTGGAAAAAAATTTAAATAAAAGCTTTGAAAAATAAATAATAAAAAATTGAAATTCCGATGTCAAGAATTGAACCTGCGACTTTTTTGGAATGGCAACGTCGTTAATCACACACTCGACCAATTCGACCATTCTCCCATTTCTGGCTCGTGACAATAACGGCTTTTCTACGTACGCTTTTGGTCTTGCGTCTCTCTCTCTACCAGTTGGTAATCCCAATCGTCGATGCGAGTTTTCAGTTTTTTCCCCAAGCCAAAAAGTGCTGTTGGTTCAATTATTACGTTTACATGCTTACTTGAAGTATGCTTGAAGTAGTTTTCAAGTAACAAAATATACATGTAAACTCGTCCTGGGGTGGTAGCACGTAAGTTGTTGCAATCGACTTCTTCATACAAAAATTCTGAATTTTTGTATGAAGAGGTCGATTGAAACAACTTACGTGCTACCACCCCTGACTTCAAGTATACTTGAGTCAAGTAAATCACAAAAATTTGTTTGATTGACTTGAAAAAGAAAAATTGCTTGAAAATTTTGCATGTGGTTTTTTTTCTTGTAACAAAAAGAAGATCAACACTGTAGTGAATGTATAATTTTGATACAATCTTTTTAAAGTTATTTATATTATAATAAGGAGCTAGTTTCTGTTATAATAGGAAAGGTCAAATGTCAGCTCAAGAAAATTTCAGGACATTTTGAAGTCAAGTAAGTGAACCGAAAACGCAACTTGAGTTTCAAGTAAATTTCAAGTCAAGAGCTCAAGTAAATCATGTAAACGTAATGAATTTCATTCGTTATAAAATTTCAATAAATACGTTCGTGCATTTCTTTCCCGACCGAGTCGGTCGTCTTCTCTCACGGCTGGCCCTAAAACTCAAATCTTGTAGCTATTTTCGAAACAGTTATTACGGGATTTTTTAATATCTGTTTTCGTACAGTATAACGTGAACGTGTATACTAAGCAATCGGCTCATTCATAATGGTGCATCACATCTGCTTTTTAAAAGTCGCTAGAGTGAAACCAACGCAACCCGAATTTTTCGTCATGTTGAATATGCGGACCAGTTTACTTCGCTAAGGATTGTGTTTCAGCTGATCATCTGCCGTTTTGCCTACAAGCTTATCTTTTATTTTGTAATGATTACAAGTCACATAAGTATACAAGGCTGTGCTTGTTTTTTTTATCCCATTTTGTGCGCACACAACTGACAAGTTTTCCCAAGCTTTATGATTTTTAGATCTAATATTGTTGTCGTCATCAATAATTTCGTTTTTGGCTAGTAGGTAACGGGTCACCTTAGACAGACAGTAGTGCCATATGAAAGGCGCCAGTGTGTGCCAGGCTCTGTAATGGCGCCAGTGGGTGCCAGACAGTGTTGCCAGTAGGTCAAGGTGGTTGACCTTGAGACGCTTGGACGAGTCGGTCAGGGTCGGTGGCTTGGGCTCGGCTGGGCTGGGGCGGGGGACTCGGCGGGGACTCGGCAGGGCTCTGGCCTTTGCGGCTGGCACTCCTTGCTCCCTCCTCCTTTTTTTTTGTTAATTCCAATTCAGCGAGCTCTTATATTTCCCAGTCCAGTCTGACGTCATCAGCTGTTGAACACCTTAGCCAGACGGGACGGTCTTGTCTCTGACGTCATCAGCTGGCATTGTGTTATGTCGAAGCCCACTTCATGCGTTTTTGTAGAGGGATTTTCAATCCAGAAGTTTCCACGCCAGAAATTTCACTGAACTTTTTTTTACAATTTATAATTTTCTTGAACCTTTTAAAATTAATAATTTCGCAATTACGTTCCGTCGTCGTCGTGTTCGGGCGGGAGAGGATTTTTTATACGCTTTATTTATTTGATGACGTCATAAAATTTTTGGTTCAAGACGGGTATTATAAAAAACCATAAATAAGAGCCATGTTCTTTTGTTGAGATTTGAACCCGCGTCCACTTAAACCCAAACAAAACTTGATAACCGCTGCCTTAACCAATTAGGCCAAGTCGTTAGTTATAAAGAAGCTTTCTATTTGCGTATAATAAGAAGTTAGGCTTGCGTTTTTACACGGGATTTTTAATCTAGAAGTTTCTACGAAAGAGATTTAGATTACTCAACAACAACAACAATTATAGGAAGAGAGGGTATAAATTATTAGCAGCAATTGATATTGTTTGTAATAAAAAAATGCTATGCGAGAACAAACAAAATCATTTTAAAAAGCAAAATGTATGAAGCAGTGGACCTAAAAGTAGAGTAACAGGAACACAGCATTGAGGAAGAGTCAGAGGCACAACACACAATTGCACAAGAGACCGCGACATGAGAAAGAAAGACAAAACAAAAAAAAACAAAAAAAAACTGCAGCAGCAGCAAGCTCGTTTTATTTTAACTTGCAGCAAAATCTGGTAGAGTGAATAACTTCCTGCAAAGCTTTCCATTCCGATCAGTAGATAAATTGTATATTGAAAGCTTTTACACCTGCACAGATCATTTTAGGCGCGTCCATATATATGTAGATATATCTATAAAGTAACACTACTGCAAGTACTAACAATTTGTTGCAAGAATAATGTGTTATTTATTGTTGGAGGAAAAAAATTTGTTTGTTTTTTTTGCTATATGTGTTTATGAGAATGTCTGTTATCAGGTTTTTAAGTCGTGTAGGAAATCATCTTAATCAACGTGTGAAACAAAAAAAAAATTCCGCCTTTACGCGGTGAAAGAAATTTTACGCGAATGTTTAATATGAATAGTATTTTTTTAGGGAATGATTGAATTAATTATGGAAAATTTATATCAGTAAGAAAAAAAAGAAGGAATTTTGTTTTACTTTCGAATTGCATATATTTTATTTTTCAAAGTGGGAGTTATGATTACACTTAAAAGTTACGTAATGGTTTTGTTGTTGGCTGAGTGATCGAAATTATTAAAGATCAGACGGTGACTACTACAGGGTTTAGAACAAGGGATTTTTAAATTAAATAGATTTTTCAAACGTTATAAACATTTTTTTATTTCTTATAATACTATTTACAATATACTCTTATATTTACATTAAATGTCTAGGTCAATGAACGCATATATTGATTAATCATATAAATAAAACATTATTTAGAAAAAATATTAAGTAGATTTTTTTTATCAAACTTTATAAATTATTCTCTTCTCTATAATCACCACTATAATCTATAATCCCCACCGTTGTTTAATTTACATCAAACATTAAAGATTTTTTTCATTAAAAAATATTCGTTTTCTTTTAAAACCATATGGTTCAGAGCTAAAATCATCCAGGAATCGCCGTTTATCAGATGTTACTTTGTATTTCTTTACCTGTGGGGTGGTCACCAGCTCATGTTCTTGAGTACGCCGAATATTTCGAGAAAGTATTTGTATTTCCCTGCAGCTGGTCTTGTTTAGTATCATGTCCTTAATGGCCTCAAAATTAACATGCTGTGAGGTTTCATAGTTGAGACAAATTCCTTTCACCTTACAGACAACTTTTTCGGTATTATCTCTGGTACTTAAAAATTTATAAGCATAGTTCTTTGGTCCACCACACACAAATTCTGTAATGTAACTTCCAGAACCGTAACATTCAAGTTCGTCGGTCATATCTCCGATAAAATCACCTGTAAGAGGATCAAATTCTCCTTCTCGGCTTACATAAATTACGGAATCAGTATCATAATACAAAACTCGTTCACCAAGCGACTATAAATAACTGTATAATTTTATGCGGGCCTGTGTAGTGGTGTAAGCGGCAATGCAAACGTTAACAGTAGGCAAACAATCTGCTGCTTCATCTTTGTGTACCCAATTAACAATTACGGTTTCTTCATTTATGAGGAGGAGATGACATACTTCAACTGCTGGATTGGTTAACATTGCGAATAATTCTGCCGGTTTATTTATGATGGTTGTCTTTGGCTGGTTCTCACACTGGCCAAATTTTCCCCAGAAGGAATTCAATATGAGCTTTGCAAGTGATCGTAACCCGGGGTTGTTCATAATTTTGGAAAATTTTGAAAAATAAAATATATGCAATTCGAAAGTAAAACAAAATTCCTTCTTTTTTTTCTTACTGATATAAATTTTCCATAATTAATTCAATCATTCCCTAAAAAAATACTATTCATATTAAACATTCGCGTAAAATTTCTTTCACCGCGTAAAGGCGGAATTTTTTTTTTGTTTCACACGTTGATTAAGATGATTTCCTACACGACTTAAAAACCTGATAACAGACATTCTCATAAACACATATAGCAAAAAAAACAAACAAATTTTTTTCCTCCAACAATAAATAACACATTATTCTTGCAACAAATTGTTAGTACTTGCAGTAGTGTTACTTTATAGATATATCTACATATATATGGACGCGCCTAAAATGATCTGTGCAGGTGTAAAAGCTTTCAATATACAATTTATCTACTGATCGGAATGGAAAGCTTTGCAGGAAGTTATTCACTCTACCAGATTTTGCTGCAAGTTAAAATAAAACGAGCTTGCTGCTGCTGCAGTTTTTTTTTTGTTTTTTTTTGTTTTGTCTTTCTTTCTCATGTCGCGGTCTCTTGTGCAATTGTGTGTTGTGCCTCTGACTCTTCCTCAATGCTGTGTTCCTGTTACTCTACTTTTAGGTCCACTGCTTCATACATTTTGCTTTTTAAAATGATTTTGTTTGTTCTCGCATAGCATTTTTTTATTAGAAACAATATCAATTGCTGCTAATAATTTATACCCCCTCTTCCTATAATTGTTGTTGTTGTTGAGTAATCTAAATCTCTTTCGTAGAAACTTCTAGATTAAAAATCCCGTGTAAAAAACGCAAGCCTAACTTCTTATTATACGCAAATAGAAAGCTTCTTTATAACTAACGACTTGGCCTAATTGGTTAAGGCAGCGGTTATCAAGTTTTGTTTGGGTTTAAGTGGACGCGGGTTCAAATCTCAACAAAAGAACATGGCTCTTATTTATGGTTTTTTATAATACCCGTCTTGAACCAAAAATTTTATGACGTCATCAAATAAATAAAGCGTATAAAAAATCCTCTCCCGCCCGAACACGACGACGACGGAACGTAATTGCGAAATTATTAATTTTAAAAGGTTCAAGAAAATTATAAATTGTAAAAAAAAGTTCAGTGAAATTTCTGGCGTGGAAACTTCTGGATTGAAAATCCCTCTACAAAAACGCATGAAGTGGGCTTCGACATAACACAATGCCAGCTGATGACGTCAGAGACAAGACCGTCCCGTCTGGCTAAGGTGTTCAACAGCTGATGACGTCAGACTGGACTGGGAAATATAAGAGCTCGCTGAATTGGAATTAACAAAAAAAAAAGGAGGAGGGAGCAAGGAGTGCCAGCCGCAAAGGCCAGAGCCCTGCCGAGTCCCCGCCGAGTCCCCCGCCGAGGACCCCGCCGAGTCCCCCGCCCCAGCCCAGCCGAGCCCAAAGCCACCGACCCTGACCGACTCGTCCAAGCGTCTCAAGGTCAACCACCTTGACCTACTGGCAACACTGTCTGGCACCCACTGGCGCCATTACAGAGCCTGGCACACACTGGCGCCTTTCATATGGCACTACTGTCTGTCTAAGGTGACCCGTTACCTACTTTGGCTTCAATTAAAAAAGTTTCCAGCTTGGTAAAATCAGTAATACGCGGTCGACCTCTTTTTCTCTGTTGTAACTCACTCATTTTTGTTGATTATTTAATATTTTTTAAAATTTCACAAAATTAACGACTTAACACACGTTTTTTTGTTCTACACTGAAGAACATAACTTTTGCTTAATTTTCCTGAATGTTCCCACCCATTGGAAGCAGAAGAAGAGGGAAGTGGTGAGAAACGACTTTGTAACTCGTGTTATGCAAAAGAACAAGTTCAGATTGATCGTGCTACATCAAATAAAAAAGTAGAGAATTGGGGTGGTATTGTAACTCAACCAAGAAAGAAGGCAAAAAAAGGATATCTGAGGAACTGTCATTAACACCGACATTTTTGACAGCACATTCCAAATGCTTCTTCAAATGATTCGAGATTATGAAGACGTGAAATCTTTTGTGTACGCCATAGACTCACAAGTGATTGATCTGTTGAATCAAATCGACAAATCTGGAATTACAAGAGATTCTTACATCACAAGAACAAAGATCCTGGTTAGCCTTTTGAGTGAACAAGAGTTAGAGCAATTCAAACAAGAAGATATATATCTACTGCATTCAGTATAATAAGAGCGTCAATTATTTATTGAATAAATTACTGGCAGAAGTTCCATGTTTTGAAGAAAAAATTACTTGTGATAAGGGATGTAAACATAAGACCTACCCATCATCAATTGTTAAACTTCAGTTTAGCCAATTAGTTGCTACCAATTTCAGCACAGAAGTGAATAATACTATGCACAGTCCCATCGAATCGAAGCCATGTCCAAAGAAAAATTGCAATGGTACAATGATAATATCACTCTGTATGCATGGTAAGAAAATTATCCTATGTAATATTTGAATTTCTTAAAACATAAATCATGTTATTAACGCTATTAAATTTTAAACTCACTTAAGTTTCTTCTTTATTTTCTTTATTTACAATTCATATTTAACCTACGGACGCTCAAGTTTAGTAGGGAATCATTGCATTATTTAAAATTAAATTATCTGTACTAAATTAAAAACTAACTTAACTGCTTCTCCGTTTCATTGATTCCATCTTAAACTATGTTTAGTGCAAAATGAAAAATTGCACTAAAGGAAAGGGAAAATATGAAGGAAACACACGTGTCAGGTAGAATTCAATATATTGTTTTTATTTCAAACTGTTTGCTTAAGACTAACAAATAGGACTTATGCTTCACTTAAATTATTTTGTATATACTATAATTACTAACCAATAACACCTTACTGAAAGGGTTCTAGTTAGGATTCTTTATTTTTGAACAAAATATATAATAACTAGATATATCCAGATAGCGACCAAAGTATTTGACCAAAGGTTGTATGTAAAATTACACTGAGTATATCAAAGATATAGCCAGACAGTAATTTAATACTCGACTAAGGCAAGATACAAAGTCGCACTGAATATTATCCTTGAACTGATGCTGAAAAGGAAACTTGATTAGAACCAAACATATAACATTTCCCAGAACACATGCGGCCTGTAGAAAATTTAATGATTGGTGAAAAAATACCTTATAAATTGTTGAAAAATCCTTTTTCACAATAAGTACCTTAAAGAAGATTGCTTGGGAGTTATTTCACTTACTTTGCTGGATACACTTTCTTTGACTGTTAATAGACAAGAGAGACTGATAGCTTCTGCGTTCGAGTTTTTATACACTGAAACCAACGGTCCTGGCTTAAACTGCATTGCCATTTTTAGGTGGGGATAGTTAGACCTTTTTGATGACTGAAAAATACTTTCAAACTATTTTCCCTTCTTTTTATTTAATTCTAATTATTTTATTCTTTTTAATTTCATAAAATTTCAATTAATTCACTATGATTTTCTTATTTTTCTTCAGTTTTTATAATGTACTAAAAATGTCCTTTTCGACCATTTCCTTATTTTTTACTGCAATATCATAATTTTATTAATTCATATATTCATCCTTTTCTACTATATTTTCTCTTTTCTTCTCATTATCTTTATGAGAATTTATATTTTATGGAAATATCTTTTTATCCATAAAATATTTCGGTTTTCTGACATCGCCGCTGTATTCTTCGTCAAATTCTACATCGATTTCATATATCATATGTTGATGTAGCATAAAGTTTGACGTTTCGGGCAACGTCACGGTTCGCGAGTGACTGCGCGAATTTTTTCACGACATAAGTGCAAATATCGCGGTTTGCAGGTGCGTGCACGTCTTTGTCGTGGTGTTTCAGTGTTGTGCTGTGATTTACATAAGTAAACAGGTGTCAGTTTCTTATTGAAGTTGTTGTTTTTGCATACACCAACTTTTATAAATGTAGGGTTATGTATGTGGTGTATGTTTGTATGACAATTTTTCCTATGTTTTGTGTTTAATTAAGGTTTTTCAATAGTTAAAATGTTTTTTATTATGTTTTTATTGCTGTATTATGTTTTATGCATGTACCTTGTGTTATTTGTTGTGCTTTTTTTTATGTAGTGCAATTGTTGTTGTTCTGCATGTTATCATCTTTGTTTTTGTTGACAGCTGTCCGTGTCCAGGGCTTCGTAAATTTCCTTATATTATTGTATGGATTTTTTTTTACCTAATTAATAATAGATTGGATTGTTGCCTTTTAGGTGCAGTATGGACAGGAACGAACACATAAATAAAAACAGTGTAACAAAAAAAGACGTGGGAATTTATGTTTATTATCATTTATGTTGGTAAGTTTTTTTTATTATATTTTATTTTAATTTTTTTATTATTTTTTTTTTTTTATTGTATATTTCGTTTTTGTGTTTGTTGAGTGTTTGGGGCTGAACATTCTCCCCCCTGTTGAACAACCTTGTTCAACCGTGTGTTTATTTTGCTTAGCCCTCTTTTGTGATGATGGTGGAAGACTATGCGTCCATCTGCCTTGACTTGAAGTCGTACCTGATGCCGGTTGGGTAGGCTTATTGTTTGCTCCTTTTTCCGGGTGGTCCTCACTTGGTCGAATTTAATTCGATGTATAATGTGTTTAGGAAGGTATATGTCTTCCCCTTCTCTGGTTATGAATCGTTGGAAAGTATTTTCATATCTCTCCGTAAGCTCTAACATCGTCGTCGTCGGTCGAAGCAACTTTAAATTTTGCACCTGGCGCCCATTGATGATGGCTGGTTCTTGGATTTGTAGATTTGGGCTGGTGTTTTTCGCAACGTAATAGTATTGTATAGTTGGATTCACTGGTTTCACTGGACCTGCCAGTTTGGATTTTGTTTCGGTTGGAGATTCTCCGGATTCGGTGAGGTCAATTGTTATCAGGTCCTGGTGTTGGTTGCCCATTGGTATCATCCCTTTGGCTGCATCTTTGATATTTGGGTTTGGCGTATGTTGTATCCGTGGTCGTGGTGGAGCTGGTTTGATGACTATGTCACTTAAAATCGTTACCTTTGCATCACGAGTTGGTGCTGCTTGTACCGATGCCTTTTGGTCTTGTGGATTGTTGTTTTTGGTGGTTGGGATCCGCCTAGGCTGTGTTCGGATCCGAATTTCTGGTCCGCAAGGGGTGACTTCGAAGGACCTCTTCATTGTTGGGTGCCTTGGGGGTGTTAGGATAAATGTTGGCTTAACCCTTTTTGGGATTGGCTTCTGAGGAGTGGGTTCACGTGGGTTTTTGGCCCGCTTAACCACTCTCCCGTGGTGCTGATCCGAAATATGGGTGATGTTCGTGTTGCTAATTCGGTTAGCCGTACTTGGTTCTTCGGCTGCTGCTACTGGAACATCGAGTAGAGCTGAGAGCTCTGCAAACTCCTTCTCGAAATCGCAGTCAATGTCTAGAATTGGACTGTCTCCTGCTGCGGTTGTGCCGTATAACCAGTAGTTCTCGGCGGCGGCCAAATCTTCTTCGGTGTAATTCATTTGGGACATCTATAAAAAACTGAATTAGTTTGGGAGTCTGGAATAGGATTATTTGTGAACAATTGGACAACATTACCATAGACTAGACATTTAACATGACGACACTTAAAGTGTTACTCCCTGTTATGTATTTTGTGGTACTTCTGTAGACCTTTGTTGATCTATGGGTAGACGGCAGATTTTTGTAATTGGTCTCCTGAACGTGTTTTGACTAGTTCTGACCTGCACTACTCGTATCAACCCATCTGGCCCGGGGAACGTCTCTTCTATTACTCCGAGTGGCCACCTTGTAGGTGGCATGTTCTCATGCTTAATGAGGACTATATCCCCGGCCTGTAATGTTGTTTGTGGAGTGTTCCATTTTGGTCTTTGTTGCAGCTGATTAAGATAGTCTTTAGACCATATCTTCCAGAACTGCTTGACCATGCCTTGAATGTGTTTCCATCGTTGAAGTGATGATATAGCTCCTGTCTCAGTAGTCACTTCAGGAAGGGCGTTGAGAGCTTGCCCAATTAAGAAGTGTCCTGGAGTCAGAATCATTGTGTCCTCTGGATCATTTCGAACCCAACATAGTGGTCGGGAATTTAAGCATGCTTCAATTTGCGTAAGTAATGTAGCATACTCTTCAAATGTACATATTGTATTTTTAACAGTCCTATATATGTGATATTTGATAGATTTTACGCTTGCCTCCCATAGTCCACCAAAGTGAGGTGCTGCAGGAGGATTGAAGTGCCATGATACTTGTTTTGGCATAAAATATCGTTCTGCTTCTTGGTTGGACTCTTTAAGTACTTGTTGAAATTCCCTATCTAATACAGACTTAGCTCCGACGAAATTTGAGCCACAGTCTGAATAGATATTTGCACACAGTCCTCGTCTAGCTATAAATCTTTTGAGGGCTGCGATAAATGCTGTTGATGATAAGTCTGATACTAGTTCTATGTGTATTGCCTTAGTTGTCAGACAGACGATGACACAAATGTACGCTTTTTGTAGTTTTGCATTTCGAATTGATGACGTTTTAATGGTGATTGGTCCAGCGTAGTCAATACCAACATTAGTGAATGGTTTACTAATATTGACTCTGGGAATAGGTAGCTGCCCCATTAATTGCGTCATAGTTTCTCCTCGTTGTTTGGCACATACCATACATTTATGTATTCTACTTGTGATACATCTTCGTGCATTTAAAATCCAAAACCTTTGACGGCTCGTACTTAACACCAATGAAGGTCCGCCATGTAATGTCTCTAGGTGGATCTTGTCTATGAGTAAGTGTGTGAGCGTATGGTCTTGGGGTAAAATGATAGGATGTTTCACTTCGTATGGTAATGTGGCATTACTTAGCCTGCCTCCCACTCGTATTAATGTGTTCTTGTCCATGAAAGGCGTTAGTTTTAGTAGACGGCTGCTTCGTGAAAGTGGTTTTCCTTGTAATAAATTGTTGTAGTCTTCTGGAAAAGCCATTTTTTGTGAGAGCCGCAAAATGGTGTTTTCAGCCTCTTTCCATTCTATGGCGGAGAGCTGGTTAACTTGTTTATTATTGGGATTTTTACAATTGTGTTTAAAACGTTTGAGCATGGCTACAATATGTGTAAGCCGTGTTATTGATGAATAACGAAGTAAAATATTGTCTTCAAGTTGTGTGAGGAAACTTGTAATGATTGGTTTTTTCGCTTCTAAATCTGTATTTTCCTTTATCTCTTGATGTTGAGGCCATTGGTCTTGTGGTTTGATCAGCCAACTGGGTCCATGCCACCATAGTTGGTTGCTAACCAAGTTCGTTGCTGAGAGACCTCTGGATGCTACATCGGCAGGATTATCTTCTGTTGCAATGTGTCTCCATTGGTCGTAGCGTATGACATCTTGTATTTCGACGACGCGATTGGCCACGTATGTCTTCCATCTGGACGGATGTTCCTTCACCCATTGGAGCGCTATCATAGAATCTGTCCATGCGAATGTAGGGATGTGCTGTAGTTGCATGTCCTCAATCGTGCCCTTTAATAATTTGGCCAAAATTACAGCTCCATTTAGTTCTAGCCTGGGTATTGTTGTTGGCTTGGTAGGAGCTACCTTTGTTTTCGAAGTTAATAACATTGACGAGATTTGTCCATCATCTTCCTCCACTCGTAGGTATAGGACTGCAGCATATGCTTTTGCTGAAGCGTCACAAAAACCATGGAGTTGTGCCTTTGTGTGGGCGCTGTATTTAATCCATCGTGGAATTTTTAATTTGTTTAAATTGGTTAACTCACGTTTGAAAGTTACCCACTCATTTTCTACTTGGGTGGACACTTGTTGATCCCATGAGCAGCCGGTTATCCATAATACTTGCATTAGCATCTTGGCAGTAATGATAACAGGTGACAGCCAGCCTAAGGGGTCATACAAGGATGCGATGTCCGAGAGAATATTGCGTTTAGTTGCGATGTTGTGTTCTCGCATTGGGATGATAGTGAATGTAAAATGATCCGGTCCAGGATGCCATCGTATCCCGAGGGTTTTCACTGTTTCGTCTGTGTTGAATGTTAATACATTCTTTAGTTCACGATGTTCTGGAGGGAGATGGTCTAATAGTGTCTGCTCATTGCTAGCCCATTTCCGTAGGTTAAAACCACCTGACCGTGTGATGTTTATCAATTCCATTTGTAATTGTTTTGCATCATTGATGTTGTCAGCTCCGGTTAACAAATCGTCGACGTAGAAATTATCATGTAGTGCTTTAGAAGCTAACGGCCAAGTTTTCCTTTCGTCCACTGCGAGTTGTTGCAGCGTACGAATTGCTAAGTATGGAGCACTTGCCGTGCCAAAAGTCACCGTTTTCAACTTGTAGTCTTGAAGTTGTGATGTTTTCGGATTTTGCCATATAATCCTTTGAAATGTTTGATCCTTTGGGTGGATATCAATCATGCGGTACATTTTCTCAATGTCTGCATTCATAGCGATTTTATATTTTCGCCAATTGAGCAATGTTGCAAACAGCTTGGGTTGAAGAGTAGGTCCAGTCAACAAGTGCTCGTTGAGTGATGTGCCATTTGTAGTTTTGGCGGATGCATCGAACACGACTCTCAATTTAGTCGTGGTACTCTCTTTGAAGACTGCGTGATGAGGGATATAGAAATGTTCTTCTTTATCTGTTGGGGGGTCTACTTCTTCCATGTGTCCAAGCTCAATATATTCATCCAAGCACTTTCTGTATTCTTTTTCGAATTCTGGTTTCTTAGAAAACTGCCGTTGCAGCGATGTGAAACGCTTGAGTGCTTGTGGTCTTGATAATCCTAGAGCAGGAGCCTTGTTGTTCCTAAATGGAAGTTTGACTTGGTATTTTCCATTTGGTTTACGTGTGTGTGTTGTCTCGAAGATCTGCTGGCACAGTTTGTCATCCTCTGTTAGGATCTGTTTTGCAGGAGGTTCTTCGATTTCCCAAAAACGTCTTAATTGGTCATGTAAATCTAGTGTTGTGACCGTAAATGCTGAGACTTTATCTATGACTGTGTCTGTCGTTGGTCCCACTATTATCCATCCAAAGATTGTGTTTACGGCTATTGGGGCGGTACTAGGTCCCTTTCGTATGCCATTCCTTAGAATACGTGCGTAGATTCGTGCTCCTAGGAGTGCGTCGATCCTTCCTGGCTTCCAGAATGTTGGATCTGCTAGAGGCAAGTTGTTGAGGTGATTCCATTCCTCCTTGCGAACTACCTTTGTTGGTAAAAGATCAGTGATACTGTTGAGTATCAAGAAATTATTCGTCACTGACACCTTGTTAGCGTTGTTTGGTTTTACCGTGAGCCTAACTTGTTGGTGTGCAGTAGCTAATGGATTGGTGTTTATACCTGTTATTGCTACAGTTGTATTAGTTCCTGTAGCTCCTAGCTGCTTGCATGCAGCCTTTGTGATAAATGATGATTCGGAGCCATTGTCTATTAGACACCGCAATACCTTTTCCGTGCCATGATTAGTGCGAAACGTTACCAGTGCTGTTGACAACAATGCATGGTGATTTTTCATGGTTAAAAAGTTTTGAATTGTGGTTACTCCGTCAGCGCTGTTGGCTGATTGGGATTTCGAGGTTGTTGGAGATTGGCTTGGTATTGATTCTCCCTCTCGTAAATGTTTTTCTTTGGATCCTGTTGATCCCTGCTTCTCTTGTCTGGAGTCGTCGTGTAGGGTAGTGTGATGACGCTTCTTGCATCTGCGACATGTATATTTACTTGTGCATTCCTTTGCCATGTGGTTGTTGGATAAACAATTTAAACAACGTCCAGCTGCTAGTATGACCTTACGTCTGGCATCACTATTCATTTGTTGATACTTGGTGCATGCTCGAATGTAGTGCTTTTGATGGCAAGCTGGACAACAGTCTTGCTTCACTGCATGATACGTATGTGTAACCTTTTTGGCGAGTGTTGGCTTGATTGGTGTTGATGTCCGTGGAACGATTGCATCAGCGATTGATTCTAGTACCCGTAATCTCATTGTCAAGAACTTGCTGAATTGTGAAAAAGTTGGCAAAGTTTGATCTGCTCCTTGCTCTTCTTCCCATAATCGTAGTGTTGTGAAAGGAAGCTTCTGTACTAATAGATAAATTAGAATGGCATCCCAAGACGAAGTATCAACACCTAAGCTCTTCAGCTGTTGCAAACATTCGGATGAAGTATCTATTAATTCCTTCATGCCCTTAGAGGATTCAGTAGTCAGCTTCGGTATGTTTGTAAAAGTTTTTAGCTGGTGATTTACCAACATTCTTTTATTTTCATACCGCTTCTTCAGTTTTTCCCATGCTGGTGCGTAATCTTCGTTAGTGATTGGAACATGTCGCAATATGTTTTCAGCTTCTCCAACCAAACATTCCTTTAAATAATGTAATTTTTGTACTGGACCAAGTTTTGCATTATTATGGACCAACGCAACGAAGACATCATGAAATGATCGCCACAAATCGCAATCGCCATTGTATTTTGGCAAACTGATTCTCGGCAGTTGTATTTCATATGATGTTGTAGTTGGAGGTTCTGGAGGTGGAGTCATTTTTAATTGGCATTTTTCCAATCCATCCATTAACTCTCCGAGATAGTCATAATATTTGGCTTCTGTGGTTCCGTATATATCACTATTGAGATACGCAATTGCTGCTTCTGCATTCTCTAGCACTGATGATTCGTCTAATGCTATGTCGTTTTTTTGAAATTTCTCCCAGATTGCATTTAATCCAGTGATTCTGGTCTTGTAGAATCCTAGATTGCGTTTTGAGTGTGCCGTCTTTTTGGCAGTGTCGATATACTGGAATAGACGGAGTTTCAAACGTTCTTGTGCTTGACACATTTGTTCTAACGTAGTCATTTTGGATATGTTGCACTATAAGAATTACACGAACACCGATAACAAACAAAAGAAATTGAAACAAATTGAATTCGCTGACACGTATTCCTGGATGGAACCACCAAAATGTTTAGTGCAAAATGAAAAATTGCACTAAAGGAAAGGGAAAATATGAAGGAAACACACGTGTCAGGTAGAATTCAATATATTGTTTTTATTTCAAACTGTTTGCTTAAGACTAACAAATAGGACTTATGCTTCACTTAAATTATTTTGTATATACTATAATTACTAACCAATAACACCTTACTGAAAGGGTTCTAGTTAGGATTCTTTATTTTTGAACAAAATATATAATAACTAGATATATCCAGATAGCGACCAAAGTATTTGACCAAAGGTTGTATGTAAAATTACACTGAGTATATCAAAGATATAGCCAGACAGTAATTTAATACTCGACTAAGGCAAGATACAAAGTCGCACTGAATATTATCCTTGAACTGATGCTGAAAAGGAAACTTGATTAGAACCAAACATATAACATTTCCCAGAACACATGCGGCCTGTAGAAAATTTAATGATTGGTGAAAAAATACCTTATAAATTGTTGAAAAATCCTTTTTCACAATAAGTACCTTAAAGAAGATTGCTTGGGAGTTATTTCACTTACTTTGCTGGATACACTTTCTTTGACTGTTAATAGACAAGAGAGACTGATAGCTTCTGCGTTCGAGTTTTTATACACTGAAACCAACGGTCCTGGCTTAAACTGCATTGCCATTTTTAGGTGGGGATAGTTAGACCTTTTTGATGACTGAAAAATACTTTCAAACTATTTTCCCTTCTTTTTATTTAATTCTAATTATTTTATTCTTTTTAATTTCATAAAATTTCAATTAATTCACTATGATTTTCTTATTTTTCTTCAGTTTTTATAATGTACTAAAAATGTCCTTTTCGACCATTTCCTTATTTTTTACTGCAATATCATAATTTTATTAATTCATATATTCATCCTTTTCTACTATATTTTCTCTTTTCTTCTCATTATCTTTATGAGAATTTATATTTTATGGAAATATCTTTTTATCCATAAAATATTTCGGTTTTCTGACATCGCCGCTGTATTCTTCGTCAAATTCTACATCGATTTCATATATCATATGTTGATGTAGCATAAAGTTTGACGTTTCGGGCAACGTCACGGTTCGCGAGTGACTGCGCGAATTTTTTCACGACATAAGTGCAAATATCGCGGTTTGCAGGTGCGTGCACGTCTTTGTCGTGGTGTTTCAGTGTTGTGCTGTGATTTACATAAGTAAACAGGTGTCAGTTTCTTATTGAAGTTGTTGTTTTTGCATACACCAACTTTTATAAATGTAGGGTTATGTATGTGGTGTATGTTTGTATGACAATTTTTCCTATGTTTTGTGTTTAATTAAGGTTTTTCAATAGTTAAAATGTTTTTTATTATGTTTTTATTGCTGTATTATGTTTTATGCATGTACCTTGTGTTATTTGTTGTGCTTTTTTTTATGTAGTGCAATTGTTGTTGTTCTGCATGTTATCATCTTTGTTTTTGTTGACAGCTGTCCGTGTCCAGGGCTTCGTAAATTTCCTTATATTATTGTATGGATTTTTTTTTACCTAATTAATAATAGATTGGATTGTTGCCTTTTAGGTGCAGTATGGACAGGAACGAACACATAAATAAAAACAGTGTAACAAAAAAAGACGTGGGAATTTATGTTTATTATCATTTATGTTGGTAAGTTTTTTTTATTATATTTTATTTTAATTTTTTTATTATTTTTTTTTTTTTATTGTATATTTCGTTTTTGTGTTTGTTGAGTGTTTGGGGCTGAACAACTATGATTAGATATTTACAGTTAAAGTCTTGATTCCAGTTCAAAAATAAGTAATACCAAATAAAATTGATAAGACGGATAATATACGTATATTATTTGTATACGCGGGACATTTATCACTTCTACGGATAATATACGGATACTATCCGTGAATCCATCCTTTTCTATCGAAGATAATAAATTTTCGAACTTCAATGAAATACAGAAAATTAATTAGTATTTATATTACTTGTTTCAGCCAATTTCTTTTTTATTGATGTTTTCGTAAACGAAGATGACACGGGAGAAATAAAATTGTCTGAATTCACACCGGCGCACAGTGGTCTGAGAATGAAATTTACGCGGAAAAACTGCTTTTTCGAACATAACAAATTGATTCATTTATGATAGTAATTTGTCAAAGGGACTCCAAAAGTGAGATTTTAGTGCGAGTGCAACAGTTATCTTCGACGTAGGTCAAGAATGGGCGTTATTTTCGCATTTTTGTGAATAACGTTTTTCTTTTATTTGGCTTATTTCTTTTATAGATAAATAAATCAGTGTTAACAATAACTTCTGAGAACACAATGAGTATTTCGTGCGATCATAAATATATACATATACATACATATATGCACATATAAAATTGAAAATATTCATATTTATATGAAAACTAAAATATTATTTCGAAGAGTCACAAAGAGACAAAAATTTAATTACGGCTTCTGAAAGAACATATAATTTACCGTTATGTCTAAAAATTTCATGTGCAGTTGTGCGCAGCTGCGTGAGTCACAGCGAAAAGAAAATAGCCATGCAGTCAACGTTGTAGAAACTAGTGTATCACATTTTAAAGGTTTAGAAATCAGTGTAAACAATAACTTCTGAGAACACAGATTATAAATATATACATATAAGCACAGCACATACAAAAATGAAAATAGCGTGTGAAAGCGCTACTGATCCACTGCCTAACAGCAAAACTGTTTCATGGAATATTTTACATCAATCTAAGCTAATTTTTGACGCTGATTTCAAATATATGTATTATCCGTTTCTTTATATCACCTTTAGTTTATGAATTTTAAGGAATGTTTTTTAGAAAAAATACTCTCACCGTGCTAAAATATTTTATTTAAAAAAACTACAAACTCTGCACTGCTCCCACCTATCTAAAACTGTAAAAGTGAAGGTTAAACCCTACCAACTTCCAGAGTAATGAGTCATCAAAGTCAAAATTTTGTTGTTTTTGAACAAAAATATCAACTTCAATCTTCAACTACCTTTTTCCCCAAAAATACGTAGCTAGTTAACATTTTTTTCCAAAATTGGAAAGCATGGGCAATTTTCTATAAATAATGTAAAGACAATTTTTGTGTTACCGCCTTTATTTTTGAAGATATTAGCAAATTTTGATGTTAAAGTTGGCTTTATTTGGTACTTTTCGTCATAAGCTTATGTGAAAAATGTACCAAATGAAGCCAATAAAACTCGAGCTGAGACAATAAAACTGAGGGTAGATTCGAAATCAGTGACCTCAAATTAGTAAACAACCATTAAAATATTTTATGCAACAAAAAAAAGTTTGATTTTGTTGTGCTGTGTTATAGATGAAAGTGACGAAATGGAAATTGATCCAGTATAAAATTCTTTAGCCACCATATTAGATCCGCCATTTTGTTTTTCCAAATGTTTGACATGAAAATTGTAAATAGCGACTCCAAAAACTTAGAAATATGCAATTTTATGTGAGTTCAATTCAATTTAGCCTTTTAGCCACCATATTGGATCCGCCATTTTGTTTTTTTAAATATTTGACTTCAAATTTGTAATCAGCAACGCCAAATACCTATACTTTTCAATTTCTGTGCAAATCCAACAAAGTTTGACGTTTTTTCCACGTAAATATCATTCTCAGACCACTGTGCGGCGGTTGACATTCAAACCAATAGCTGCGTAAAAAGATTCAACCTAGTGTCCATCATTAGATTTTACCACCAGTGATGCGCCGACGTTCTTCGACATCGCAAAGGGTTATCCTTCGTGGCCACTACACTTGCATTTTGAAAATTAAGAACAAATGGTTTCAAGTAAACGACGAAACAGCGTCTCAAATTCCTCTTAGATCAACTCTGAAAGTACAACCGAAGCTATAGCAACCCAAGTGATAACTTACATTTTATATTAATAAATATTTCTTGTAATTATGTATAATAAAATTTTAAGTTTTGACATTCATTTTATTCACTCACTGCTGTAACAACGAAATCAATTAAGTGATACGAAAATGCAAACAGTAGCACATCCTCGATAGAACGATACCGATAATATACGAATATTATCCGTATAAGCGATAAATGTCCAAGTAATATACAGAAAATATATATATATTATCCGTCCCGTTCACTTGGGAATAATTCTGATTTATAAAAGTTTTTAATTTCCTTTCAATCCAACATTTTCTTTTAAAGTTCGTGTGTCAACAATGCCTACTTGTCATGACATCCTTGTCCAAGTACTGACTTTTTGAATATTTCCCTTTAGCTTTTTTGTACGCTCCATGACATAACTTTTTTCCTGAAACAGCTGTTTTTACATTTTCGAGATTTACGCGAAAAGTTATAATTATTTTATTTCATTTTTTAATAAAATAAAGTGCAATGATATACTTTGTATATCAATTTAATAATTTGTCGATTTAATTACTTTACTTCATTATTTTTATTTCAATTGTATTCCAAAGTAATGTTATCTGAAATTTAAAAATTCACAAAAATATATAATTGTTAAATGATTTTTTATAATGGGTCCGCCATGTAACGTTTTTTTTTCAACTAGTGCTTATTTCGTGTATGGCAACACTTACCTCATGTCTGATTTGACAGATAATTAGTTTTATCCTTCCGCTGAACGAATATGGTTCAGGAGTTGAAGCCAACTGACCACCCAATGCGTTTTCGCTTCGCTAAGTGGGCCTGCGATCGACTTGCAGAAGATGCGGATTTTGCCAAAAAAATCATCTTTTCAGATGAAGCTCATTTCGATCTTGGCGGGTATGTAAACAAGCAGAATTGTCGCATTTGGGGCACAGAAAACCCGCACGCATTCATTGAAAAGCCGGTGCACCCAAAACGAGTCACTGTTTGGTGCGGATTTTGGTCCAGAGGCATAATTGGGCCATTTTTCTTCGAAAATGAGCAAGGAGTGGCCGTTACAGTCAATGGCGATCGTTATCGGGCCATGTTTAACGAATTTTTGTTCACAGAAATTGAAGAGGAGGATATTGGCAACATTTGGTTTCAACAGGACGGCGCTACGTGCCACACAGCCAACGCTACACTTGATGTTTTGCGCCCTGTTTTTGAAAATCGCATTATCAGCCGCAGAGCTGATGTCGTTTGGCCACCTCGGAGCTGCGATTTGACACCGTTGGACTACTTTTTGTGGGGTGCCGTCAAAGATAAGTGTTACGCCGACAAACCAGAGGCAATTGACGCTTTAAAGGACAATATTCGTGAAGCCATTGGTGAAATACAGCTGCACACAATCGATAATTTACTTAAAAATTGGACCGATCGTGTAGGCTACTGCATGGCCAGCCGAGGCAGCCATTTGAATGAAATTATTTTCCATCATTAACTGGAGGGATTGTACTTTCAAATAAAAAAAGAAATTTGAAAAAATATTCAGTAGTTTTTTTTTTATAGCATTTTCAAAAAAAAAAGTTATTTGGCGGACCCAATATAACTAACTTAATTTCTACGGAATATTTCATTTTCAACGAACTTCGATACTTAATTGGGATATTAAAACACAAATCTTACGATAATTTTGTTCAGTTTGTAGTGTTTTAAACTTAACTTTTAAAAATTATTCTTCAGATTAATGATAAAATAATAAAATAAAATAGTACTGAATTATGTCATATCTAACTCAAAAGAAATCTAATTTCTTTCGATAAATATCTTTCTTAAATATTGCTTTTGTTCATCTATTATTTGGTGTATTACTTCCATATACTATGGAAAATTAAATATATTTTGAACAGAATAATGACAATAAATGATTTGTAGGGAAACTTCGATATTGATGAACAAGAGCATTCTCAAATTCTTGAAGACAGCAAGTTGGATACCTCAGAAAATGATGACAACGAAATTCTCAAGGTTTACTTAAGCTCAGACGATTTTAAAAGTATCACAGAAACCAGATTAAACGCTCGAGAAAAACGTGAGACTGTTTTCATCCCGGGTTCTTGGCAACTTCTTATAACAGACCATCTTTGGACTCAGCACGGCAAAGCTTGTGGCTACCAATTCAAAAGAAGTAAAATTCATTTAAACGGGACAGCTTCTTTTGTTGGAACTTGCAATTGCGGCTCTACGATAACAGAAGCTATTGATAATTACGAACTGGACATGATTATGCTCATCTGTACTATAACTGCAGGAACTATCAACAAGCCATGCAGTAAACGGTATGCAATAAAGTGAATTAATGTAAACTTTTTCTTCCTATTCTATAATTACCAAATATAAAAAATAAATAAAAAATACAAATGAAATATAAAACATAACATGTAAATTAAAATCACAAAATCAGTTGGAATAAAGAAAATACTTTTCGACCTCTTTTTCTCTGTTGTAAGTCACTCATTTTTGTTGATTATTTAATATTTTTTAAAATTTCACAAAATTAACGACTTAACACACGTTTTTTTGTTCTACACTGAAGAACATAACTTTTGCTTGCTTGTAAACAGCATTGCCAACGTATTTATTGAAATTTTATATTGTTGTTGTTGTTGTTGTCTTGAATTTAATAGTGCAAGACTAGCGAACCTTAGAAGGTTACTTTTGGTCCCGGCCTTGCAGCCATATGGACCATGGAACTATGATGATACAACTATATTTTGGCCTTAAATTAATCTCGCTTCCAGTGTTTATATAATACCATGCAAAAGGCCCGAGCAGCGGGGATTTTGTCAGAGCTTAATTGATTCAAGATGTCTTCCTAAGATTTTTGCTATTTGACCCATGCACAGAAGGAGCAGAGGGGACATTCGTCAAGAAACTTGGATTCAATTTGATATGTAGTCACTAGTATTGTTTTTTAATAATTTTAATTCACAGGTTTGAAAATTATTACACTGATTAAAGTTAAAGCAAAGTCACTCGTTCTAATTACTCATTCCAATGATTTCTTGTAACAAAATAGTACATCAGGTGTTGTTTCAAACGGACATGAGATCGGCGGCTCACTTTATGTTATACCAGGTGATTGCAGCTTGGTTGCCCTATCCACCAGCTACAGATCAAGTCGGTCAGCTGCAACACGTAAGCGGACTCACACATTCCACTCCGTCTATAAATTTTCTAAGATTCTTACGGTTGTCATCTGAGCCAATTTAAGTGCGATGTTCATTTAATAAAACCTGGTAACAAATGATTTCTTATCTTAAAGATCCTTTGTTGCGTTGGTTTACCGAATTGAAACCCAGTCCTCTGAAATTCTCTTGCTTAGTTGCACCTCGTTTAATGAAAAATGTAACCCCAAAAATTTGGCATCGAGGGAAAACTGCTGACGTCATTATTAGCTGTGTTAGGTTTGATTGTCAAGGTGTGAGTGTTGGTGATTTGCACATGCCCTAACAGTGTGTCCCTCCACGTGCCACACCGATGGGCAGATCAGCACACCAGGGGCTCTTTGTGACAACCTTCAAAAGCCAAATTGCCCACTAGGTGTGTCGATAGGGTGCAAGAGACCAACAGGCTAAGGTCCTATGCTGGTTATCTGCAAATCCAATTATGGAACAATGATAAAAAACCTGGAGGCGTTTTTTGTATTTCCATCCAAATCACACGGGAACACGATAACTCCTTGCGCCCTTAAACAATTTGTTACCCGTCATATGCAGCTGGAAGGATCTGTACTGGAATTTGCAGAAAAAAAGATGACTAATTTGATGTAGTGTTGAAAGACCGTTATAAATTGCTATGCTTAGCACCATGGGCTATACTCTGTTCATGTGAGATGCCAGGAACACGAGGATGACCGTTATGACGTCATCATTTCTCGGCAATTTCATTTTTAAAATGGTTTACGCGAGATTTAAAGAAAAAGTACCAAAAGTAAAAGAACAAATACTAATTTTCATGGTATTGAGAATGGACGAATATATAAAAAATATCATCCATTTTATAACCTATGTAAAAAAAATGGTCATTTCTGTAACCGGTATGCTAGAGTCAAGAAATTCACCCAGAAATATCGTGTTTCTTAGTGACACGCAGAATGTCGGTTTTGATAAAATTTTAGTTTTTCCTCGAGAAATAAGTGTCGATTCATTTATTTCTTGAGGGAATTTTAACGGTTATGAGTACATGACATGTCAGCTGTTTTTTTGCTATGAACGTTTTTCATCTTCTTTAATCTAACAATTGTCTGTACAGATTTTGTGTCAAAAACGATTTTTGTAATATAAATTAAAAAAACGGGTATTTGTAATTAATAAAAAATATGTATGAAGTGTCGAAAGAAGAGCACGTAGATAGCACATTATTCTGTTGTCAAATGTTTTTGATACTTTTTGATTTAATTTTCGTCGCGACCACGTGGTCTTACCAAAAATATGGTAATTTCTGCTTCTCTTTTCCTATGCAGTTTTTAGGGTATATTCTTCGGGTATCTTAAAGCACATAAGAAGCACATAATTTTGGTACAATGGTTCCTTTTTCCTCTCATTATTTTTGAGAGTTTGGGGCGCGCGGCACGGTGCTGCTGGCCCCTTCCTAAAAAATCCTGTATCCGGTGCAGCACAAAAATTATTATCGAGGGCCATAAAAAGCACCTAAAAAGCACTTAATTTGTAGCGGGTCAAATTATTATTTTTCGGTACTCGGGGGGCTGGCTACCCTGAGGTTTCCCAAAGGCCTAGGAGTGCCAAAAGTAGTTCATCAAATTCTACAGAATTTTTCCTATTTTACCTCTATTTTACTTTTCAGATGGCTCGGGTGGCAAAAAATCGAGGTTTTTCCGATAATTTTACTGGCCTAAAAGAGGAACCACAGACGATCGAGTATTGTTAAAGACAATTTTTATATATTATCCTAAAATATATATAACCAATAAAAATATATATATATATATAATAAAAATATATATAACACTTCTGACGCATCTAGATCGGGCGATAGCCACTAGCAGCGGGGTGCATTTATAGCACGTATACCTTATGAGGCCGAGTATTAGGATGCCGCTGAACGAGATGGCGACGGTTGAGTGGGTATGTGCGCGAGTTACGGCATTACACCGCAACAAAAATTTTCATAATATTTTTTACGATTCTGCAATTCTCACGAATTGCAGAAGATAACAACATAACATCGTCTGGGACATTTCCGCTCCCATGTAACATGAGGAGCAAAACATTTTTCTCCTAGCACCTAGCATCTAGTAATAAGTAAAGTAACATTTTAGTCTTGTTCAGATAAAGGATAGAGTCGGTCTTAAATATTAATCTAATAAAATATCTTTCGAATTTTAATAAATATTTTCAAGAATTTTAAAATAATAAAGAAGAGTGTTTTATTTCGAAGTTAAAACTAAAACTCGCGCTCCCAAGTCATGTGATTTAACTGAGAATAGATCTCCTGCAGGGGCTTGGTGCCTTCCTGGATAACCTTGTTAGTGTCTTCCCCTGTTAGTAGTTTTATCCCTTCGTCAGGGGGCTAATTCTACTTGTAATGGTCTTCTAGCGGATACTGCTGGTAAGGGGGTCCGAGGCAGGGAAGTATGGTGGTTCGATTATTTGGGTGCTTCGCGTTGAGCGCCCGTTGTACACCAGAATTTTGTCTTCCACCTGTACTTGGCACTGTTGATTGACTTTTAGTTAGTGAATTTTGTTGTCTGCGCTCGAGAGGGTTATGTCCAGGAGCGTTCGCTCTCTGGTATCTATTTCAGACACCTGCAATAGAATGTCCGTGTCTATCCCCTGCCTTAGTTCGGCTCGGTTTATAAAAAAAAATATCGCAGAAGTCAGCAGAGCTTCGCAAATTAACTTGTAAAGATAGTAAATGGGAAAAAACCGAAACACATTGTTGGATACCGGCTTGAATATCACAGAATCGGTTGAATATCACAGAATTTTTTAATTTTTATTATTCAATGTAGACAGCAACGATCAGCAGTTTATGAGAGTGTCAAATTATTTCTGAGCATAATATCATGCTCAGATTTCGTCTGGGAATAATTTGCACTTCATAAACTGCTGAATCGTAATTTCTTTGTTATTTTTGTGGATTCTCACGATTATTTTACTTTTGAGGATTCTCACGCGTAAAAATTGTCTTTTTTTTGTTAACAATTTTTAGTATATATCGCTGGTTTGCGAGAATAACGACGCAAGTCAAAATTCTGGAAAATTTAACTAAATATGCCAAATGATCATAAATCTTTCATAATTTATGGTAAACAGAGACGCAAACCCGATTTCGCGCCAGCTTTCGCTAGAAAGATATAGCGTCATTATTCATTTGAGACAAAACATTCTAGCGTAATTCGTGAATACAGACTCAACTCAGTTAAGCCGCTGACAACATAGTGAACGCACGCAAATTTGTCCTAAATACCGACGTATTTCGAGTTCGGGTGCAAAATTGTTTCAAAATTTTCAAGAGTAGTGGCATATTTAGTGTTCCGTCGTTATTTTTGGTAAAGGTAAGTATATTTTTATGGCTTATTTTCCTTTACACCTGTATTCTTGAAAAAATATTGGCAAATACTTATGATATCGTATTTTATACTGACTTTACTTTACTTGAGTCTATATACACGAAAAATAAACAGATTTTATTTTGTCGTAAATAAGAAACGTTGGATTTTTGAGATAGAAATATTGAGTTATTTTTTTATATAATATTATTTGATAATGAGTTATTTACGTTAAATTATTTGTTTTAGACATTTAACATTATTATAGCTACTTAAGATGGCAGAAAGAATATTATTATTGAAAAAGTTCAAGGGAGCGCACAGTGTTTCGAATAGAACAAACTAGCTGGACAAAAGTCTTTTGAAATTCAGAGAAATGATTATAGAAAGAGATAAAAAACACTCTGAAACTAAGGAAAAAGGGTTTTTTATTGCACCGGTTTACCTAAGAAGGTGGGTAGTTGGAAGGCTATATAAAAAAGAGGGAAAAATGCATTATTTCATTCCTAATTTGACTGTTCTTGTGATAGCACATTAGATAGATTTTTGTCACTGTGAGTAATATATATTAGTGATGAATTTGGAAGCTAAAGGTGAGTATTTTTTATTTTTTATAACATTTAGTACCTAACGTTAAGCATTAACTTAGAAAAAAATCCGAAAACTTAAATTTTCAATTTTTTTTAAAGTTTTTTGCATTCATTGGACTGGGAGTTGTCTGCCCCCGCTTGACCCCGGGCTAAATTTTGGATATATCGTAGCTGTGACTATCTACTTTCGAAATATATCAATTTCTGGCAGCACACTTTAGTACAACTATTTTTTTTTTATTTTTTTTTAGATTACTCCTACTCTGTTTCCAAAACAGAGCTCTTTGAAGAATGGCTGAAGCACGACAAAGGTGAGCAAAATAGAAAGCTGTATGAGTTTGTAACTTGCAAATATGGAATTTCTGGGATCACCGAGTCATCGATGAGGAATACCAAAAATATCATATCTAGGTTTTCTTCAAAAGTACTGGAAAAGTGGACAAAATGCGGCAAAAGTAGGGACCGATTTCTGAAAACTCACAACCAATGGATCAAGGGAGATCTGGTTTTTCGTAGCTCCTTTCAACAAGTTCAGCCTTCAACATCTGCAACTTTAACACCAGGACGACCTCACAAGGATTTCGAGGAATCGAGCGACAAAACAAAAAAAAGAAGAGTTGAAGACCTGATCACTTCAAGGACTACATCAGAATTATTGACTGCTGCGGAAGCTTCAGCGCGATTATCTGGCAACAGGGATCTGGCAAGAGTTATTAACGAAGCCAGCAGTAGTCCTGAAAATTGTAAAAAAATGAAAAAAAGTGTTAGTTTTAGCGGCACATCTGAACAGAGGTGTTTAACCAAAGAAGAGGCATTGGCTTATTACGTGGACTCTAAATCTACCAGCCACTCCTACAAACAGACTCGGAAGTGGAGCATCAAAGCAGGACACAAGGTATTTCCATCATTTTATAGTATTAGACAAGCTAAGTTAGAATGTTTTCCTTGTGAGGATCAAATAATTGTGAACGAAACGCGTGCAGAAATTAAACTTCAGGCGATTTTAGATAGAACCGTTGAACGTTTAGTTACTGCTCAGTGTGACGTTTTACAAAATTTGTCTTCTGGCTCATCATTCACTCTTATCAGTAAGTGGGGTTGTGATGGAAGTTCTGGTCATAGCACATACAAACAGAAATTCAGCAGTAGTGACGACACTGATGAGTTTTTGTTTGTGTTTTCATTTGTACCGCTTCAATTGCATGACGAAGGTGGTAATATTGCTTGGCAGAACCCTCGTCCATCTTCTACTACATATTGTCGGCCAATTAAGTTTATTTTCTCTAAAGAAAGTACCGATTTGACGGTGTCTGAGACAAATGTTGTTTTGGAGGAAATAAATAGGTTGCAACCGACAAAGTGTAGTATTTTTGGTACCGAGGTATCTGTCAAGCACGAATTACTTTTCACGATGATTGATGGTAAAGTGTGCAATGCTTTAACTGAAACATCTTCATCACAAAAGTGCTACATTTGTGGAGCAACCCCAAAAATGATGAATGATGAGTCCAGAGAGTTTCTAGCAAATACAAACAATCTCCGTTTTGGTTTATCTACTCTTCACGCCTGGATTCGTTGTTTCGAATGCTTGCTTCACATTAGTTATCGCCTCGAGATTAAAAAATGGCAAGTTCGAGACGCAGCTGAAAAAGCTAAAGTGAAGCAACGTTCTGCTGATATTCAGAAACAATTCAAAAATGAGATGGGTTTGATTGTAGATAAACCAAGACCAGGATATGGAAATACGAATGACGGAAATACTGCTCGCCGCTTTTTTAAAAACGCCGAGAAAAGTGCAGAGATTACAGGATTAAATGTGCATCTTATAAAAAAGTTTCATATTATACTATCAGTCTTGTCATCTGGCTATGACATTAATTTGGAAAAATTCGTTAATTTAGCACAAGACACGAAAAAAGCTTATTTGAGTCTCTATTCGTGGTATTATATGCCAGCTACTGTGCACAAAATCCTTGTGCATGGTGCCGAGATTATAAAATCGGCTCTTCTGCCAATCGGGCAGCTTTCTGAGGAAGCTCAAGAAGCTCGCAATAAAGATTGCAGAAGATTCCGAGAGCATAATACTCGGAAGCGATCACGTACTGCTACGAATAGAGACTTACTTAATATGTTGCTGATCACATCTGATCCTGTAATTAATAGTCTTAGGGAAATTCCTAAAAAGATGACTGGCAAGCTCCCTTCCGAAGTGATAGACTTATTAATACCACCTAGTGTAAATTCAATTAAAAATATAGGGACCACGGATGGTAATGATTATACTATAGACGATTCATCGGAGGAGGAACTTAGCGATTAATTAGATAGTTTAAGTAATAAGGTAGTTAGTGTAAGTTCTTGTCATTGCAATTAGGCTAATGTATTATTTGAAATATGTGTGTATATTGTATTAATAGCTCTAAATATTTTTTAATTAGTATGGAATTTTATATTTAATTATTTTTTTAATAGAAGTTAAGGCAATAATTTTTATTTTACATTTTACACACTGCAAGTATTGTACAAGGGAATATAAATAAAATTGTCATAAATAAAATTATTCGAAACTTATTTTTTTGCCAAATTTTTCAAACATTATTGCCCCAAATAAAATCCAGGTTTATTTTTTACAAGCAGGTCATAAAAAAATTTGAAGTTTTCCTTTGAACTATATCCGCCGTATTGTTTACAATTCTTTCTTTGAACTTTTTTATCTTTACCTCCAGGTAGCATTTCAGGTACATTATCGATAATTACTAGAATTGAATTTTTTTGCCAAATTTTTCAAACATTATTGCCCCAAATAAAATCCAGGTTTATTTTTTACAAGCAGGTCATAAAAAAATTTGAAGTTTTCCTTTGAACTATATCCGCCGTATTGTTTACAATTCTTTCTTTGAACTTTTTTATCTTTACCTCCAGGTAGCATTTCAGGTACATTATCGATAATTACTAGAATTGTTGATAAATGGGATTTTCAAATAATAATATCTTGCTAGTTGGAAGGCGAAAGTCGTAAAAATTAAATTTTCTTTTTATGATTTTTTGTTTTTTACTATTTTCAATGTACAACTGGTCACTTATGTATGTATGTAATTCGTTTCGAATAGGTTAATTACACTTTTATTACATAAAAAAGTTCATAACATTAATAGATACGATCATTGGAGTCAGAAAATTCAACTAAATAATTTTGTCCAGCTAGCTTGTTCTATTCGAAACACTGTGGAGCGGCCAGTAAAAAGAAAGAAAATGAGGATCAACATGATGCAAAAAATAATGAACAAGGTCATCTCCCTACCAGAAGTACCGACGAAAATATCGAAAATGAAATAAATTATAATAACATATCAGGTAAGGAAAATATTTCTGCATTCAATCAGTTGAAATTTTTTTTCAATATTATTTAATTACGATGTTTAGTTCGTCCTGTTGTAAGTAATTTACACTCACGCTAGCGGCTAATCGTATTACAAAAATGTGAGTGTACCTATTCTAGAACAAAGTCTAGATATTAACAAGTCTTTCATCTTCATTATGGTTACTGAGTGAATGGCGAACCGCTATATGCACAAATTCTTCAAATGACGATGTCAGAAAGGGATGCAACATTTTTATACATGCTCGCAAACAGCTATCCGCGGGAAAATTACAACTAACGGCGCGAAAATTTTGTATGAAGATGAAAGAATTGTTATTTCTAGACTCTGGCTTTGTCTCACCGAGTTCACGATGTATACGTTTAGTTGTGTTCAGCAGTGATGTTCGTATATGCACGTACAAAACTAATGGCGGGAAAATTTTTTATGAAGATGAAAGACGTTATTTCTAGACTTTGTTCCACAACGGTTCGTTCCTATGGGAGACCGCTGTGAAATGCATGCCAACACAATAATTGTTTCTTTTAGTAAATTCTCTTAAAAATAAATGCTTATTGAATTTCAGGCAAAAATACAGAAGAATATAAGTTGAATTTGCGACAAAGATCATCATCCACATCGTGCTTATCGTCATCCTCGTCTTCTAGCTCGTCTTCCTGTACAAAATGCAATTCAAGTGTCTTCAAAAATAGAGAAG
Source organism: Thereva nobilitata (assembly GCA_963855945.1). NCBI lineage: Eukaryota > Metazoa > Arthropoda > Insecta > Diptera > Therevidae > Thereva > Thereva nobilitata. The sequence continues at coordinate 38,345,062 of OY979698.1, forward strand.
CAGGAGATTGTAATAAAGAACTCGATAAAATGATAAGTTTAAATGAAGATCTCCAAGGCCATAGCCTAGAGAATAAAACCAAAGAGAATAGGATAAGCACAGAGTCGGTAAATGATAAAACGACAGATGAAACTGGAGTAAATGATAGTAATTTACAAATAGAAAGTACCTACACCAAAAAGTATTGAATTTAGCATTATGACCGCTGAAAGTGGAGAAGATAATGAAGAAAAAAATTTTTCATCGTATGATAGTGTCGCAGATCCTACTTTTCACATTGAAAATAATTATTTATCGTCAGATTCGTATGAAGCAGAAGGGAATGAAGAAAAGAGTATTGCACAGGAATCAAACCAAATATTTCACGAAAGAGGAAAGTGCACCCAGAACTTTGAAAAACTAATGTAGCAAAACGTCTACGAAATGAAGGGAAAGAATATGTAGGCAAAAGCAATAAAGTTATACAAGAAAGACGGTTAGGGCCAGGATGTACAGAAAAATGCAAGTTAAAGTGTAACACAAAGTTTGATGACGAGACTCGACGCCATATTTTTGATTCATATTATAAATTACCTGATTTGCATAGTAAAAGAACTTTTGTAGCATTGAATATGTCTTCTATTGTCCCGACGTATCAATATAAAAAAGGAACACGTCGAAATAACAACGCATTTTATTTGAAATTAAAAGATGGCGAAAAAATCCGTGTTTGCAAGACTTTTTTTATGTCTACCCTGGATGTATCTCACAGATTTATTCGAACAGTTACAGAAAAATCAACGAGTAATGTTTTAGGCATTATAGTACACGATCTACGAGGGAAACATGGCAACCACCCTCGTGTAAACGATAACATTAAAGATAGTGTGAGAAATTTCATTAAGGCGATACCAAAGATAGAAAGTCATTACTGTCGAGCAGATACGCAGAAAGAATATATTGATGGAAGTAAGAGTATTGCAGACATTCATAGAGATTATGTGAAACAATGTGAAGAGAAAAGAGAGGCAAGTGCTAATTATATTATGTTTAATAGAATATTTCAGGGAGAATTTAATATTGCATTTCACCAGCCTAAAAAGGACCAGTGCGAGGACTGTGTTGCCTACAATAATGCAATTGGAGAAGATAAAAATGAACTGAAGCCTGAATATGAGAACCATCTAAAAGAAAAAGAGCTTTCAAGATTAGAGAAGGAGAAGGACAAGAAAGAAGCAGAAGATAAAGACTCAACTATAGTGGCCGTTTATGACTTACAGGCTGTGATGCCATGTCCTAGGGGGAATGTGTCTAATTTTTACTATGTTTCAAAAGTGAATACAATAAACTTGACAACTTTGCATAATAAAAATGCGTTTTGCTATGTATGGCATGAAGGAGAAGCAAACAGAGGAGCTATAGAAATAGGGACCTGTCTTTTAGAATATTTAAAAAGTCTTGGCAGAGATCTAGCAACTGAAGCCAAACTAGATATAATTTTTTATTCTGATAACTGTTGCGGGCAGCAAAAGAATAGATTCATTATTAGTATGTACATGTACGCTGTTTCTACCTTTGATTACATTAATAGTATCACGCATAAATTTCTAATAAAAGGGCACACCCAAAACGAAGGTGACAGTGTGCATTCTGTTATTGAAAGAAGCATCAATAAGACTTTCAGGTTCTTTTTTTATAAAACTTCTTATGGTGATAATGAATTTAAGTGTGTAAAAGTTACTACCCGAATATCAAAATCTTTGGACGTAAATTACAAGTTGCAATCTGCTTATAAAAAATGGAACGGAATCTCAGAGAATAAGAAGAGAGGACTGGTAAATTTAGTTGATAAAAATATAATTCCAAACTATTATCGACAATTTTATTTAGATGAGGATTTTTTTTTATAATTTTAATAAAGTTCTAAAATCTTTTTATGTCTTTTAATACTACGATATATTTTCCTTTAATCATTAAAGTCAAACCCTCAATATATCATTTACACTTTGCGGTATACACTAAACGATTTTTAAAAAATTTAAAAACGTCATTCCCTAAAATCGATAATTTTTAGTTACGTCGTTATTCTCGCAAACCAGCGATATGTAAGTAATTAAGAAAATTTTAATAAAGTCAGTATTCTAACAGACATTAAAGCCTTTATACTTTTTACTTGGCGTGAGGCTGCGCCAAGACCCAATAACTCAATTAATCACTAGCGGCTGTTCAAAACAGTTCAGCCCGCTATAGAAATAACACACATGAAGTCGAATATAAAAATCTAATCAAAATTGTCTCAAGTTCACCAATATAAGCTGCATATGATCCAACACAACCTGCTACAGTTCAAACATATGCATCTAAAAATGGTCCTGGATGGACGAAAACCCGTTGCCTAGGTATCAAGAACATTAACAAAAAACGAACAAAGGTGGGCGCAAATAGAAAAATAATATTTAGCTGTAGTTTTTGCTTGTGAAAGATTTCATTTCCATTGTCACCGAACTGGAAGATCCAGGGCACCGTCATCTGCCTTTTGAAGAACATTTAAGTCGTTATTTAGAAGAACCTTTGCTGCTAAGGACCGCTGACATTTTTCAATATTGGGCTTCCAGTCCATATATTTATTTACGACCAATTGCAACTAAATATTTATCAGCTCCTCCCACTAGTGTTTCTAGTGAACAATTGTTCAGTGCTGCAGGGCAAATTTATGAAGACAGAAGATCTAATTTGCATGGAGAAAATGTTGACAAACTTTTATTTTTAGCGTATAACATTAGACTGTTTGATTTTAATTATTAAGTATTAGATAACTACCTACTTGAACGTATTATATATTTTATATGTTTATTTATCTAGTGGATCTTGAATGTATTATATATTTAATTTGTCTGTTATGTATCTCGAATTTATTGAATATTTTGTTTAATTATTTTTCTAATGTGCCTTGAACGTATTATATATTTTATTTGTTTGTTTATCTAATGGATCTCGAATTTTCACATATTTTATATGTCTATTTATCCAATTTATCTTCATTGTATTTTATATTTAATTTGTCTAGACAGACAGTATCCTAAAAAATATACCTAAATAAAAAAATAATGGATTGTTGTTGATTGACCAAAGGTGTTTCAAAATTTTATTTCAATAAATAAAAATGAAGAATTTTTGGAAAGACGGAATTTATTACTTTAAAATGTATACTACAATTATTATAAACACTATGACTATAAAACAAAATAACATTGCTGAATATTCATTGTTATGTATACTTTACAGTCAGTCAGTGGGTAATACTAAGATTTCTGAGTGTGATTGCACTTTCGGCTTCGGCTTCGGCTTCGGCCGAAGGTTATGGCAAGAGCCGAACAATCGGCTTCGGCTTCGGCTTCGGCTTCGGCCAAAAACTGACCTTCGGTCGGACACTAATAATAAGGCAAAAGGTGGCTACAAAAACGCAAAAGTGAAGCACGAAATATGGGAGAAAATTGCCTCAAAAATAGGAAGTACAAGTAGGTAATATTCAATATGGTGACAGATTAGTAAGCTCATTAATTAATACTTTACAGGTGATGTGTGTATAAAAAGGTGGCGTAACCTTAGGGATCGCTTTGTAAAGGAATATAACAAGCTTCAATCCCCGTCAGGTAGCTCAATGGAGGTAGAAATAACATGGGAACTTTACCCCTATTTGACATTTTTGAAAGACCATGTAAAACCACGCAAGTAAATTTTGGATTAATTTAAACTTGAATATTTGTTATATTTATTGCTTTTTTAGAACAACTGGGACTAAACCGTGGAACTTCGAGCAAGAGGACTCAACCGCTGAAGCTTTTGTTACCACTCCTGAGCCTGAAAATCGTAAAAGAAAAAGGCAGGATTCTTTAAGTGATTTGACAGAAGGATTTCAAACGGCTATAGACAATTTTCAGAATTTCTGCAACCAGTCTACCGGTTCCGCAGTTCAAGCGATGATGGGAGGCATTGCAATGAAAATTGAGCAATTGCCTTCGGAAATGCAGAACAATGCAATGCTGCAGATATTGGAGTATGTAGTCAAATTAGAAAATTTTTCAAATGGGCTTACAAACACTCTGCCAAATTTAAAAAAGTGATAGTAGGATTTATTTAATGTGATTTATTTTCGTGCCTTAATGCAGAGAACTTGACTGATTTTCAAAAGATATTTTATGTATATTTATTTATTTAGGTTAAGCTAAGTGATTTTTATTTCTATTTTTATTCAATGAAGAAATATTTTATTTTTATATTATGAAGAATTTTTTATTTTATGCAGTAGTTGCCTGAGTTCAAACAAATATTTTATGTACATTTATTTATTTAGGTTAAGTTATCAAAGAAGTAATTTTTATTTTTAATTAATTACGCTATGAAGAATTTTTTTTTATGTTGTTACTTTTATATTAATAAATGAACTGTTTTTTAATATATTTTCTTTTTTAACTTCATCGAAATCTTTCAGACTGTGCACATGTAAAATCGCCTGGGATATGCATTTTTATATTTCATCATCATTAGCACCGTATCGCAAAAAAAAACAAATTACATTTTCAAAACCATGCAGATGCATGTTGCAGATTTAAATATACTGCTAAGCTACATCACTGCAAAAATCTGCAGTCTACTTCATTGACAACGATGAGAATTCCTATAAAAAATTAAAAAGAAATTATATACAGCAGGGCCTCGATAGTCCGAACCCCACCTAATCCGAACACCTCTATAATCCGAACGACCTCTGTAACTGCCGTTCACCAATTACCGTGTCATACATTTTAGTCAAGCGAGGGAACTCCTTCTGTCTCGGTAGGATATAACTGTTGTGGAAAAACATTTGGAGTTCGTATTCCATATCTAAAGGCGCAAACAGGTTGGGGTGGTGCCGGGTGGCGGTGGCGGCAACGATGACGGGAAAAGCGTTAGAAATTTACAATAACCAAACCAAACGTTTGAAATATACCAACAATAACAAAGCAGGCGGCGAGAAGAAATTAAATGTACATGTGGAATCTGCCGCAGTCCCCGTTTCCTCAGTCTGTGTGTGCCTTAAAGCTCCCAAGAGTTCTCAGTTTCCTACCACTGTTTTAAGTGCTACACATATTTATTGTCGTTCGCGTCTAAAATTTGAATATTTTTGTGCGTTTTTAATCATGGCTTCATTACCGAAAAAAAGGAAACATGTGACATTGACAATTTCACAAAAATGCGAGATTTTGGACAAGATTAAAGAAGGAATGTCGTTAACAATTCTTGCACAACAGTATAATGTTGGAAAGTCCACTATTTTTGATATTAAAAACAAGGAGGCAAAAATAAGATAATTTGTCATAAATACGGAAAAGGGTCCAGGTCCAAGAAAAACGTTGAAAACTCCTGAAAATCCTAAGCTAGAAGATGCTTTATTTACGTGGTTTTTAGAGCAACGTAGAAAGAACGTCCCTTTGTCAGGTGAAATACTTATGGAAAAGGCCAAATATTTCCATGAAAGACTTGGAAGAGGAAACTTTGTTGCTAGTAGAGGATGGTTCGACAACTTTAAGAAAAGACATGGTATACGCCAACTTAAACTAACCGGTGAGAAGTTGTCGAATGATGAAGCAGCTGTAAAGCCATTCCAGGCTAAATTCATGGACATTATTAGGGAGAAGGATCTGACTGCAGACCAAATCTATAATGCTGATGAATCAGGCTTGTACTGGAAAATGATACCAGATAAAACGTTGGATTCTGGGTTAGAGAGTAGGGCCCCAGGCTCCAAAGTATCGAAGGATAGGATTACATTTATGCCATGCGCAAACGCAACCGGAACGCACAAACTGCAATTGATAGTTGTTGGAAAAGCACAAAAGCCTCGTGCATATGCAACAGTCAAAAAGTTGCCAGTTGATTACGTAGGTCAACGTAATGCTTGGGCTACAAGACCAATATTTTTAGAGTGGCTGAAGGGACATTTCATTCCCGAAGTTAAGAAATTTTTATCGAAGAAGAACTTACCGCTAAAAGCACTTCTACTTCTTGATAATGCACCAGCGCATCCACTCGAAGAAGATCTAATATCGATTGGTGAAAATTTTACTGTTCTGTACATGCCGCCCAATTGTACCGCCTTAATTCAACCAATTGACCAAAATGTGATCCAGAACATTAAAGAAGTTGATCCAGAATGCACAGTATCTGAAGTCCTTAAAAAAACCACAATGAAAGATGCAGTGTTTTCATTGGCCCAAAGCTGGCAGCAATTGCCTTCAAATTTGATTAAAAAGTCTTGGAAGCCACTGTGGCCCTTATTATTCGAATCAGAAGAAATTTCTAGCGAAGATGTGGAAGATTTCGATCCCGAGGATGACATGCCATTAAGGATTTTTCGAAACAGAGGGTTTTCAGAAGTGGATATTAATAATTTCTTGGTAAGCAATGATGAAATTGATTGTCAGGAGCCCTTAACGGATGATGATATAGTTAGACAATTAATAAGTGAGAATGAAAACGAAGAAGAATTGGAGGCAGCGGCAGTATCGGAACCAGTTGCAAGGATTTCACATACTCAAGCTGTGTCTGCATTAAATACATGCTTGGAATGGGCGGATGAAGTCGATATTTCGTTGCCAGAAAAAATGCTTTTGCATAAATTAAGGGACAAAGCATTTTCTATGTCCCTAAAGACCAATCGCCAAAGCAATATATTGGAATTTTTTAAAAAAGTGTGACTAAAATCAAATACTTGAATTATGTAACATTTTTGTATGACTAAAACCTTATTTTCAATTACAAAAAACTTTGTTTTATTTTGCAAAATGCCTTTCGAAATAATAAATACTAATATAAATAAATACTATAATCCGAACGCTTCGTACATCCGAACAGGGTATACATTTTGGGTGTTCGGACTATCGAGGCCCTGCTGTAATATACATTATTAACTTTATTAAGGGTACCGTCTGGTTTGTTGGGTGAAAAAAATCGTTTTTTCATTCTATACATAAAATCAATGTTTAACATGTCTAGAATAATATATCAAAGTCCCAAAGTGGAATTCGAATTAGTTGCTGTTCAAATCTAAAACGTACACTACCATGCAAAAGTATTTTAGCAAGAGATTTTGTTTGGTTCAGCTGCAACATACATGACATCTGGAAACAACATTTTTCATTCTGCCGTCCGTCCTAACTCAAAAAATATTTGACCAAATGCATTGAAATTTTGCACAAATGTAGAGAATTTAATTCTCTACAGAGTAGACTAGAATAAACTTAATCGATTACCAATTGGATTTTTAATCCAAAAAAATATATAAAAAACACACCCCAAAAATGGACATTTTTATACAAATGTCCGCCATTTTGTTATTTTTTTGTAAAAAATATTTTCGCTAGTCTACTCCGTAGCTAATACAATTATCTTTAAAACAAACTTTGAATTTTGTGTTTCGGGGCGATTCAGCGACCTGCAGGACGGACGTGCGGAGGGCGTGCAGCCGCTGCAGCACTAAATAAATAATCATTTTTTTATACATTAACTTTAATATTTTTAAACGAAAAAAATCGTATTTGTAGCCAAAAGTACAATAAATATTTTGCAAAAAACCCGATACAAAAATATTGCTTACTGTAGAAAAAAAATTCTCAAAAAAGTGCTACTTTTTCACCCAACAAACCAGACGGTACCCTTAATGAAAAAAAAACATTTCATGTATTCTTAACCTATAACATTTCATAACTATAATATATCTATTAAAAATTATTATTTATACGCGTTCTTGGGAAGGAATCGCACCATCGTTCATAAAATAAGTTGCTAGGTTCTCCCTTAAGTGAAAAGCGCTTACTGGAGCGTTGCGGCACTGAGAACGGATAGGAGGCAGACAAATGGTTTCATTTCTAATTTGGTTCCTCCACTCTCCTTCATGATAATTGCAGTTTGCATCCTCCCAATCGACGAACATTGGAGGCAATAGCTGGCTTGATCATGGAGCATTATAAAATTGTGCAAAGCTATTGTGGCGAGCAGAAAGCCGGAAAACATTCTAATCTGTTTCGTAGAACTCGCCATCGGGATACAAGAATACCAAAACTATTTTCTATGACTCTGCGTGCGCGTGAAAGCCTGTAATTAAACACTTTCTTATTTTTCGATAGGAGATTCCCAGGATATGGTCTTAATAAGTTATTTTTTAGTGGAAATGCTCCATCTCCGACAAAATAATGCGGAAATGAGATTTCGGTACCAGGTAAGTTGCGATATGCTGGTAACGGCAACTGTCCACACAACAATCTCCTCCCGGAAACCGACTCGCGCAATACTCCTGAAACATCAAGTATAGTAATATATCTATGTATTTATTATATTCTAAAAATTACCCCCATCGCTTTGACTACCGTATGCTCCAACATCTACAGCAGTAAAAGTATATTTCGCATCGCATACTCCCAGCAACACAATACTGTAGTCGTGTTTATAGTTGTAGAATTGGGACCCGGAATTCGGTGGACAAGTAACATTTACGTGTTTGCCATCCAAAGCGCCCACGCAATTAGGCATATCCCACATATCAGCAAAATCTTGAGCAATTTGCATGTAATTCTCCTCTGTTGGCTCGGTCACATATATGGGAGATAAAATGTCCCAGAGCACCTTACAGGTATCCAAAATAATGTTCCGGACAGTTGTTTTTCACAGTTTATAGCTCCATGCTAAAAATTGATGTGATGTTCCTTGCGATAAATAACTGAAAATAATAGAAAATACCGATGAATTGTATACGCTATACGCAATCTAGGAATAAAAACGTTTACCTCAATGTTAGAGCAAGTCTAACTTCTGGATCTATCGGCTTCCTTAAAGATTTCTTCGTTAGTGATTTCTTCACCAACGTTAGCAAAAGCTCATAAATATGCCGTTTCATCCGAGTTTGTAAAAAAACTGCTCGGTATCTTTCCTCTTCATTTCTAAGAAAGTAGCCTTAAAATATCCTTTCTCGTTTCGGCTTCTATTTATTGGGCGAACCCACCATCGTCTTTTTTTCCTGTTTTTAATTTTTTTTAATTCTATAATAGCTTTGTACATATTACAGATTACTGAAAACATTGCAACAACTTTGTTTTTTTATTAATATTCATTTTTCACTTGCTTCAAGTGTTTGTACACAAAACACTTTGACGTTTAAATGCGAACAGATCCGTTCATTGTAATCAGTGCACTTTCCTATCCGTTCCGGTGCGTTCTTTTGACTTTTCAATCCGCGTAGATCCGTTCATTGTAATTGGGCCTTTATTCCGTGTGTGAGTGCTGCGGTTGAGCGGAGAATGGAGTGAATCGATGATTATCCATTCTCTTTTGGGTTTTCCTTTTTGGCCTACTCCTTCATTACACTGTCTCCGCCGCGATAAAAATATAAAACAGGACCAAATATGGTCATGAAGCCTTATGCGCCGGTGTCAATGGCATTTTTTCGAAGCCGGGCTGTGCCTTAATGGAAAAAGAAGCATTTTTCCGAGTCAGTTAGTTAGGGGATGTGCACGTGTCAAGTCGTGGTTCTTTTGAGATAAAGTAAAAATAATCGGAGTTTAAGAAAAAAGAAAAAGTTTTTTTGTGAGAGCCGGAAAGTAATTGCTTAGCCCGTATTTTTTTGGTTTTCGGTTGAAAGTTTTCATTAAATATTTCGGTGTTGATGCGCGGATAATAATTTAAGAATTGCCGTTGGCGGGAGGCAGTAGGAAGTAATTCACAGAATGCCGTGTAAGAACCGCTCGGGTTTCGCACCATGTTTGATCCGCGCCGCCAAATAATAAGGAAATAAAAGTGGTTGGAGTGAACCAAAATATAAAAATACAAAACGAAATTTACATAAAAAATGATAAAGTTGTTTTTAGACGAGATTTAAATAAATTAACAAAATTTCTTTTCTAAACTAAATATAAGTAAAATAATCAAGGTATGTTAAAGAAAAAAAGATATAAATAAAATAACAGTTTTTTTTCAAAAATATAAATAAAAATAACAGTTTTTTTTACAAAAATATAATTAAAAATACCAGTTATTTTCACGAAATATGAATAAAATAACCAAATTTTTTTACTAAAAAACGTAATATAAATCAAATGACCAGGTTTTTTTCTAAAGTAAGGAGGTTTTTTTTACGAAACCTGACTAACATAACCAAGTTTTTTTACAACATATAAATGAAATACCAGTTTTTTTTCAAAATATAAAATAAAATAACAGTTTTGTTACGAAATAACGGTCTGCATGGCTGCGTGACGTCGTTACCCCTCCCTCTCGTATGGCCACCCAACCCTATGTAGTCCCTATCTCGGCGACTAACTTTAGATTGTCCTTTTTTTGACAAGCGAAAGTTTTAGTAGGTTCTGTGGAACATCAAGTAACTGTCTTAACCCCCCCAACGGCGAGCTAGCCGCAGCACCGCCAGGCGTGTCCGTGTGTTAGTTCAGAGGGTGAGGAATAATACTTCGCGAGATAGGATTTCTTATGTTTGTTTTGTAAACAAAAATGCACGGGGCCGGTAAATGACCCGTGCAAAACATTAAAATGTTCCAACACCATGTTCATGTTGTAACATGAAACCGCCAAGAAATTGGCAAAGGAAAACTTCGCGCAATTTGTCTTGCGAAAGGAATAAAAAGCCTGTAAGCAAATTGCGCAAGTTCCGCCAGCACTAGAAAGAAAAGCCGACGGGTGCGTTTTCCCGGCCGACGCCCTCAACCTTGGGTGAAAGACCAGCAGCTGGCTTTTGCACCAAGGTTGATGGCACGGAGGAAATCCGCAACGGTGGATTTTCTTGAAAGAAAGTTTTTCAAGCTGATCGCCATCAATGAATCGATCGGAGAGTGTTGATTTGACCGTTACCATCGGCGGGTGGTTTTCTTTTAAGTCGTCGGTTTTAATACTTTAATAAGTTTTTAAAAAAGAGTTTTTTATACTGTGCAGAAAGTTTTAAGCGTTTATTAAAAAGGGCCTTAATATTTTAGTAGAGTTTTTGAAAAAGAGACTTTTATTAAAAAGGATTTTAATACTTTAATAAGTTTTTGAAAAACAGTTTTTTATACTGTGCAGAGAGTTTTAAGCGTTTATTAAAAAAGGCCTTAATATTTTAATAGAGTTTTTGTAAAAGAGTCTTTATATTGTGAACGATAAACTAAACAAAAGAAAGTGTTATATTTTTAATAATTCATTAAAAAGGATTAAATTTTAATATTTGGTTAAAGAGGAGTTTTCTTTATATACTTTGTTCGATAAAAAGGAAAGAAATCTTAACAGCTGATAAAAGGTGAGCATTTTTTATATAACATGTTTTCAGTCTGTAACAGCTGTTCAGCAAAGGCCATCAGCCTTCTGGGCCTCCTTCATGTTCTTTTCATACTTTAGTATTTGTAATGTCATACTAGCTCTCATTGACCATTAGGTTAATAATTTTTTTTGTGACAGTTAGTACAAATTGGCGCCCGCTCGGCGTCCTGTGTATATGCTGCTCTGGAACTCTTTCATCTTTCAATCAATTTTTTTTTCACAGTTACAAACCTTAATGAAACGAGAAACATGGTGTCACAGCACGATTACAACGCATGTTTATGTTTCTATTGAAATACAACAATAGTCTATACCCCTGGAAAACAAACGTTATTCGCGGATTACCTGTCACGTGCACAACTAACAGATAACCTGGTGTTGGTATATATTAATGAATTAGTGTTACGCACTTATGCCAACACCGTCATTGTCGCCTTCACTCTAAACATCAGCCATACTCAAAAGCTCTTTTCTGCAACTTTTTTCCTGCTTCTGCCTTCAACTATGTGTGAATGCTGACTGATGTACGAGGTGCTAATGTGCTACAATCAACTTGGATTATTTAATTAATTTCTTTTTTCAATCCGCTGCGCCAAGAGGTTATGCGCCCAGAACTGGACATCCCACAAGCAAAATCCGCAAATATTAAAATATTAAATTTATATTAATCTTTTTTGTTTCGTAGAGTAGCCAGTTCTAACCTAGGAAATTTTTTATTTGAGTTTGTGGAAAAGCGCAGTGCACCATGATCACAAATAATATGTATGGCCGGATTGCACTATTGAACGGAGAAAATCATCGTATCTGGCGAACACAAATGGAAGCAATTTTGCATAAATTAGGTGGACTGGATTACGGCAAGGGAATATTGCCACGATCGGAACAAACAGGAACTGATCAAGCAGCATAGGACGACAAAGACAAAGAGGGCGCGCGGAATTAATTTGAGCGATGGGACCAAATGTAATTGCTTTGGTCAGGCACCTGCCAACCTCAAATGAGATTTGGAAATATCTGGAGACAAAAAAGGACCGAGAAAAAAGATCGAAGAATTTCGGAAGTTCATTAATGAGAGCCGGTTTAGACGATGAACCAAACGATGGCGGAATATGTAACCGAGTTTAAATCTCGTATAAATCGTCTAAACGATCTGGAAGCTACAATCGACGATGACCTATTGTTTATTTTGTGTGATTATTAAGGGCAGAGCCTTAAAGAAGGAAAAAATTCCAATTTATTTCGTTAAAAACGGGGTTCTAAGGAAGCGATATAATTTCATACGTCACTCGCAGAGGGAATTGATACAGTTACAGAGTCATTCGCGATATACATTTGAAATTTCAGAGATAGAGGAGCTGCTTCGAAAGCAACTAATCAGAGAGGCAGAGATAAACAGATGCATAGGGTGGTTCCACAAGAGTGTACAACGAACACACAAAAATATGTTCGAAAAGTCGTTTAGGGGAAGAGGGTGAGAGACCTCCATTCTTTCTCACCTCCCCACGGCCCGCGGGCATATTTTTTCAACACATTTTTCCATCTCATTTTCGAGCAAACATTTTGACAGCTGTGTGGTTGTTGTTGCTTTTTTCTTCTGGAATTCCCTTTTGCGAGGAGAATATAAGAAAAGAGAAATGACAGTACTGCTATAAAAACATTGTTACTGTGTAATAATGAGGTTGTTATGTTTTTTCTTGTTGTTTTTAATTTGAAATGCAGTGGGAGTGAAAAGTTTGTATACATCAGATATTTACAACTTCTGAGGTAGTTGTAGTTTTTCAACGACCTTTCTTTGGACGCTTTGATTTATCAACAGAATATGAAAAAGGGCGCAAAACGCACTGTAGCGGCAGAACTATACCGAATTCGAAAAAAACAGAGTAAACAAAATTTGTAGGAAATTTTATTCTCTACAACTTTGCTCCTTTGATGGTTTCACCAAAATGCATAGTTTCTCCTCAAAATAGAGAAAAAGGCGAAAAAAGCCTATTATAGCCTTGAACATATTTCGTTAGGTAACCCATCACCGTTAATTTTGTTAGCATACAGTGCACTACAGTTACTCCGAAAATTGACCGTACACCCTTAATTTCATGTAAAATGTTAAAATTTTCTGCAATTTAAATACCCAAAGAAGTTTTCTTATTAAAAAATGTTATCTATATTAATAAAAGAAAGTTTCTGTAAGTATGTATGTATGTATGTGTGCGCTATAGCGGGCGCACCAGTCATCGCAGAGCTTCGAAATTTTGCACGAAGGTCCGTGGGGATCTCCCACGAAACACCTCGAAGCCCGATTTTGGAAATTCAAAATGCCGCTGAAAAATGGCCGAAATTCAAAATGGCCACTCAAATATGAATTCGCAAATTGTGTTCCGATTTCAATGAAATTGGGTATCTAGGGGCTTTTAAGGTCGCTAATAACTAATTTGTGGTCAAAATTTAGAAATTCAAAATGGCCACGCCAATATGGCTGACAAACTTGTCAATCGTGTTCCGATTCCAATGAAAACCGGTATCTGAGGTTTTTTGAGGTAGTAAATAACGGATGTTTGATCAGAACTTATTAATTCAAAATGGCCGCCGAAAAATGACTGAAATTCAAAATGGCCACCCAAATTTGCTAATTGTGTTCCAATTTCCATGAAAATCGGTATCTGGGGGCTTTTAAGGTAGCAAATAACGAATTTATGATCCGAAGTTATAAATTCAAAATGGCCGCGGACGAAATTTTCCAATTGTATTCCGATTCCAATGAAAGTGGATATCTAGGGGTTTTTAAGGTCGGTAATAACGTATTTGTGATTAAAACTTATAAATTCCAATGAAAGTGGGTATCTAGGAATTTTTAAGGTTCCAAATAACGAATTTATGATCAAAACTTATAAATTATTTATGATCAAAACTTATAAATTTAAAGCAGAACATCATTGATTGTTTATTTATTGAAACAATCCTCTTTTCTTTAATTAATAAATCTTTTTTTTCTTTAATTAATAAATCATATTCTTGGATTGCGAGGAACAGATGTCGCCACTAGTAATCATTCCATAACAAGTGATGGAATGAATATTCCACACGGGTGTGGAATGCTGCTAATTCCGTAACTAAAAGTAATATCAGAATGCCTGTATTCTAACAGAGGCGTAGAAAAAATTGTTACATTAATTACAAAAATGGCAAATCGAAGGAAGGAAACGCATATTTCCACGCGCGAAAGTATTATTAGATTGCTTTGTATGGGAAATTCGTTACGCGAGATAGGAGAAATTGTTGGCTGGACACATTGTGCTGTGCCATATGTTATTAATAAGTGGAGGTATGAAGGAACTATAAGCAACAAAATTGTTAGAGGTAGAAAGAAAATTTTTTCTCCAAAAAACGAAAGATACGTTGTGCGTCAAATAACCACGAATCCTAAATGTAGTGTTCCAAAACTGACAACAGAAGTGTCCAGATTAACTAAGAAACCAGTTTCAATAGAAACTGCTCGACGTATTTTGCGGAAACAAAATTTACATGGAAGAATTGCTTGGAAGAAACCATACATTTCAACTCTTAATAAGAAAAAACGTTTGGAATTTGCAAAAGCCCACTTTAATCAGCCACAGACTTTTTGGGAGAACGTTATGTTCACTGATGAGACCAAAATTAACTTATTCGGATCTGACGGGAAGCAAATTGTATGGAGGAAACCAAATACAGAATACAGAAAAGAAAATTTAAGTCAGACTGTAAAGCATGGAGGAGGTTGTGTGATGTTGTGGGGTTCCATGGCTGTCCGTGGGACGGGGGAGTAGGAATTTATTGAGGGAACGATGGACAAAACGAAATACCTGGACATCCTGAAGAGAAACCTTTCAAAATCTGCGCAAAAATTAAACCTAACTTCCCCATTTACCTTTCAACAAGACAATGACCCGAAGCACACATCCCATATACATAGTGCGTGAATGGTTACTCTACAATGCTCGAAAGCAATTAAAAACCCCTCCGCAATCACCAGATCTCAACCCCATTGAGAATTTGTGGCATGAAGTGAAGTGCCGGGTAAAAAGAACTACGTGTCGTAACAAAAACGAGTTAAAATCAACAATAAAGGAAGTTTGGGCAAATATCCCTTCTCCTTTACAAAAAAATTGGTGGAATCGATGCCTCGTCGACTAAAATTAGTCATAGACGCTCGAGGTGGCCATACAAAATATTAAAAAGGATACTTCCATTAGTTAGGATATATTTATAAGCATTTTTCTGAAGTGTACAGTTAATTTTGCTTTAGTAGAAATTCGTTTATTTTTTGTGTTTCTTTGTAATGGTGTACCACATTCCGGCGAACGACGACAATTTCGTTGTCATGTTAAAGGCGGTGGCCCAATCACGACTTTATTCGCGTTTACGGGCGTCAAAGCGTTGACGCGCTTTGACGTCGATATTTGATTGTGTGTAATTCAAATCGAGCTGTCCCATTCACAACTTTGCGGCGTCAACGGCGTCAAGCGACGGCAAAAGTCGACCAACTTTCAACTTTTCGCGCGTTGGCAGGCGTTGAAAATTGCCAAACTGTCAAACTGTCGAAATTAAAACTTTATAAAGACAAAAATCCATACTACATGAATTTAAATCAAAGCAACCTTTTTGACGTCCTGACGCTATGAATGAACCTTCAACAGACGTCAACGCGCATGAAGCCCCTGCCGCGTATAACGCTCCGTCGACATTGGGCCATCGCCTTTAACAAATTTCATCGCCATCGTTGTTAAAACACAATAACGGCGACGTTTTTTTGTTTACACTAAATAAAAATGGATCACATAAAAACCTTAAAAACAATGCAAATAATTTCCATTTTACAACTTGTTTGGGAAAGTTACGAATATTATTTAAAAACTTAAAAACAAGAAAACGACGGTGGTGGATCCGTGAAATAAATCTAGACAGAGATGAAAATGGGTTTTTTGAACAAATGTTCAGGAAAACGAAGAGTTTTGATGAGGGACATTTCTTTAAAGCAACAAGAATGACTACCACGAAGTTTGAGATGCTGTTAAATTTGCTAAAGGAGCACCTACAGAGGTTTCTATGAAGGACTCATTAAAATCCATAATTTAAATTAAAAATTCTTTGCCTTATAAAACACGAAAACTGCTAATGACACTAGAAAAAAAACTGTAATGACATACAAAATCGCCACCCTTGTCAACAAAATTTGAATTTATTTTAATCTGACGAATTTCGTCGAATTCGCCTATCGTCGCACAGTGGGGCAAATAGCACATTTTTTGGACAAACGACAATTCCCAAGCCTGGAGTTAATGAAACTTAAAAATTTTTTTTTAAACTATTCGTTATAAAATTGCCTTTAATTCTATCGAGCCCGAATTTTGAAATTTCAAAATTAAAGATGGCTAATCCAATATGGCGGACATAAATTTTGTAAGTAAATTAAAATTTTAGCAGAAGATTCTTGAAAATTATAAAAAATTGTTACTTGGGTGTTTTTTTGGAACCCAAAAATTAATTAATAATAAATAATTTCAATAATTTTAAAGAATCTTTTGATAAAATTTTAATTTACTTACAAAATTTATGTCCGCCATATTGGATTAGCCATCTTTAATTTTGAAATTTCAAAATTCGGGCTCGATAGAATTAAAGGCAATTTTATAACGAATAGTTTAAAAAAAAATTTTTAAGTAGGCAGTAGTAACTTTAAAGGCGATTTTATAACGAATAGTTTAAAAACAATTTTTTTAAGTTTCATTAACTCCAGGCTTGGGAAGTGTCGTTTGTCCAAAAAATGTGCTATTTGCCCCACTGTGCGTCGCCCGTCGGTATTGTGGGGAGTTCCGTTCTCCCATATGTTTTAAAAAATTGTGACAGCGAATTTTATCTTTCGTTGCCGTTGTTCGCCGGAATTGTGGTTACATCATAAAGTCACTAATATTATTTTTTTAATTATCTTTTTATTTAATGTTTATATTTTTTTGTTAAATAAAATTTTTTAATAAGAAAACTAAAACAGTATTTAAATTGCAAAAATGTTTAGCATTTTACATGAAATTAAGGGTGTACGGTCAATTTTTGGAGTAACTGTATATGGTGTACACTAGCTCCTTCAGCTAGTAAAATTCAAAACAACGTCGCTAAATACAGACAAAAATAAACTTGCAATAAATAAATAATTTATTAACTTCACAATAATGTATGAACTTCTTAAAATTCAAATAATATTTATTAAATCCATAAACTTGAAATAATAGCTGGGGTGGCATCACGTAAGTTGTTTCGATTGAATTATGTCGAACCAAATCAAAGTCGTCTCAAAATTATCATGGCAGCACGTAAGTGGTTTCGGCTGAATTGTGTCGAACCAAATAAAAATGGAAGTTGTTTCAAATATATCATGGCAGCACGTAAAGTGAAAAGTCAAAATTTTGATGTTTGTTTGTCAAATGCGTGCTTATTTCAATTTAAGTTTGTTTAAATAAAGAAAATGTTTTTTTTTTGATTGTTCATCAGATGAAGAAAATCAATTTAAAAATAAAATAGAAAGAAGAAAGTTGAGAGACGAGAGCAACATTTTTGAGCTCCCAAGAAGAGAGTATGAATTATCTTTATAATGCGAATAAATTATATAAATAAATATTCCATTTACCCATGTTTTGTTTTAGGTTTTCACAATATTTTAGAATTAATAAAGAGGCTTTTAAAATGATTTTAGAAAGTGTGCCTTTAAAGGAAAATATGAGAGTTACGGGCATTACTCCAATACAACAATTGGCAGCGACTCTAAACGTGCTAGCTAGTGGTTCCTACCAAGTTAGTATTGGCAGCAATAAATTTTTACCGATGGCGCAATCAACAGTTTCCAAAATTTTTAAAACTACTATTAAACTTTTAGAAGATAATTTGTGCTCTCGATGGATTCAAATTGAAGAGAAAAAATTTAATAATACTAGGGAATATTTCGTTAAGAAATATAAAATTCCTGGTGTAATAGGCATTGTTGACGGTACTCATGTACCTATCTTGAAGCCAAACCGTGATGAACACGTGTATTTCAACAGAAAAGGCTTCCACAGTTTGAATGTTATGATAGCAAGTCGTGACCTTGGTTTGACAAGGTTGTAACTAACATTTTTGACAAAATCGAGGTATTTACATATTATATCTTCTTTTGATATGAACTCTATTTTGCACTTATCAGAATTACTCTATGTCCAGAAATAAAGGAATTAAAATTTTGACATGGTTGTATCTGCAGACAAAAAAGTAGTAAAATAATTTGACAAGGTTGTAACTGCAAAAAAATCAGCTGTGCCATCTATTTGAGCAGCAGCGCTGATTTAAAAAGAACGCTATAACGAATCGCAATCTAGAAGGCTTTGCATGTATGTGAGCCAGCTAATTCCCAAGCCGCCTGCGTTTCCTGCTTAGTCATGTCCACGCACACGCATGTCTCCTCGCCCGATAGCAAACCGCCGCGCCGCCACATAATCTCAAAGTTTAAAGCAATTCTGGAAGGGAGAAACAAACAAAACCAAGCTTTCGGAGTCATTTGAACGATTGTTTTTCGAAGAATATTCTCGTTTCGAAAATAGCCCGAGGAAGTGAAGAGCCGATAAATTGTTTGCAGGGATTGTTAATCACTGACTTGGTTAAATGTGAATGTGTTTGTGTTAAACCATTAATTGTAATTTATTACACTGGTAAGACATGGATTCTGGCGAAAGTACTTCACTGTTTGGGGAAAATTCCGAGGATGACTTTATCCCCCCAACATCATCTTCAGACGATTCTGATGAGAACTTTCCTGTTTTTTCTTGGTAAGTAAATACTCTACTTTTTAGGTTCGGTGTAATATTAAACCATTTAACCTGGGTTTTTGTTTTAGGAAGAACAGGAAGATTTCAAATGAATCCACTCAGCCTAAAATGAAGAGGAAACTTTTCACAACAAACGACAATGTTTCCACGACAAATGAGTTATGCCTATTGCCAGACGAACAGAATGATATTCCACCGGCTGTTTCTGCTCAGGAGGAGCACCATGACAGGTAATAAAACTTAATAAAATTACACTTAAGGTATTAACAAATTGTTTTCAATTGGCCAAGGCTTATTAAAAAATGTTGGTACTTGTCCTTTAGCTGGATCACACAGTTTGCGTAGTACAAACGGTGTGTTCAGCTAAAGAACAAGTACCAACATTTCAAGACGACGTTATTTATTTTCGGTTTTTGTAGCACTCATATTAATTTGGTTTTATTCCTTTTACATTTATTTTTATTTGTTTCAGAATAATTGTTGAAGCTGAAGAAACGCCCAAAAAGAATGTTAGAAAAGTCATGAGCAACCCACAAAAATGGAAATGTAATGTAAGGAAAAAAGCTCATCAGGCGGGTAAGCCATATATTAGTCTAAGGGGCAAATCTGTTCCTGAAAAACAGATTGTTAATTTTAAAAACTGTCAAGTAAACTGTAAATATAAGTGCCAACAAAAAATTACAAATGATGAGCGCTTTGATGTTCATGTATCGTATTATTCCATACCCTCGGCCTCAGAAAAAAGACATTTCTTAATCAACACGACTCAGCGAACACTCACTGCTAGGCCAAAAAGAAGAATGGAAGTTGTTGAAGACTTAAGTATTGATTCACCAGAAGATGAAATGGAAGTTAATTTAAATCAAATAAAATCTCGCAGAAAGTACACTTTTAAATATTTTTTTGAAATTAAAGGGGAACAAATACAAGTATGCAAGCAGTTTTACCTGGGAACTCTAGCTATATCCCAAAAACCTGTATACACAGCACATCTCACAAAAAATATTATTACAAATACACCATCAGAAGATCTACGGGGGAAAACTGAAAATAGTAGGCGAAAGCCTAAAGGTGACCCTAAATATGCAAGAGAACACATGAATTCAATCCCAAGAGTCGAGTCACATTATTGTAGGGCAACTACAAAAAGGCAGTACCTAGGGTCGCATTTGAGTCTACCAAAGATGTATGACATTTACAAACACAAATGTTCGGAGAACAGCATTGAACCAGTAAAAAAATCCATGTATTGGAAAATATTCAATACTGAATTCAATTTAGGATTCCACATCCCAAAAAGTGATAGATGTGATGTCTGTGAAAAATATCATGTTGGGGAAAAAACTAACACCTTATCAGCAGACCTAGAAAATGATTACCAACTTCACCTGACTCTCAAAACAGTTATGCGGGAAGCCAGAAAAGAGGAAAAAGGTAAATCAACACCCGTACTTTTGTTTGATTTACAAAATGTAATATTAACACCACAGGCCAACATAAGTTCATTTTTTTATTTAAGAAAGTTAAGCGTTTATAACCTTACTGCCTACTACTCAGTTACCAAGCAAACCTACTGTGCTATATGGCCGGAGACTATGGCCGGTCGAGCTGGCAACGACATAGCCAGTGCTTTTAAAAAAATATTGGATGTCCTAAACAGTGAAAATGACATAACAGATCTAGTGACTTGGTCGGACTCTTGTGTCCCCCAAAATAGGAACAGCATAATTTCTAATGCTGTCTTAGATTTTATGAGAGACAACTCAAATATTTCCAGTATTGTTATGAAGTATTCCTTACCTGGTCACTCCTGTGTACAGGAAATTGACAACATACATAGTCAGATAGAGAAAGCATTTAGGAGAAATGACTTCTATTCTCCCATAGGGCTAGTGAGGCTACTTAAACAGGTAAACGTTCATAATCCTTTTAGGATTATTCAAATGAAACCTGAAGATTTCAAAGATTATGGGAGTGCTGCCAAACTGCTGAACTATAAAACTGTTCCGTATGCTTCAGTTTCAACACTAAAATTTACAAGGTCATTTGGCACAATCCACTTCAAATCTAGCCATGATCCATATGAACCAGAAAACTGTGGCTCTATTAAATTTAACGAAACACCCAACAGAAGATGCAAAAGATCTAAGAACAAGATTAGAAGAGACGAGTGCGTTTTGATGAACAAGCCCAAAATCATTAGTGCAATCAATCCACTCCCAGAAGAAAAGAAAAGGGACATAAGAACCGCATTCCCGTATATGCCCCTTCAAGACAGGGAATGGTACAGAGTCGTTTTGCGTATTGACTAATCAATGTTCTGTATTCTTAAATAATAAAATAAAATTTAGTTACAACCTTGTTTTTTAACTTTGTTTATGCCTGTGATGATTCTTTACTTTGACACCGTTGTAAGTGCAGTTAGAACTTTGTCACTGACAAATATTGAAATTTTGTCAGTTACAAGGTTCTAACTGCATTTTTAGGTATTTATAAAATATACAAATTTGATTCATAGAAAGTAAATATGTGCATAACTTGTAGATTATGTCCATATAAAGAAGCCTGCAAATTATAAACTAAATATTTTAATTATTGTTTATACACTGTTAGTGTAAATCTTCAAATGCCTTTTTCTCAAAACTAGTGTGAGGCCAGTTAGAACCATGTCAAACCAAGGTCACGAAGTTGCATTTGATAATAACTTTAATGTTGATTTTGATAATTACTTTTCCTTCAGATTTGTAATCACTTATATGAACTTTTGGCGATGGATTCAAGCAATTGGGGGGGCTGCTCATGGAAAAAAAGTACCATTACGGATTACTTACAGCAAAAGTATGAACAAGATCAATGCTGTGTAAGAGTTTTAGGTAAAAAAATGTTTTATTAATTGAGATTGTTAATAAATTGTACTTCATTTGCCAGGTGATAGTGGATATACGTTACTACCTTGGTTGCTAACCCCTTACAGAGCCGTGACAGAAGCAAGTGCTGAAATGCGTTTCAATACTATACACGCTAAAGCAAGAAGCAATGTTGAGCGCACTATAGGTATGTTGAAAGCACGTTGGAGATGCCTGTCCAGTGATAGGAAGCTGAGGTACTCACCAGAAAAAGCAGCCAGTATAGTAAACACTTGCGCAGCGTTGCATAACACTTGCGTTTCATATAATATTGAAATAAACGAAGATTTTCAAGATATTGTAAATCGAGAGAGATCTACACAAAACTCTTCCGAAATATCACTGGAAACAAATATCCAAAGAAAAGCCCAGTTGATAGGAGAAAATATAAAAAATAGTTTGTAAGAGGTTTTGGATAAAAATTAAAAACTTTTTACATAATATAAACATGTTTTTTTGTATTAACACTAGAACTACCGCACCAGTCATTTTGACTTGAGTTTTATTTTAAAATTCCTATTTTATATTACATTTTTTTCTCGCAATTGACATGGAATGAGCGATATGCGTTATATATTTTTCTAAAAAACGCCCCTTTCTTTCTTTCTTTCTTGCTTTTCTTTATGTACGTAAAATAAGTGACCACCGATTGGTCACAATTGCCAATTGCCCAATAATTTTTGATTATTGATGACTAGGACGATTTTTACGTGACTTTCGACAGGAGTGGGGTCTGGAAAATAGAGAATAAAAGCGGCATGCCTAGTCCAAAAGGACAGTGCTCGTTTAACCTGAAAAGCGATACTATTAAAAAATAACAAGGCTAAATAACTAAATCCCTATGAGAGCCTGCTTAGGGGACCCAAAACATTAAATTCAAGTTGTCTATTAAATTAAAAGTATAAAGTTGTAGTGTCTAAAAAAAACTCCATTGGATTAAACCAAAAATAAGTTGTTAGAAGTTAGAAAGGAGAAGAACCGTTGGAGAACGAATAGGGCAGGTGCATCTACTGTTATAGCACTCCCTCGTCCTAGTGGTGACCAGATAGCGTATATGTATACGGATTCGAGGGAAGCACTTGGATTCAAGAACCTGTCGCTCTAAAAGAAAAGGAACAACCATATGTTCGCAGCCGAGTGAGTGAGTGATCTTAACCTTGACCGAGACTGATAGGTTGAATAAGGGGTTCTGTGGCCCAATAGTTCTAAGGGGCGAAGTAATAAGCATCAATAAGGGAATCGATGCACTTTTCCCTAAATGCGAACGTAAAATCACTAAGTCAAAAAGTGGAGTGGTTAAAGTATATTTCAGAAAAAGGGAAGACACCGAGCAATCTTCCTAAAACTAAAGGAAAAGAATATGGACTCTTTTACCTATACCCCCAAAGAAGAACGCGCGACAACCCTGGTTTTGAAAGGAGTTGACTCTGGATACTCCCCTCAGGAGCTGGTTAGTTACTTTACCACAAACTTTGCCAAACTAAAGATTTCAAACAAACGATCCTTTACTACACCCTACTCTATTAAAAATAAGATAGGTTTAGATATGTTCTTGGTACAAATACCGACCCAAATGAGGTCACGAAAATACAATACATTTTACACCAGAAAGTACTCTGGGAAAAATACAAGAGAAAGGACTTGGTCCAGTTTAGGAATTGCCAAAGCTTTGGCCACTCGCCCTCAAACTGCAATTACTCCCATAAGTGCGTTAAATGTAATCTTGACCTTAAGGTCAAGGAATATCCTAAACAGGACGATGAGCCACCGCAATGTCGTAAATGTAGCAGTATCGGTCACCCTGCAAGAGTTACATACACCCAGCAACAACAACAATTACACCCAACAACAACAACTAACATAACATTTTGTTTAGACTACTAACCATTTTTAATTTAACATAATACATTATTCTAAATTTCATTCCTAATAATTTTAATATCAATTTCATATTTCATTTCTTGCACTAAGTGCAGAATATGTTTTCCAAGAAGGTTAGATTGCACATTTGAAGTCACGTTGCACTGCAACTGCACTATTGTTAGACGTAAGCATTTTTCAGATATCATCAGACAAGATGAAAATTTTTGTGAGACCAAGTAGTCAGGTTCAATTAGGATATTAAAATTCAAAATCTCTAAATTATTGTTCGGTATTATGCTAAAATCAAAAAAAGTTTAAATTATCTTGTTCGATTTCATTATATTAAATTCAAATTCTAAATTTTTAAAATAAATATCTGTTAACTTCAAGTTGACTTTTATTAAACTATAACTTAGCGCTGTAACATGCGTTAACGTGAATTCGCAGATCACTCCTTTGACTTTTTCTCTATTTGCTGCCAGTTCGCGTGACCAAAGCAAAGCGGCATCTTCCACCACAACTGTGTACGGATCGTAATTTTCGTTAAGTTTTCTGATAGTAACTGGAAATAGTGTTCGCTAATCGTTTATTTTTCGACCAAAGGCGACTATTTAAAAAGTAAGTATATTAGCTTAGAATTTTTATCATTCTGTAATGATGGTTTTAACCAATAGTTTCGCCGAGTTCCGCTTTATAATTATATTTGTTTTATACTTGAAAGCTTGTAAAATATAAGTCACAAAGAAAATCCTGCGAAAATTTGCGAATTAATTAATTAAAAAATCTTTTTGTAGAATGACGCATTCTATTTCTCGGAGAGTGCTCTTCGATATATGGGTTGAAAATCCAAAATCGTCGAATTAAACGCTTTGGTGGCATTCACCTGTCATCAATCAATCAATCACCTGTGTAATTGGCCTTGGTATGTAGGTCACGGTGGTTGACCTGGAGAGTGGACGAGTCGGGAAGTGGGTCAGGGTCGGTGGCTTGGGGGCTGCGCGGGGGTCGGCGGCCTTGGCAGGGCTGCGGCGGGGTCCTCTGCTGGGGTCTTGGCGGGGACTCGGCAGGGCTCTGGGAAGGTGCTCCTTGCCCCTGCCCCCGCCCTTGTGAGAGTTGAACCGGTTATGACACCCAGGCTAATGACCTTGTAGGCGGTCACTTGGCAGTCCGCTTCGGCATCCGGCTTCATTGCCGCCGGGTACTAAAGGACTGTTGCTATGGGGGATCTTACACTCTGCAGGCAAGCAAGCATGGGCTTCAATTGGTAGATATATAATGCCGATAAGAGCACAATTTAACATGGGATTTTACGTAACCCTCCGTGATTGACCTTGACCTAGATTTTGGTTCCCACGCTAAACCGACCTAGTACCTACTTTACATGTTTTCATATGCAATTACACTAATATCTATGTTTTTTGTCAGGTTATTATAGCGAAAACTTGTCAATAGACAAGAAGTTATTGTTTTCCCACATTTCACAGCAAAGTGCACCTAGGATCATTTTTACCTCAACAAAACAAAAAAGAAGAGCGAAAGTGATCTTGCAATTTGTTCGGTGGAGCGCTGACCTAGAAAGGAAACAATGAAATAATGGTCCAAAATTAGGTCAACCATAAAAATTTACCGAGGGTCAACAACCTCCAGCAGCAGCCATATCAGATTCCGAAAGAAACAAACAACCTAAAATAATCAAAATAAACTTTATTATAAATAATTATGTTATAAATTTCAATATAACCAATTCTACTCACCAAGCTTTAGTAATAGTATATCCACTTTTCACTAACTATCCATCATTCTCAATACCACAACAAACTTAATGACATTCAGAGCGGCAACAGCCAAAACCAAAAGGTATAAAAAAATAATAAAACCAATTACACATTAGGGGTATTCACGATTCGGTGGAAACAGCTCTAGCTTCGTAGGTTTGGGTGCAACGTAGGAAAACTTTCCAACGATACAACAACAATTGTACAGAATCAAACTTTCCAACACTGCAAAAATTTTCTAGACCCCCGAGCCAATGTAAAGTTTTCCTGTGGGAACGAGAAATTTTTCAAGTGTCAAGTGGCATGTGGCGATTTTGTTTGAAGTACATACTGGCGATTTTGTTTAAAGTGTTTAATTGCTTTAGAAAAATGGCTAGCGTAAATGTAAAAAAAGAAAAAACGAAAAATAGATCGAAACCAAATAAAAAGTGGACGGAAGATGAGATTGGGAAATAATTGAATATATTCAAGAGGAAATAGATTTTGAGGTTAGTATGTGATGACGATTTTTAGTCATATTTTAATTAATTTTATTTCGTTTTAGAAGCCAACTGCACAGATTTACTATAAAAAAGTTATAGAAAAAGCCAAAATAAAGGCCACATGGGACATGGTCAGGTGGAGTCAGGTACTTGAAGAGGACATACAAAAAGGCAGAAGACTGGCGGAATTCAACGGGAGCCGGATGTAATGAGCCTATGGCTCATCACCATATACCCACATCTCAAAAAACCCTCCACTATCCGCATCTATCTACCCAAGCCAAGGAATCTAATATCCAACTCATGAATCTTCTCTTATCCGATTCATGAACCAAATTATTTCACATACTTCCTGAAAGTATGCATACCCAACGTTAACGAACGTTAACTCATAAACCATTTCAAAGAACTTGCATCTTTTCCCACGATATTCTTTTCTAATAATTACTCAAAGATCTACCCTAAAAGACAAAACATATGCATACATGAGGTCCATATATTTTCATTCGGGTAAAATGAACAGAATCCATCCATATGGAATTCATCCCATTTTACCCAAAACTCCAAACATTGCTTACGCGTAAAATAACATTTCGAGCATACGCCAACAGCCGCTCCAAATGTGTCGCAACCCTTGCTTCCTGACCCAAGCGATTTTACGCGACGTTCATAAGTCATACTTCAACTTATGAACGTAAACATAAACAAAAGCAACGACAACGACCGACCCATTTTCAATGCTCAGGCATTAACCCAACTGCAAACGTGCGCATATGACGCCGGGTAAGCGCATTTCTTCGTTGAGAGTTTCCCAACAGGGGAAATTGCTCAATTGTTGGTCTGTCTTGTGCATTAATTGGCCAAGCCAGCTTGCAGAATAAACGCAAGCGTGAGGCTGTGCAACCAACCAGGAAACGTCGCGAGAACTCGAAGGAGGTGCATGACTTTCAATGAACTGTGGAAAGTCATGCTTTATAAGTGGGAGTTGGAGAGTGAATCGAGGAGTCGAACTGTATACGCGAGATCGGTAAGTAAAATCGATCGATAGTTGAGTGTTATTTGCATAAAATAATAAAATAATAAAGGCAGAAGCCTAATTTTTATGTAACAGTAAAAAGTGTTAAATATTTAAGGCTAATATAAAGTGTTAATATTCTGTTAATAATTAAATGTGTTAATAATAAAGACAAAAAACCACATTCACATATTGTTGTTATATCAGTTGGGGCATGTGATCTTCTATCCAAAGCACTCCCTAGTCCCGTCGCGCATTATTAATCGTGATAATCAAAATCGCGCGGCATAACACGGATTGCTGGAAGCAGATAAAGGAATTTCTGGTGTTAAGGGTAAAAGTTTAAATTGTGTACCATTAAATATGTGTTCAATATATATGCAAATTTCAGACAAGCTGAAGAATTTGTGCCCGTATTACTTTCAGTTGCAGGAGGTTTTTTGGCGAAAAGGCGCACTCATCGTACGAAACACACGATGCGATGCAATCGTGTAGCACTAGTCTTCTGTCGCCGGAAGTATCCTCCAATTTTTCTGAAGATGCTTCTCTCGATAATATCGAGATTGACTTCTTCGATATGCCTACTTGCGACGATTCTGTTACCCGCGCCATACCTCCTACAGATAATGCAGTGACAACTCCGAGCGCGTCTTCGTCTTCTACTTCGAAAAAAGATGAATCGAAAGTACGGCAGTTTACCGAGAAATTAAAAAAAATTGCGCCTAAAAATTCATTAGATCAACTCACTGTAATCTATAGTGAAAGAAACGAAATGCAAAAACAAAAGATAAATTTAGAAAAAGAAAAAAATTCTAAAGATTTTGAAATTGAAGAAAAGAAATTAAAGTTGGAAGAAAGGAGAATAAATGAAGAAATAGAAATAAGCCAAGAAAGATTCTATATTGAAGAAAAGAAATTGAAATTAGAAGAGAGGAAAATAAATGAAGAAATTGAGCTACGGAGACTAGACATAGCAAAAGAAGAAAAATTAAAGGTGTTAGAATTGGAAAAACAAGAGAGGTTGGCAAAATATGAGATAGACATGAAATACAAGAACCATTAGAAAATATGTCAGGTATGTCTAAATATAAATAAAAAAAGAATTAAGGCCCAAACAGATTGGGGCGGCGGAGGTGGCGGCGTCCGCCCGCCAGAGAGTTTCCCATACATTTAATTTCTCTGCAGGCGAACCCTTAACACCAGAAATTCCTTTATCTGCTTCCAGCAATCCGGCTCCCATTGAATTCCGCCAGTCTTCTGCCTTTTTGTAGGTCAGGCGGCGCGGAGAAATTAAATGTATGTAAAACTCTCTGGCGGGCGGACGCCGCCACCTCCGCCGCGCCAATCTGTTTGGCCCTTTAAAAGTATTATGAATTGACTCAATTAAATGTAAACAAAAAAAGAATTAAGACTATTATGAATTAACTGAATAAAATGTATATAAAAAAGAATTAAAAGTATAATGAATTAACTGAATAAAATGTATATAAAAAAGAATTGAAAGTATTATATTAAATTATATTTATTTTTATTCAAACATTAATGAGTATAAAGCTTGTCGTTTTAGTTCATATTTTTTATCGTTGTATTCCTCTTCTCTGTTGTCGTTATCGTTAGAAGCACTTTCTAAAATATTTTCGCCGTCAGATAACAAGATATTGTGGATTATGCAACACACGACAATCCATGCACTACACATTGCATGACTTGACTTGGTATGTATTCTTTGTCTTAGCTCTTTCAAACTACCAAACCGTTCTTTCAGTAATCCTATACAGTGTTCTACTCGAACTCTATATTGGCTATGTCTCAAATTGAACTTAATCCTCTTTGCAGATGTCATAAACTTTGAATTATTTCTGTAAGGCGTTATTACAGTGTTCGACAGAGAGTAAGCCGAATCGCCTGCAACCCATTGTTGTGAAGAGAATAATTCTTCGCTTCTAGTAGATAGAGGGCATTTTGAAAACATCCTTGCGTCATGCACACTACCAGGATATCCAGTAACAACATGTCTAATTTTAAGTCTATAATCGCACGTAATCTGTGTCTTTATAGAATATACGTGTTTTCGTGAAAAATACTGCACTGGATTTATAACAGGAGTCTCCGCCAACTTTATTTCCGTTCCGTCAACATAGCCTATACAGAAAGGGAGCTGGTGAAATGTTTTAGACACAATAGCCGCTCTCTCTTCTTTACTAGGCCAAGAAATGTATTTATTTTCTAATTGTAAAAAAGCACTGAAAACTCTTCTTGTAATTTTGGTTATTGTACCACCATCCCCAATTCCAAAAATCGAAGCAATCTTTTTTATCGATGCACTGTCCCCGCACGATCCTAATCTGTACAGCACTACCGCTAGTTGCAATTCAATTGAGAACTGTTTACAACTATGCGGCTTCTGGAATTCAGTACTCTCAGATATTACGTGTATTAAATGAAAAAACTGTTGCCGATTTGTTCTCATCATCGCTTTAAACCTATCGTCATCAAGTTGGGTGAGAATATCTTCATGCCATACACTGGATTTCGGGATGAAATTCGCCACGCCCCGGCGGTACGCTAAAACCATACTAAGATCTTCTACCAAATTGCCAGGATTTCATCTTCACCATCTCCATATAAAAAGAAAATATTGGCTTCTTGTATATAGCTTCCTTCAAACATGTATTATTTTTACCAATATCTTCCTCCAGTATTTCATTTACAACATTATATGTTGAAATATCCATTAATCTTTTTTTCACTGAATATCGCGGCATCTCTCTATGATTTTCACTTAACTAGCTTGACAGTTTTTGACAATCAGCTGATGATAAGAATTCTAATTTGTCAAGGGACGTTCACGATATGAAGAAAACAGGTCTTGGAAAAATAATCCAACCCTTATTGTGTCTCGGGTAATAAGTTCCACAGTCGAATAGAATCCACAAAGTAAAAGGAAGAAGCCCCACCCAGTAGGGGAAACAGCCGAACGTGCCGCGGGGAGCAAAATATCCCCAGAAATAACATCCAATTGTTCACCCCTTACAACAGGACTCTGCAACGGAAAATCGATGTAGAACTTTAGAGAAATTAAAAGGACCGAAGTGATATAAGGAGTGTATGAGATAACCTAATCCTCTTTCTTGGATTTCACTTGGAACTTCAACAGCTTGGTGAGTTAAGGGCCAATTACAATGCATCTGCTCCGTTCCGATCCGCTAAGCTGTCAAAGTTAAAATTCGAAGTTTGCTTAGAATTTATATGGCAGTTCAGAAAGGTGGTTCCAATGGTACTTACCGATCGCTACGAAAAATTTGAATAACTTGCAACTTTTTCGGAACGGATTGGACGGAACGGAATCATTTTAATTGGACCTTTGGAAGTTGGTGCTGCAATTACCTTAAAGTCAAATGTGTTTGCAATTCAATTAAAATCGAATTAAAATTGTGAGAATTATTTTATATTGTATAATGTTGTAAAGTTAATAAACTGAAGTATTAAGGTTTTTCATTTTATTATTGTATATTGAAATAAATCAAGGTAACATTCAAATACGAATCAGTTATTTCAAACGATTGTCTAAGAATGTGCGATGTAACGGTCGGCCACGGTCGATCAAAACCTATTCAAAAATTTTCTTAAATTCCGCTTAACGGTTCTCTTTACTAACCACTCTATTCCAAACGGGAATATCGTTCGGTTGTCCAACGTTTGAATTTGCCGCAAATTCCTTTTTGGGACACACCCGCCACGAGCAACGGAAATTTCCGGCAATAAATTCCATAGTCGAATTTTGTGCTGTAATACCCGCACACACAGATTTCCGCACGGCAGAAGTGCTTTCGGTAAAAATCCAGCCAATCAGCTTAAACAAGCGTTCTTAATGCCGCGTACATTCCAATTGGAAACCTTTCCTGCTTAGGTGTGAGGATGCGTTTACAAGGTGGAAATGAAGGATTGCAAAATTAACCATTTCTTTTCGATTTTTCTTTCGTGTCCTTTTCCTTCATTTTATTACCCCCACTCCTGGACGAAGCCGGGAAGAGACAGAAAGGCGGACCAAATATAGTGATCTAGCGATCTTTTACCGCTATGCGTTATGCTCAAGTGCGAGTGGCATCTTTTGTTAGCCTCACTGTGCGCTAACATGGGCGAAGTTTCTGCTTTTTGAAGGAAAGGAATCGGGAAAATATAGTAATGTGATTGTCCGAAAATAATACCATTTTTAACCTTCATGAACAATTACGAAACTCTAAAAATGTGATTAAGTGCGTAAGTCGATAGGGGTATTGGATTTGGGAAAGGCGGTGAGTACCATTATTTCTATTGTTAGACATTTATATCGCGAGGTGCTCAAATAGATTTAAGTTGGATCTTATAATAGTTTAGTTTAGATTCAGGATGTATCTTTCCACAGAAGAAAAACAAAATCAAAAAGGCGGGGGGAAGATTGGTATGAAGACTGTTGTAACGGTCGGCCTTACCCTTAAAGGTCAAGGAAATATTCAGGCCCTCTCAAATATCTGCATATTAGCGTTAAAACGATCTTGCCACCATACAATTACCCCAAAAGAAATTTCTCATCCCACATTTTTTTTAATCATATAATCATAATCATTAAACGCACGCCTCTGCTGTCTTGGTCTTTTGCACACACCATTTCGTATCGTATTACACCCACACATCGGTGCCATCCCTAACAAATTACGTTTGGTGGCGCCCAGCCAATCAACGTAAGCGCTTTCCATGCGAGGCACAGTCAGGGAGGAAAAAAATGTCTCTTATCCTATGTGTGAGTGCTGCGGTTATGCAGAAAATGGAGTAAATCAAAAATTATCCATTCCTTTTGATTTTTCCTTTTAGCTTTCTCCTCCATTATTTATTATCTCCACCTCGGTAAAAATGTAAAACCAGACCAAAAAAAAATTATTAGTTGGACCTAACAAAGTCCGTACGCCCGTGTAGAGGAAAATGATTCTGGTGGAGGCTGAGAAATAGAGATTTTTCTTTTGTTCTGGGAAATGCTGGCGAATGCCACTCAGGCCGCTTCGTGTTGGAAAGCACAAAAACAGGAAAAAATACGGATGTCCTAGATTTTTTTTATGTAAAGGAAAGGTAAAGTTTTTTTTTTGTGTTCAATATAATAGAAAAGAAAGTGAAAAAAGGGGGGGGGGGGCGTAAATACCTAAATTAAACAAGCAAAATGTCAATATTTTATATTATATTAAAGGAAGAAACCTAAAGTGTTAAATAAATATATTTTATATGGAAGGAAAGACAAAATATTAAATGTCAATATTTTTTTATTATATTAAAGGAAGGGGAAAAAAAGGAGAAACAAAATATAACTTAATCATAATTTTTTTCTTCATATTGATAAAAAGAAAAAAAAACCATTAATTGACTATGTTTTTATATTGAGAAAAGAACACATTAATTGACTATATTTTTTTATTGAAAAGGAACATATTAATTGACTATATTTTTTTATTATATAGAAAAAAAAACCGAACAACAAAACCCAATGTAAATTGAATATATTTTTTTTTCTACGTGAAGAGGAAGAAAAAAAAACATAATATTAAATAAATAGTCGACAACGAAGAGTGAGCGTGGTGCTCAAGGGGAGGTTTTGCCCTCCAACATGGTGAGTACCCCACAATTTTTTTTCAGACCCCCTATAGCCCCGAATCAGGACGCATGACTGCGTGACGTCGCACCCTCTCAGTTTCCCCTCTCTACTGGCACCCTAAAAATTTGTTATCTTTTCTCGCGGTGTGTTGAAGTTTGTTTATGTCCGACACGCAAATGCCTTATTAGATTTTGATGGTTAACCCATCCTGTAGCTGTCCTGTGGTGTCAAGCCCCTGCACACTGAACCCTCCCAACGGCGAGCTAACCGCAGCAACGCCAGGCGTGTCCTTGTGTCAGTGTAGAGGGTGATTGATAACATTCCGCTTGGTGGGCTCTTTATTTGGTTTATTAGTATCATCTTTTCAATTTTATTTGTACTGTCCATTGACCCATAGTTTATTCAATTTTACATTATATGACAGTTACAGATATGACACCTCTCGTGGTGTTCCGTGCGTATGCTGCTCATTTCGACTTTCGATTTTGCTATTAAGACAGTTACAAATATGGCGCTCAACGGTGTCATATGCGTGCTGTACCTTGTATTTTATTTTATTAAATTTTTCTCTAAGACAGTTGCACTGTCCTGCTTTGCAAAGGAAAAGAAAGAAGAAAAATTGAATTAAATTATATCTCTTATTTTGGTAAAATTGCACCAGTTTTCTAATGTGACAAAACAAAAAAAAAGTGAATTGCTAAATTGAATTTAAATTATATCCCTTATTTTCAGTGGTGTTGTCGAGGCGGAACGCTCCGGAACGTCGTTCCGGTACTTCCTTTTTGGACAGGAACGCGTTCCGGAACTAAAGATGATTTCTGATAACGAGAATTGGCTGACGTATTGAAAAAAAATTAAAAAGAATTGCTGATTTTTTTTTTCTAATTTTTGACGAATTTTTATATGTATTATCATAGACAAATAAAAGGAAAGATGTTCCATTTCAAATAAGAAAAGTGTGCACTTTCCTGATAGAGCTTTCCTATTTCCTCCATTTAAGCTTCCTCCAAACGAAAGCTGCCCCCACTAAATCATTATTTTCGGTGGCGCTGTCAAGAGACTTGAGTAAGTTTCATATTTGGAGAGAGTAAAACTAAATGAAAAGAAAAATGTTAGGGATGGATGGGAGCATGGGAGAATTATTTTTTCCCAAGTATTTGGCCATACATGTTTTGAAGTTAACTTCGGTACCATTTTTGTAGAGCCATTTCTTCTAAATTACAGAGTTCTTTAACACAGTTCCAACTCACTGTTCCATCTTCACAGTGAATATCTTTTACCAATAAAGTATTACGTATTGATTTAAACAAATGCGGAACATCGAACATAGCAAAAAAGATATTCAACTTCCTGCAAGGAAGATGGTGCACTAATCTCTCCCGAGAGCTTTCTTGATTCCTCCATTTAAGTTTTCCAGTAGGCTTACTGGCGAAACCACTTTAAAAAAACCCACCTAATACTCTACCCCAGCGGTGGTGAGGAAAGGAGTATGTACTTTTAAAAAAATACTACTATTATATTATATGATATAATTGCGCCAAATTAAAATCTACCCCCATAAAAGAAAACGTTACCGCTGAAATTAGGATACTTTCCAAGATGTCGGTAGAACATCATAAGAAAGCTCCAAAAGAATTCAAGTGTTATGGCTGCACTATTAATTGAGAATATCCATTAATAACCATAAAGTATAATTTCCACTTCATATTTTTAAATTTGTTACTATTTTACATCTTGAAATCTTGCAAAACGCAATAATTTTCATCTGAATCTTTACGAAAATTAAACATTTCCCAATCTGATAAATAAACATATTGCGGAAATGTTTTTTGTAAATCAAAACGAAATCAAAATTCGCAAAGTAGTAAAAACCGAAAAGTCTGACCTGAAAAAACAAAATTGTAACTGCCTCCAAATGTGCAATTGATTTTTGTCATTCAAACAAAAATCAAACAGCTGTTTTCTTATTCAAATATATTCCCGCCAACAGTTTTATCCCCTTAATAAAATTTTCCATGCCGATATTTCATAAATAAGAAAACCTGTAAAAAAAAGCGCAAACGCAAAGAACTCGACCATTCTCCCATGCTCCCATCCATCCCTAACATTTTTCTTTTCATTTAGTTTTACTCTCTCCAAATATGAAACTTACTCAAGTCTCTTGACAGTGCCACCGAAAATAATGATTTAGCGGGGGCAGCTTTCGTTTGGAGGAAGCTTAAATGGAGGAAATAGGAAAGCTCTTTCATCAGGGACCGGAGTCCGGAACGTTTTTTTTCTGTATTGGTAGATGTTTTAAACTTTATTAGTTTATTACAGTGATGCTAAGAAAAATGC
The DNA here is from genome assembly GCA_963855945.1 of Thereva nobilitata. Classification (NCBI taxonomy): domain Eukaryota; kingdom Metazoa; phylum Arthropoda; class Insecta; order Diptera; family Therevidae; genus Thereva; species Thereva nobilitata. The sequence goes on from OY979698.1 coordinate 38,380,199, forward strand.
CGACAAACGTACCGATTTTCATTTGAAATGTGCATTGCTGGGAAATTCCCATCTTTGTAGTTTTTACATTTCCCACCTTTAGTGTAAGAATTTGAGTATTTAAAACCATTTTTTTAATCAGTGTCAAACCATCTTTGCGACAGCACATTTATAGAAAGTGGAAGTTTTAGTTAATGAATAATAATAACTATTGTATGCATTAAAACCTTTATTAGATACAATGTAATAATAAGATTAATAAGTACTACTGTTAGCAAAATATTCTATGCACGCTACCTACGCTACCTAAGTCAAAGTGTCGATTAAAAAGTGTTAGTGTCAATTTCGCATATTTCTAAGAACCTCTCGCTACAAGATTACGTGCGCGCTACATATATGTATACATAGTAGTTGCATTTTTCTATAATCTTTAATCTGTGTGTGTAAGTATATTTCATTTTCACTATTAATAAAAAAATCTCCTTTTTTTTCTATTAAATAATAGTATTTATTTTATTTTATTAGTAATTTCAACATGAGTGAAAAAAGAAAAAACAGTAGCATCACCGATTTTTTTAAAAAGAAACTAAAAACTAACAGCGAAGATGAGTCAATGACCCAGGAAAATGCAACATTGAGCCAAGTATCCAACACCAACTTCAACGCTGATCAACTGGAATCTGTTGAACTTGCAGCCATAGCATCAACGTCAACGTCAACAAGTACTTATAATGATAACGATTCTGACGAAGTCTCGTGGCCTAATATTTGGAGTGCGGAAATGTGGTTAGAAAAGAAAAGACAGTTTCCTTGGTTACTTTCCGAATCCGGAAAATTAGGTTGCTCTTTTTGTAACAAAATACAGCACTTAGGGGTATCTAAAACCGGTGGTGTAAATATTTCAAAGGAATGGAGTTCCACATCCGTTTCTCACTACGGTAAAGATAAAAAATCGCAGTTAACGTCATTAAGAAAAAAATTTTTTGAACACGCGAAAACAACAGCGCACATTAATTCAGAAAAAATTTTAAACAGCCAACAGCATCAGCCAACAGAAAATGTAATAGACAATTTAAATAAGGCGTCTATTAAGAGCACGTCTTTAGTATTTAGAACTGCTTATTATTTAGCCAAACACGACCGACCATATTCGGATTATTATAATTTATTGCAATTGCAAGAATTAAATGGAACAATTTTGGCTTGTTAACTGATTTTTATTATATATTTATTATATATATACAAATTATTATATATTTATTATATATATACAAATACACAAAATGGGTTTCGTAATGATTTTCGTTTCCTTTCCTTTTTATGCTATATACAGGGCCGATCCTGGCGACGGGCGAAAATTGGGGGAAATCTCCCCCCCCCCCCTCGTCGTCAAATTTGGGACATGAGACCTAAAAAACGTCGCCGCCAGGATTATCATGGAAAATCACCCCCCGTCGTTAAATTTGGGACATGAGACCGCACAGAGCGGCCGCCTACGCAGGATCGGCCCTGTCTATATAATTATAAATACGCGTTCCGGTAAAAAAAAAATTAGCACAACACCACTGCTTGTAGATAAGGTTTAATTAATTGCACGATAATAAGTATCTAAGGTGAACTCTCAAATATAAGTTAAACTTTTGTTGTTTTTTGTGAATACTTGGCACTTAAGGATGTTCTATAGCAATCTAACCATCGGTAAAATTTGTTTTGACCACTCGACAGAATGACACCCGCAAGATCAACCCGCGTACGATTACGTCTGCAAAAAAAGAAACAAGACAAAGAGCTAAAGACTCGCCCAGCCCAATGCCTTATCAGCAGAGGTATCGGGTTACAAGTGAAATCTTCCCTAGGTGCGAAGTTCTGGATTGTCTTTGTTCCCGTGAGACGGTAATTTTCGCCGCGGTTTCGCGTTTTCAAAAACGGTGACACCACGAAAAAGCCACCGAGGTCTGTGTTTAGGATAACGTGAGTTATCCTAACCTTGACCGCGGCGTGGGAATGGGAACCGTTTCCCCTGGTTTTGGTTTTTAAGAACCACGGCTCGGCGGCGGTGAAAATTTTTTAAAAGTTAAGTCTTGTTCTAACCGCTACCACCGCCGGGTGGTTTCTTTTTAATTAACGCGGTGGTTAATGTAACTGAAGTAAAAAAAGAGTTGTTCTAACTGTCACCATCAGTGTTGTCAGTGAAAGTCGGGTCTAAGTTTGAAAAGGAGGATTGATTCGTTTTCGCCGGCGGATGTATTTCTTTTAACGATGGTTTTCCTGATAAATAATCAAAAATAAATAAACAGATAAAAGAAAAATTGATATTTTAGACTTAAAAGAAAAGCTCTTTGTGAACTCGATAAATATTAGTTTTTAAAAAAAAGTTTTGTGAACTTTATTTATAACTAGCAAAAAACCCGCGTGTGTTGCAACGCCTTTAAATAAAAAAAGTATATGTGTGCACTGTCCGCGGTAGGAAAAAAGTATAATGAAAAACCAACAAATGATTTTGGATACCACATAAAAATTTAGAGTTAACTACAAAAAATATTGTATTATTTCTTCTCGGGCGTTCTCGGATTCGTCAGGGATGTTCCTTTCTAACAACTTTAATTTCAAAACAAAACTTCTTGCACAAATGTGCTCCTCCTTAATCTTTTTATTCTCCCTCTTCACAATCTTCTCGGCGGTTCAGTTAGAACTGTACTAAATTTAGATGTGACACTGCGTTATATATACATATATTCAAGTTGATGCCTCTGAACATGAAACTTCTCGGTGAATTGCAATTTTAACTTTCTCTTTTCGGTTAGCTGCTACACTGCCCCCTTCTTAGTGTTCGTCCCGAACAAAGCTTCCTTCAGCTCCTCGTTTTACTGATCAAACTTTTTGGATGCCATATATGACATCGTTTAACCTCGTGATGACAATGGAGGGGCCCTTCAATTTTGTAGGTTTGGGGATTTACCTTTTATTCGTCGAGCATTTTATAGCTAGACTCGATTGCGTTAAATCCAGATCCGTTCTCTCTTAGGTCGTAGCGGGTCTTCATCCTGTTGCTGGCAGATTGCAGATTTCCCCGGACCATCTCGTGGATTTCCGTTAATTTCGCTCTAAGTGCAGAGGAGTATTAGCTAGTGGTTGGTGTTTCTGGCGCGATTCCAAACTTTAAATCACCTGGCAGCGTAATCTGTTTCCCGAAGATCATCCGTGCAGGCGTCTGACTTCTGTGGATAGCTGTCCTGTACAGCATTTGGTTAGAGGAAATTTAAGAAATTTCCTACATTTCAGAATGTGGCAAACTTCACGACATTAGGGGAAATGACCAGGATACACTATGGTCAATGTTCTTCTATTTGGAACTAGGATGTGAAGATTTTCAGATTTCCCAACTTTTGCACAACCTACATACAGCTGACCGGGAAATGACATTTATTTGGCAAAACTCGTTCGCCATATTGGCTCCGAAATTTTAAATTTATAAGTTCTGATCATAAGTTCGTAATTTGCTACCTTAAAAAACCCCAGATACCGATTTTCAATGGAATTGGAACAGAATTGGTAAATTCGTCGGCCATATAGGCGCAGCCATTTTGAATTTATGAGTTGCTAGCTTAAAAACCCCAGATACCGATTTTCATAATTTATAAGTTCTGATCATAAAATCGTTATTGGCAACTCTCAAAACTCCTAGATATCCACTTTCATTGGAATCAGAAAACAATTGGAAAAATTCGTCCGCCAAATAGGCGCGTTTTTTTGTCAATATTTTTCTCACTTTTATTTTGTTTAAAAATAGTCAATGGAAATAGAATGAATATTGTTTGTTTGGCGAGGTCGCGTTTCGCTTCTTTTTTTCTTTTGTATCAAATATTTCCTCTGCAATTACCTTTCTCTATTTTGCTTGGGCGTCATCTACCGGACCATATTACCGAGATTTTGTCAAAACGCACATTCTATGAAAGTTTCAGCTCAATCGACCGTCTAGTTTTTGAGTTTTAGTGTCGCATTACAAACCAACAGAGATTCATTTTTATATATATAGATTATAGTTTTGCGATTTTGTTAAATTGGATGTGTTTGATTAAACACAATCTGATTTGGAAAAGTAAATGTGAAGTTTTATTTAACAAAAAGAAAATGAGAAGTTTTTTATACAACAAAGACTTACCGATAATATATACAGTAATTGAATAATTTTGAAGTTTTTTTTTCCTTTCTAAGAATTAATTTTGGTTCGAAAAGTTATGACTACAAGTGCATCTCCTTTTTATGTATCCGTGGAGCACAAGGTGCCTCATTGATTATGTTAGTACGAATTTAAGTGCAAGACTGCAGGAAAGATAATCCGGGAAAGATAATTGTTATCTGATAATTAGAAGTATTGTATTGATAAGGCACTATTCAATAAATGTTAAAAGCTAAATGCTTCTAAAAAATTTGTAGTGGACGCCCTATGGGCCTTTAACAATGACCCCGCCCCCCTCCCTCTTGATTACGCCGACTCAGTTGGCATCGACTCTAGAGGCAATGCCGCATGCTATCGCCTCAGCTTTATAGATATATAGAACGCGGAATTATTTTCTTGTTTCGGTAACTGTGGACTTCCGCCCACCCCTCCACCAAGAGCCCCCCCAACCACGAACTAGCTAGTGCAACGCTAGGCGTGCTATTAGTAGGTACAGCGAGTACTCTTGCAAGCGATATTGATGGCAGTATCTACCTACAAAGTCCTTTCGACCCATTTTCCGATGTTTTCTTTTGTGTGAACTACCGTCCAATTCGGATATTGCACTGCTATTTTGTCAAAAAGACAGTTACTACTAACAACACAACAGTGACATACAAATAAATTTGTAGAGGGGTATTTTATATAAAAATCAACCACAACAAAACCAAACAACAAAAAGACTCGCACATGCACCGAACAAAAACCCAATGCCTTATCAGAGGTATCGGGTTACGTCTGGAAGTAAAATCTTCCCTAGGTGTGAAGCTCTTGATCCGTCTTTTTTCCCGCGAGGCGATAATTTTCGTCGTAGTGTCACTTTTTCTGAAAACGGTGACACCGCGAAAAAGCCACCGCGGTCTGTGGTTGGGATAGCGTGAGTTATCTTAACCTTGACCGCGGCGTGGGAACAGTTTTTCCCTGTCTGGTCAAAAAACCACTGCTCGGCGGTGGCGGAGATTTTGAAGTCTGAGTGTTGTTTTAAATTCCAAAGCGGGCGGTTCTTTCCCATTTTCGGTGGTCCGACTTATCGCGACCAACTATTTTTGTACTAATAAGCTGTGCATCGGTGTAAAATTTGTTTGTCATCTAAATGCTTCTTAATGCCTAAATCCAAAAATGGATAGGAAAACGGAAAGAAAGTCTGTCAACAGTCATCAGCCCTCACAAAGAGCAAAGACTTCTCCTTTAAGTCAGAGTGAAGACAAAAAAACAGCGGGTATCAAAACCAGAAAAAGGAGCAATAGTCAAACAAGTGCAAGTAGATCCTCCTTAAGACTGGTGAGTAGAAATGTGGGCAGGAGTGACCCTCTTAAAAAAATTACTGAATCTCAGGAAAAAAAAGAGCATAAAGTCAAAATCAGGGATATAGGTGAAAATCAATATCAAGTCATTGTCGAGGATGATTTATCCACTTATAAGAACACCTCAGCTCCAGAACAGCTATTGTCAGAATCTCAGGTTTTAGAAACATCAACACCAAAGGATGGAGAAACAAAAAAAAATGATAACTCTGAAATCAACTTGGGAGAACAAAGCCTAGAGCATCAGGAGAGTGATTGCTTAATATATGACGTGAATGATACAGGACCTTATATAGTATATGTTCTAAAATCAGACCAAAGAAGTTCAGATAAGTCACAAATATATTCACAAATAAATCCACTTGCACTTGGTAAAGTGTTGTGATATCGAATCTGATATCAAAACCAACAAATAAAATAAAAACAATGAAAACAATTAGGCATGACAAAGCAAAATCCATGATACAAAAAACGAACGAAAATAAATAAAAACACTCGACACCGCGGTCGAAGAACAAAACATAATTACGTCAAGGAATTCCTACCCGAAATTATCACTTGCACATGTGACTCAAGTGCAAGACGCCAGTTATGCATATGTGCACATGTAAGTGACCCCTGTCTTTTCTGTCAACTGTGACTTGACAAATTTTATGAGTGTAACAAATATTCTCGGGATTAAGAAATAAATTATTGAACCCGGAAAATATGGATTTTGCCATGTATAAAAATTGGTTTGTATAAGTGATGAATATTGAAAAGATCAATGTCCATCCCTTATGCACTGTAAGATCCCCACTTTTAATTTTAAGTACTAGTATAAATACCCTAGGTAAGAATTGTGGATTTAAAAATTGACTGTTAACTTTTAAATAAACAAGTTCGGCTCCTTAGCCTTCCTTTAGCAATCAAGTTTAGTCTTTTCTTCTAATTCGGCATTCGTGCCTTATAATCTGCAGAACCTAACTGCTTAGCGAAAAAAATAGGACATTTTATTTTGGCAATCTGTGCCTGTTTATTTGCGGCCAGACGCTAAGGAATTTCTCTGGTAAGTCTCCGATACAACACACACAACAAAAGCTATTGGTACGACCTATCAGGGTATTGAAAATATTAAAAGGGTTTCAAGAAATAAATGTAAAATTGTCTTCACTTCTGCATTACATGCAAATCGGTTCGTAAAATGCTTTAACTTAACACCTGATCTAAGGGCTTACATACCTCTAAGTCCATTAGCCACATCAATCCTTATACATGGTATCGATCAGTGTTTTGAAGAAAAAGAATTATTAGACACGCTGAGAGAATGTAATCCGGAATACAAATTTAAAAAGGTTTTTAGGATCAGTTGGAGGAAAAAGACGGATGGAATTAGCTCCGTAGTTCCCACAAATAGAATAAAGGTATTTATGAGATGTGGAAAGATTCCGGATGAATTAAAGCTCCATTATACCATGTTCAAAATCCAGAAATTTGTCCCTGAACCTCTAAGATGTTTTAGGTGTCAGCGTTTTGGACACCAAAGCAAGGCATGTGAATACAGAACCTCGATATGTGGCAGATGTGGAAGAGTGGACTGCAAGGAGGGCAGAGAATGCAAAAGGATGGAATGCTGTACCAACTGTAATGGAAATCATGGAGCGTATAATAAAATCTGTCCAGTGTGGAAAAAAGAGAGAAGAATAGTCGTCATCATGAGAAGTGGCAATAGATCAAGGTCAGAGGCTCGGAGAATATATAAATCTGAACTTGGAAACAGGACAAGACTAAAAGAAAACAGTCCCTCAAGTCATAATATGGTTAGAAAAATTGGAGAGGAGGGTCCTAGGTTGACGAGTAGTTGGGCATCAATAGCCGACACAAGGAAAAAAATAAAGGTGACACCTGGGAGGTTTTTGAACTCCGGGGAAAAAGGAGGACTAAGCAGCAAAGAGACACAGCAGACTCAGGGAACATCAGAGAGTAATCAAATGTTGGTTAGCCAAAGAGATAAATTGATTGACAACTTCAAATTAGAAGCAGTCAAAATTTTAAAAAACTGGTCACAGAAGATAGTGATATAAACGATGCCTCTAAGAATATGTATGAAGTGCTAAATAAAATGGTCAATTCTTGGTCCAAAGTAAAAGAAGGTAAAAATTTGAATATGTTAAATACAAAGTCAATATGTTAAAAATGTTACAAATAAATATTCAAAGTATCCTAAAAATATTGATGAACTGGAGCACTTGATTAATATGAACAATTTTGACATTGTGGTGGTGTCTGAAACTTGCCTACTACCTTCCCACCAGGTCAGACTCTATAACTACAATATCATCAGAAATGATAGAAGGGACGGTTTTGGTGGCACTCTTGTTGCAATCAAAAGACATATCAAATTTAAGTCTATAAAAATTTGCAATGCACTAAATGCATGTGCTATTGATCCACTCAACTTAAAAAAAAATTTAGCAATTTTTGCAGTTTATGCCTGCGGTAAACTAAGCATATCAAATTTTAAAAGCTCTTTGGTTAAAATTGGCATGCATGCGACGAAGTTTGAAAGGTCAATAGTGGCGGTGTAAAATTTAGAATCAGTGGTTTTGATAAACCACTTTAAGTGCGCAAGATAATCAATATTAAAAGATAATAAAGAATTTTTTAAGTTAATAAAGAGGTTTTTAAGTTTATAAGTCAAGATTTGGAACCAAGGAATAAATACTCAAATAAATGTCAGTAGACCACTTATCACTTTTATATACACCATAACATAGTTTACGCTAAATAAGGAAAAAACAAGTAAGTGAAGTTTACGTAAATATCTAGTAATAAACCATACATTGGACAAGAAGCTAAACGATCAAAAAATAAACATAACAAGTAATACGAAAAGTAGGCGTAGCTGTGTGCCGACATATCTATCTAGAATATTACTGCAAAATATATTTGTGAAAGTAACTTGCAATTTAAGTAGCAATTTTGCATGTTGTGTCATGTATAGATTCGATTTAAAAATTTATCCCATTAATGTTTTCAAATCTTACTAATTAAAAAAAATTAACCTTATGAAATCGAATAAACCTTTGATTTTTTGGGAATTATAAAATGATTTGCAATGAATGGCAAAGCTGATGTAGTTCATATATATATTTTAGGCAAATTTAGCTTCAAGTAATGCAAATACGATAAAACGCGATTAATAGTTAATTCTAACTAGTTGTAAATTCGGTATTTGCAATTATATGACATTTAAAAAATATTACAACTTTGTATTATAAAATCTAGTTCATAAAATCCATTTTTTAAAATAATAATATAAATAATAATTAAACACATAAATCTATTTCGATAATCGCAATAATACCTTAATCTCTTAATCCACTACAATTTTCAGTTGATAATTTTTTAAAAACATACCCTAACTGCCATGGGTGCTTTCTTTTTCCGTTGATGGTGTTGGCGTAGCACGCTTGAAGACTACTGGCTCCTCAAATATTGTTGGTGTCATATTTTCCTTATTAGCAGTGATGACATTAAACGTTTTTTATATTCATCGTTCGTTTATTATAAATGTTATTCGACATATTTCACAAATATAACTTTCACTTTCATGTTATTTAAAATGTTTTTTTCACTTAAAATACACAAATCCTTCGTTTTCTTGACAGCGAATATGACGATATAGATAATCTTTGAAAAAATAAAAAAACATCGTAAGATTTACTTTTACTATTAGTTATTTAGCAGAACACACTATCTGGCAATCGTTTGTTAAATTTCTTACGGCTGGATAACATAGGAAATTACTATTGTTAGCTTCTTTGAATCATCTATTAACTAGGTCCTGTCAGCACAATGTTCCTTAAGCATTTGTGCAGATATCCATTTCCGAAAATATCTGGAAATAAATCGAAATGAAAATGTAAATACATTAATCTTAATTAAACCCATTTTAACAAATTATAAGTACTTTTTCGTACTACATACTAGAAATTCTAAAACTACTTCGATTAACTTTTTCACAAGTAAACGGGGCGAGTGTCTAACAAAGACCTCGCAAGGTGGTGGCACCTTATTTATTACTTCTATAAAAACCCGAGAAGAGTCACTGCAGGCGAGCACCTAGCAGCTCTGTTAGCAAGTCCTAGTCCCACCTCCACGCGGTGCCTTGCGGGGTGTATCTCTTCGAATGGGGCAAGAATCGGAACATAGAATGTAAAAATACTGCTTTCTGTTGTTCTGAAGTACTGCGGTAGTCCAATGCTACGCTCCAACTGAAGACGCAGACGAAGAAGTCAAGGGCGATTTTTATATGGGCTCTATTCCAGCGAGAGACATGACTGTTTTGATGGGTGACCTAAGCCGGCTACTCACACGCCAGTTATATTTATGTGGGATTTATTAAATAAAATCACTCAAATTAAATATTATTTAAATTTATTTTATAAAAAATAATTAAATCCGTGACGATCTCTTTAGAGTCGTCTTAATGCTTTTAATGCGGTCTTAAGACTAAGATATAAAATGCTTAAAATTACTTCAATTACCTTTTTTTATTGCTGTCATAAGCAATAAAATTGGATTATGAATTTTATTAGCAGGAAATGCTTTTATAAGCATTTCCTGTTTTTTGGAAATCGGAATTGAATTTTTTGCAGGAAATGCTTTTGTAAGCATTTCCTGTTTTGTTTGATTTAAGAAATCGGAGGAATGCTGACGGGATCGTTCTCACCAGCCAATTTCGTCAAATTTAAGTTTTTAACAAATTCTTCAAATTCTATTGACTGGGGGGAACGATTTACCGAAGCTTCTAAGGTAACTCGCCTGCCGCAGGGGCAATTTCGGGCGCAATATCCTACTAGGAAATTACCCCTCCGAAATTGGCCCGACTGCCGTGCGCCCGAAATTGCCCCTGCGGCAGGCGTGTGAGTAGCCGGATTTAACGCACAGGTCGGCCCCAACAACACTGCCTGTTTCTCATTTGGAGAAAGACAGAGAAAAGTTAATAGGTCAATTTATTTACCAGCTGTCGGTTGAGTTATATGGGTTTAAATTCTTTGGTTATGGGGTTATGCCCCATTTCCTCATCTGGACCCCATGTGGATTGCCCTATAACGCCCACACAGGGCATCTAACGTCTTGCTTCCTTCTCGCCTCGTCATAAGGAATGCCCCATTTGGCCCCCTTGAGGAAAAATCTACGCGATCCTGAGTGGAAAAAAGAGGCCGAAAAATTTGAGAAAGCTTTATATTTTTAAACGCAAGTGTCGTTTTACCAATGCAATCCCCAACTGAGTACTATTCACGTACAATGCTGCTTGACCTCTGTAATCGAACCAGAACCGGTCTATTAAGTGTGCTATATGACATCCTTCAACGAGATGGCGATGAACCCCGCGATTGAACTCTTGGGTGTTGTTGGAGTTTGGAAATACGTTCTGCGAAAGTTTGTCCCAAAGTCGAGTTGTGCGAATTCCTAGTTTGCAGTTTTTTGTGTGGTGTTCATGAGGAGCCTACGGGTAAATCCCTCTTTCTGCATGCCCCTGAGGCAATCCCCTTTCTAACTGGTAATCGGGTGGGGTTTAAAAAGCTTAGGATATACAGTTATAAGTTCTTAATTCCTCTAATATAATATATTTAGTTTTCGTATGAAAAACCTTGCTTTTGTGCGGTCCTTCGACCACATTCCTTCGTCGCCAGCGACTGAGACAGCGCTCCAACGTTCTGGGTTATTAGTTGTACATGAAATATTTTGGGTGTGGGTTTTCCCACAGTACGTGTGCAATGCTCCTTCCATACCCATGCCTTCCGCCGCCTCTGATGATTTTTATCGTCGCATGATAAGCAATTGCTCAGTGGACCACTGCGACATCGTGACTGAACCATCCGCAAGCCGCGCCGAACTATACACTTCTTCCGCTCATCCGCTCAACGGTTTCCAAATATTTGAATTTCAAATCGAAAATCTACCACGAGGCACCCTGTATATGGGGCATTCTTTTACAAATCGAACACTTTTATTAATCAACATTTTTGATTTGCTTCAAATTTTTTTTACGAAGTTCCTATTCAAAATAAGCGGACCCATATTTTTTCTTTTATTTTTCCGGGCAATATTTTCGAAAATAAGGGGGGGGTAAAATTTACGATACTCGCCGATTATACACTTTTCAAATCGCTATATCTCCGGTTCTATTCATCGTATCGAGTTGAATGAGCTATCATTTTAAAGGTAATGAAGAGATCTTTATTTATGTATTAAAAGTTGTAAAAAGTTTTTTAAATTAGTATTTGTGATTAAGAATTTAATATTTAAAATTCCGTTTACTATTAGATGGCCATTTTTTAAATTTTTTAAAAAATACTATCGCATTCCCCGGGAAATTTCCTATAACACATATTTTTCCAGAGTGGTATCAAAATAGGGTCTATATGAAATACATTAAAAACCACTGAAAAATGCCCTTCGGGACAGTAAATTTATGCAATATTAATTGAGGTAAATTATATTGCATATTTACTGGAGCGTATATTACAAAACGTAATTGACTGACATAAAATTGCATAAATTTGTGCAGGCTCTCAAAATCTTTCTTTCGAAGAGTTCTATTTCCTTCCCAGCAGTGGGAGAGATTGCAAACCAAACCGGGAACCCGTAAATTAGAATCGGTCTTATCAATTGCTTGTAAATTAATAATTTGGATTTCTTCTGAAGAGACTCTTTCCTTAGGAGAGGCTTTAGAGGATCTAATCGCCTTGGAAAGAGCAGCTCTGCCTTGTGGATTAGGTGTAAGGAGGTTGTTAAAAAGAAGACCGGAATGATTTGCCCCCTTATTGATAGCTGGATTCTTTTGCTTTTTTTTAGCAATGTTAGCAATGCCTTTACCGGTGGCGTTTCGAAAACAGATCATTTTGGATTTGTCCGTATTTATATTGATTCCCCAATTTAAGTAATAGTCATCAATTTCTATAACGGGCGATGTGTCAGAATCTATTTGAGTACGAGGTTATTCCGTTGTGTATTTAAAAAGGTGCAATATAAACGGTAAATTTTCGAAATAAAACATTAATATTGAAAATGGCAGAGGCAAATTTAAAAATAACCTGCTCTCCAAGAGCATTTTCGATATTTGTTCTTGTTGGCCTGAAATCTTCCGAGAAGCGTTTTTTTACTTTTCATATTTTTGATACAATTTCCCCCACTCTTGGCGTAGTTTTGAGCCAGAAAATACGCGGACAGAGCTATAGAGTCTTCTTGATGGACAGGTCCCGCCTGGCTGAAAGAATCATCTAAAAACTGGCCGAGCAATGATATAGATATACTACACTGAAGAAGTAATATGCCAAGAGAAGAAAACATCGCCAGTTTATCTATCGCAATTGTTTATCTTCATACAAATCTCCTCGTGGTTAGTTTTACAAATCTAGTGAGTCCAATTAATGTCCATCCATCAAAGTTTACAACGCAAAACGCTGACGAATGAACAAAATTCCTTTCGACTCCAAACATAATCAAACCTTCCAGTTTCAAACTTGGACTTCACAAAGCTAGCTTATAACCGAATGATTTAATAACAAATAAAATCTTACAAACTTCCATCTGCAAAATATCTCGGATGCTCAAAATTACATCTCTGTCCACAACTGTTGTCAAGTTATTTTCACTTTTCTTTTTGCAAAATCAACATCGAAGTCGTGAGCTGATAAACCGGCCGGAGACTACTTTTCAATCGGAATTTTCACTTCACGCGTCTCCTCCGTGATAAAGGAATATGTAAAACACAAATTTACACCATAAACTTTTATTTTATTGCAATTTAACTTATTTTGAGCAACAGTTTGCCGGCAAGAACCTCACTTTTTTCTACCGAAACTTTATGAGTGGCATGCCGGTAAACAAAACACGAATGTGTCAAAGTTTTCGCCATAGTTTGATGCGATGTAATGCGTTGACTTTCTTTGTGTCAAGATCTGTATAGACCGAAATTCTTTATGAATGGTAACAACTGGTCTAATAGGTCTGTTTATTAGTCAGTCCTAGAAGTATCTAAATCATCCTAGAACAGAAAAGTACAGGCTTTGGCGTTCATTAGATTTAAAACTTGTTATTTTTTGTCCGAGAGTGTTCTAGTTTGGTGTTCATTAAGTTGTTCTAAAGTGTTCTAAGTTTTACTTTTTGGTTCTAGATTTTTTTCAGGACAGTTTTGGACGAGGTTTTTGTTGTTGTTTTTTCTTAGTTTTGACAGATGTGTATATGAAATTATGAGAACAGAAAATGTAGAACAAAAAAGTACAATAAAGCGTTCATTAGATATTCTGTTCTAAGTTGTTCTAAAGTGTTTGACGTTGAATTGCTTGCTGTTCTATTCTATTCTGCGCTGTCCTGTTCTGGAAACTAATAAACAAACCTAATATATTTTAATTAATTTAGCGGGAAACTGTTATTTAAATAAAACTCACGGGTCATACGTAAAAACATCAATAAGTGTTGATTTAATGATAATTATTCTGTTGAGAAATGAAAATTGTTCTTTTTGATTACTAAAAAAACTATTAGAAGTTATTTTTGATTTATTCAATAAATTTAAACCTGAATTAACATGTTTAGCTACGAACTTAATGATTGTTTGATATTTTAATTAATTTTGTCTCATCATGTTTTGTTTTGTCTCAGTCATGATGCTTAATTTATATAATTATAATTAATTTATATAATCTTAATTAAATTTAACATCATAAAATAGCGCCATCTATGAGCAACTAGTAACAACACCTAATTGCACAATAGGCCCCCATCCACGGTCACACAAGTATGAGACATACGGCCAACATCGAAATTTATTTCATAATATGCGTGTGTAAAGTACACATTTTCGAAGTTGGCCGCCGTATGAAGCAAATATTCGTCTGGTTTAATATTTCCTTCATACCAGCTTCAATGCATGTGTAAACTTTTGTGAATGTCATATAAAACATGTAAAACACGGTTATTTTTAATTTATTGACTTACGAGAAATATTTGTTTCATTAAAAATCATTTCATTTTTCCCCTTGATTGCTTAGAAATGTCAAAATTTCTATGTGTGTGTTAAAGCAGTTCTTAATTCGAAAGAAGTTTGTCATACATGTGTGACCGTGGATGGGGGCCTAATGAGCGGGTGTGGCGCACCAATTAAAATTTTGAAATACATTTCAAAACAAAAGCACATAGTAGAATCGCGACCAAAATTAACCACAAAACTATAAAGTAAAAAGCGGGCGTCTGTATAACGGATACGGACAAATGACGTGAATACGTCTACAATGTTCTGAAAGAAATCGTTTTATTTTTTATTGGTATCAAAAAGGTAGGGAATAAACAATAAAAATCAAATTGAAAAAAACCTTGTTGATCAATTCGAAACCGATTGCTTAAAGAGCTTCAGGATACACTATGTTTAATGTACATTTGGAGCTAGGATGTGAAGATTCTCAGATTTTCCAACTCTTGAACAACCTACATACAGCTGACCGGGAAATGACCCTTATTTGGCAAAATTCCTTAGAATAGTAGTTCTATAGTCTAACCCGGGGGCCAGACGATCAATTTGTCTGCAATTGCAATTTGCAATTTTGAATGTCAAAGTTTTATCGGCAGGAATTTCATTGCATTGCAATTTCATTCTTACAAGAAACGCGCAGGAGACAGTTGTTTGTGTTTAGTGAAAATTTCTTTACTAATTTTCATGAATTCAATCATTTTGTAATAAAAGAAAATAGTTAACAGCTACAATTTTTGCTTTTTAAAAAAATTTTTATAATAATTCAATAATTAATAAATAATCCCGCGTCAAGTTATCACCACTGCTTTGGTTTTTCATTTTCCGCCATTTTGTTTTAAAAAAATTCTGAATTTCTTGCATATGCAATCATTGCATTTACAATAGTGTGTGCAATATTGGCGCAGGGGCTAGACGATCAATTTTAATACTGCAATGCAAAATCCGTCCGCCATATTGGCCCGCAATTTTGAATTTATAAGTGGTGATCATAGATTAGTTATTTGCTACCTATAAAAACCCCATATACACAACCCAACTAACAATTTATGCCTAAATGTTACTTGCATTAAATTTTTGACACAGCGACGTCGGAAAAAACGACGATGGACGTCAGAGAGTGTGGATGCAATGCATAACCTCTTAAACCTAAATCCTTAAGTTTTTTTTAAATCAATCAATATTTAAGTGACTATTGTTGTTTACTTTATTTAATCAAAGTAATTAAATCGATCCATAGTGAAATTTAGTTGGAAAAATCAACGATTATTGATTCTTATTTTCTTTTCTCATCCCACGAGGAAGTACCTGTAGCCAAGGCTAACGGGCTTGCCCGCGATGCCTAAGGCAGGTACACTTGATAAAATCATCGAGAAAAATAGGCGCAGCCGCATCTTCAAAAGTAGCGGAAAGCCAAATTTAACCAGCGTATTTAGTGAAAGAAGAAAACTCCCATTGGAGTTCCACATTATGAACACTCCAAAACATGTGGCAAGTAAAGTGATGCCTATGGCATCATGTTCTCAGACAAGTGAAAATTCGGCCTGCCGATAAAAGGAAAAATAGATTGAGTCCGACTGCAGTAAACTCAGGAAATAATGAGAGCCGTAGGGCTTTACCAACAACGTCAGCTTTAAATCAGGAAGGTAGGATGTCACCCGAAAATCTAACGCAGCAGAAAAATCAGGAAACTGAAATCAACCGCAACCCTGCAGAAGTCGTCTTTGAAGACAACAATGAATGGATAACTATCTCTACTAAGAGATTTAAAAAAGGTGAAAATTTGCATGAAAATAAATTGAATTCTAGTAGTATTAATTTACAAAAAACTAATAATAGATTTAAGATCCTTGAAAATCTGGATGTATCAGATAACATAAAATTAAGTAAAAATGACAATACTAATATTAGAAATGAAAACCCAAATAGAATTTTCTCAGATAATAAATATTCACTTAGCAATAACACCAAACATATTGAAAAGAAATTTCAGCCACCTATATTGGCCAAAAATCTAAATATTAAGAATTGTTCGGATTTTCTGAAAAGACAAAACATTACCTTTTATTTTGCTAAGGGGCGATAATAAAAGAAAACTGATTGATCTCTTAAAGAGGAAGAAAGTGAGGGGGTTTACATACTCTAGTAGTGTGGAGAAACCAACTAATCTTTTAATTAAGGATATTAGTCATACTTTTGACATAAAGGATATCCTAGAAGAACTGAAAAGTCTCTTTCCAAATTTGAATTTTAATAAAGTATCTAGATTCGTGACGAAGCCCTCTAAAGAGCAAAAAATGTCACTGGATATCATTCTGGTTCAGTTAGCGCCTAACCAAGACTTAGGCGATCTACTTAAACTAAAAATATCTGGCTTCTCAGAAAGTGAGAATTGAACGATTGATAGGGAAAGGCCCTTCCCAATGCTTTAATTGCCAAGCCTTCGGGCATAGGGCATCTAATTGCTTTAACAATTCTAGATGTGTTAAATGTATGAATGAGCATGAACCGGGTACATGTAAAATAGTTAAAGGAATCGACCCTCCGGGCTGCGTCAATTGTGGAGCCAGTGACCACCCAGCTAGCTATAGAGGATGCCCTAGCTTCCGAAAACATTTGGAAAACCTAAAAAATAGAAAGCAAAACTTTAAACCTCAGAGCTTTGTAAAAAGCTCGAAATCATTTGCTGACATTCTTAAAGAAAATAACACACAACAAAGTAAAGTTAATGAAACTCCATATAATTTTCAGAGCCAGTTAGAGCTTTTGAGTAGCATGATCTATAAAATCAATGAAACTGTATCCGCACTTGGCGAGGTGGTAAAGAGCCTAATTGAGCATAAATTGAATAATGGGTAAAAACAAAGTCAGGATTTTAGAAATTAATGCCAGATCGATTAGATCGACTAAAAGAAGATTAGAACTGTTCAATCTTATTAGTGATAATAAAAATATTTATGACAAAGCTAAAATAACCCCAATCTTGACATACGCTATTAATCTGACATTAAAACTTATGGAAAAGTTAGAGCACCACACGAATATCCTTCTTAATGAAATATATGCAAGGGACGCTTCTGTACCCCTTTCTGCAGGATTTTATGTTACCCCCTTGAGTATTTGTAATCCAAGCTCGCTTCAACTTTTTGAGCCGGTCAATGGACCAACGCACACTGCGCATAGTTATGACACATAAAACCGGTTTTATAGAAGAGAGAGGGAAGGGAAGGAAAGAACTTAACGAAACAATTTTCACGCAAAATCAAAAGCGTGAAAACTAACACATGTGTTAAGATCACGCATATATATAGTTAGTCTTAAGAAAAAACAAAATCTAATTTATCTAAATTATCTCGAAGCATCTAATTTTACTCAATCAAATTTTTCCCACAATAGAATTTAATTTCATTACAGTAAAAATATTTGTTACTTTGCATTTTTTCTCTTATCAGTCAGACATACATATCGTATTACATTAGAACGTAAGAAATTATTTGTTGAGCTTGCATTCAAGTTTTCCTTAAAGAAAATATTTCTATTTTAATAAGACAAAAAAAATGTTAGCAAGGCACTATATAAGCCGAAATTATATTTAATAAAGAACAGTTGATTTTCAACTAGGAAAAGAGGTGTTTTAAGTGAACTTTTACTAAAAACAAATCTACCATTTTGTGTGCACTAGTATTGAACTAGGGCACTACTCACCAAACGCATAGGTTTGTACCTAGGCAACGTTACCCAGTAGTAGCGCATAGGTTTGTACCTAGGCGGCTTCTACCAACAATATAAAAATCAAGCGGGGAGAAAAAAGCTTCCCTCGCTCTACAAAAACATCTGGTGACCCCGACGTGATTTAGCAGGGGCTAATATCACGATTCACGCAAAATCACCGTCGCTGGAACTGGAACTATCGTTAGGTCACAGCGGACATCTATCCCACACACAGAAGCATAAATTTTGTATCCAGCTGAAGGAAGCTCTGAAGTCATGGAACCGCTTGCAGAGTCACAAGGCAGGGTTGGTGCAGACATTGAACAGCTTATATCTAACTATACCAAGACTCCAGCCGACCGCAGAAGTTTAAAATACTGCCAAGACAAGCTAAGGTCTTTGCAGGCTGCTTGGGAAATATTTGAAGAAACAGATAGCGCGATCAGGAGGCTCCAAGACGTACCATCGAGCCATACATACTTCAAGAAAGAATATTTCTATGGCATAAGGAAGTTATACCACAAATACTACGAGAAGATCAGTACCAATATAATCGAGCTCAAGGATGCAGCATCGTCACAGGCCCTAGGGGCAATGCCGGACTTACAATTGGACGACAATGAAAACAACCATGAAGAATGTGCTAAGGCAAATCAGCCATCTAAAGGGGCCATCCCAAAATTGGCCAAACCGGCTGTTATTCATACAACAGCCCCCAGATTGGTGCAGAGAATAATGATAAAATTGTGAGGCTCATAAGGAGGCAAGGAGCGATCATGCAATCACTTGATCGGCTTCTAACAACAACACTTGCGGACAGACAAGTGCAACCCAAGCAGTACTCGGAGCTACAATTAAAATCGATTGAAGGTTATTGGGCTCAAGTAGAGCAGTGCCACCAATCGATTTGTGAACTAAGCGATAACCCACGGGCACTGGGGCATAATATGGAAACCTATCTTCAATTGCAGCAGTTGGTCCAAGCAGGAATGCTGCACTTAACCCAAAAATTGGAAGTGCAGAACGTACCACAGCAGGCTACCGCACAACAAGATCCCACTTCAACTAACCATCCAAACATAATGCAGCTTCCCAAGATCAGCATTCCGAAATTTGACGGCGACTACCTAAAATGGCGCCAGTTTCACGACCTTTTCAACCAAATGGTAAACAACCAGCAGATGGGAGGATGCCAAAAGCTTTGGTACCTTAAAACCAATTTATCTGGGGAAGCAGAGCGTCTTATAAGACATTTTCCCATCACAGACGATAACTACGAAGCTGCATGGGATATGCTAAGAGATCGGTACGACAACACCAGATTACTTGTGACAGCACTTTTAAATAAGCTTCTGGCACAGCCGGCACTATCCACAGATACCGCCGCTGGCATAAAGTCATTACATGACGTAACTCAAGAATGCCTGCTAGGCCTTCAAAATTTAAACGTATCTACTAACAATTGGGATCCATTATTGGTACATCTTTTAATCAAAAAGTTCGATAGAAATACCCACAGCCTATACGAACAATCGTTAAAGGAACCCAGGAAGCTGCAGCCAGTAAAGGAGTTACTGGAATTCTTAGAGACGAGGTTCCAATCGCTGGAGGCTCTAGGCAACAAAGGCAGACACCATGAGCCACACCAAGGGCGGCAGACGACAGTTAAGGCGCTATCATCAACTACAAGTTTTCTTTATAGCTGCAGCATATGCAAGGCCAGCCACCCGTTATTTTTCTGCAAGGAGTTCCTCCAGTTATCTCCAAACAACAGACTCAATTTAGTAAGAAGAAACAAACTTTGCGTTAATTGCCTCAAGCCTGGGCATGCAGCAGCTGTTTGTAGCCTAAGGAGTTGTAAGAAATGCAACAACAAACACAATTCACTTCTTCACATAGATAAAACCACCAACAGTGTGCCAGTAAAGAATATACCAGTAAACCAAACAACTACTTCAGCGGCATCAGCTAAGTCAGAAAACCAGACAGACAATTCCTTCACTCTTGCCACACAAAACAATGAGAGAGGAAGAAGTTATGTCCTATTAGGCACCGCCATAATAAATATAAGCAACGGTAAGGGCTTAACAATATCTTGCAGAGCTGTACTAGACTCCGGTTCCCAGGTGAACGTCATTACCGAGAGAGTTTGTAACAAACTTGGATTAACTCAACGTTCGACAAATACAAATATCGAAGGCATTAATCAAATCAAGCAGAAAGCTCAAAAAAGAGCAAGCATGGTGATGCAATCAAGAACCTCAGGTTTCTCAACGCGTTTAGAGGCATTAGTGCTACCACAAATCATAGCCCCTCAACCAGCCGAGGAGATAGACACCAGTTTATGGAACATTCCAGAAAACATACCTCTTGCGGATTCAACCTTCAATCATCCCAACGCAATAGACGTATTGGTCGGAGCAGAATTCTACCATCAACTCTTATCCGTCGGCCAAATTGATTTGGGTGAAGGATTACCAGTACTACAAAATTCGGTCCTAGGATGGATCGTCGCAGGAAAGATAAATGGGATGGCACAACCCACGCCATTTTGCGGAATTGGAGGCACTCAAGATATTAACAGCACCATAGAACGATTTTGGAAACTTGAAGAAGTTGACACTTCTCACACCGCCTTGACACCTATCGAAAAACGCTGCACTTCATCCAGACTGTTAGAAGAAGCTCTGAGGGTCGCTTCATAGTAAAGTTACCCTTTAATCAAGATCCAGCACAGCTAGGTGAATCGATCGACATTGCACTTAGAAGATTCAATTCACTTGAGAAGAAGCTAAGCCGACATGAGGACCTTAAATTGGAATATACGCAGTTCTTGGATGAATACTCCCAACTAGGACACATGAAAGAAGTCCCTATAAGATCAATTCGTCACCCTTACTACTTTCTCCCACACCATTGTGTGTTGAAGCCAGAAAGTAGCACCACCAAACTCAGGCATCGTGTAAAACATCGACCAATTTGTCATTAAACGATGTTCTCGCAACAGGACCCACCATCCAGTCCGAGCTCTTCTCCATATTATTACGGTTCCGACTACCCAGATTTGTCTTCACGGCAGATGTAGAAAAAATGTTCCGGCAAATTGAGGTGTCTGAGGAGGATCGCAAGTACCAATTGATAGCTTGGAGAAAGGACCCCAATCATCCTATAAAATTCTACCAGCTCAACACTGTTACTTATGGCACAACATCAGCCCCATATTTGGCAACAAAATGTTTGCAAAGACTAGGCCAAGATAATGCTGAACGCTTCCCTCTGGGCTCCAAAGCCATACAGGACGACTTCTATGTAGATGACTTGATGACCGGCTCCGACAGTTTAACAACGGCACTCGCCATACAGCAAGAAGCAATAAAGGTGCTACAACAAGGGCAATTTAAACTAAGGAAATGGTGCGCGAATCACCCACAATTACTAATGGGTATACCATCCAAGGATACGGAAGTCCAAATAAACTTCAAGGATGGATCATCTGAGGAACAGATAAAGACTTTAGGCTTAACATGGATGCCTAAATCAGACTCTTTCTGTATCAAAACAACATGGAACGAGAACGATAATGTCACCAAGCGAATAGTAGCCTCTAACATTGCACACTTATTTGACCCCTTGGGTATAATGGGGCCTGTTGTAATTATCGCCAAGCTATTCTTACAACGATTATGGGAATTGAAGCTAGACTGGGATTCCGCCATACCTCAAGAGCTGCACACCCGATGGATCAGATTCAGAGAAGGTATGAAGAGCCTGAATAACATCAAATTCCCACGACACGTATTCGGTCAACAAGTGCCTAATACAATTCAAATGCATGTATTCGCCGACGCGTCAGAACGAGCTTACGGTGCAGCAGTTTACCTCAGATCCACGTTTGGCACCACCTGTATAAGAGTAGCACTTCTATGCGCTAAATCGAGAGTAGCTCCTGCCAAGAAGATAACTCTCCCTCGTCTTGAGTTGTGCGCTGCGAGACTGGCCTCCGAACTAGCCAAACGAGTTATGGAGGATTTAAAAATACAAAATAGCAAGACATTCTATTGGACTGACTCTGAAATTGTCCTCAACTGGCTGAACTCTGCGTCATCCTCCTTCCAGAGCTTTGTTGCTAATAGGATAGCAGCAATCCAGGAGTTATCTGAGCCTAATCAGTGGCGACATGTAGCCTCAAAACAGAATCCGGCTGATGTATTATCCAGAGGTCTTGCTCCCGAGAAATTAGAAGGCCACGCATTATGGTTTCACGGACCACCGTTTCTGCATGGAAAGGAATCTATTTGGCCAGCACAATATATGCCTGCAGCGAGCGATTTGGAGAAGAAAAGAACGAAGATTACAATCCCAGTAAGCGTGGTTGCAGGGCTGGTTACCAAGGCCATTAACCATCGTAATTCCTTTAGTCATTTGCAAAGGGTTACGGCTTACGTTCTTAGATTTGTAAAGAACTGTAAGTGCAAAACACAAACAGACAGAAGCCAGGAGCAATTAACAGTAAATGAGCTAGAAGAAGCGCTAATCGTCCTTATTAAAGAAACGCAATCTGAGACATTCAAAGAGGAGCTTCAGCAACTGAAAAGGTCAGGAATCGTACACAATGCAAGTCCCATCAGCAGTCTCAGCCCATTTATAGATAGAAATGGAATTATACGAGTAGGAGGAAGACTCGAGGAAGCCAACATACCTTTCGATACAAAACACCCAATGCTATTGCCTTACGCACATAGCACCACAAAGATGCTGATGGAGCATTTACATCAAAAGAATTCACATGCAGGCCCGCAGAACTTACTAGCAATAACGCGAGAGAGGTTTTGGCCTTTAAAGGGTAAAACAACTGCAAGGTCAACAGTCCAGAACTGCCTGCGATGCTCACGAGCTAAACCGAAACTACTTGCACTATTTATGGGAAACCTGCCATCCACGCGAGTGCAACCCGCAAGACCCTTTGTGAATGCTGGCGTGGACTTCTGTGGACCCTTCTGGATCCACTACAAATTAAGAGGAAAGCGTCCACATAAATGTTACGTGGCAGTGTTTTGTTGTTTCGCCACCAAGGCTACGCATCTTGAGGTCGTTAGCGATCTAACAACAGCAGCTTTTATCGCCGCCCTCCGAAGGTTTACCAGCAGACGCGGCAACTGCCGCAACCTTTATTGTGATAATGCCACAAACTTCGTAGGAGCGAAGAATCAACTAACGGAATTACGAGATGCGTTGTATTCCAAGGAATCAGGAGAAAATATTACCACCATCTGTACAGGAAACGGCATTTATTTTCACTTCATTCCACCAGGATCACCACATTTTGGCGGATTATGGGAGGCAGCGGTGAAGTCAGCAAAGCATCTGTTAATAAGAACAGTATCAACGGCATCCCTCACATACGAGGAATTGGAGACAGTCATAGTGAAAATTGAGGGGATTCTGAATTCCCGACCACTAACGGTACTCTCGGAGAACCCAGACGATCTTTCTGCACTTACCCCCGGTCATTTCCTCATAGGCGAACCGTTGACAAGTGTTATTGACCCGCAAGCCGAACGAACCAAGGTCACTCTGCTACAACGATGGAAGCTAGTCACGCACCTAAAAACACAATTTTGGCATCGGTGGACTAGGGAATACCTTCATGAGCTACAACATAGGTATAAATGGAAAAATCGATGCCAAAACGTCCAACCTGGCACCATGGTTGTGCTCCAAGAAGATAATCTGCCAGTATTAAGCTGGCAACTAGGCAGAATCCTAAAAACAATTAAAGGCCAAGATGGTTTAGTTAGAGTCCCAGACGTAAAGACCGCATCCGGTGTCTTGAGGCGACCAATACATAAACTGGCACCATTGCCAATACCATCTGAAGTGGACACAGCGACCGTTCAAGATCAAAGGGCAGACCAGGAAGGCTCACCCTCAACACGATCAATGGATGCCCCAACTATTGAGACAGACATTCGGCCAGAACTAGCTCCACAACCCCAGCTAGAACCTCTGGCAAGCGTGTCAGAAGCTCCGTCATCACGACCAAAACGTCGACGGGTTTCCAGGACTGCTCTAACCTTATCATTATTAGCTTGCTTGATCTTTCCGGTAATGGGCTCCACAAACCCTGTGGCCATAACTCCATTTGAGAACCAGCCTGGAATTTACTTTGAGGGTATGGGTCCAACCCATTTAATATCACATGAGTGGAACTTAGTTATCTACTATAATATGACGAGTTATTGGCAAGAGTATCATAACATCTTTAAAGGGATCGAGAGACTCAAAAATATGTGCACAAGAATGACAGATCAATCGCAATGTAGTTCTACAAACTTTCAGTTCAGCAATGTTTTGCATGGCCTAAAGGATACAAATGATCTGCTTCAATCTCCGACCAAGTCAAGGCAGAAAAGGGCTCCACTCGATATCGTCGGGAATATCGCAAACTCCTTATTTGGGGTACTCGACTCCAGCTACGCCATGGAAATGTCCGAGATTATAAACAACGTAGAAGGAAACCAGAAATATCTTCTAGATCTCATCAAAAACCAAACCACGCTGATTGATTCAACGACCAACATAGTACGAAGATCATACGATGAAATTAACCAACAGTTCGAGCAGTTCAATCGCTATGTTAACCGCTCCCTCAATATCATTCAGGAAGAGTTGAAGGAGGAGCAATTAAGAGAATGGTTCAGTTCAGCCTCTCTTGGTCTGATCCTGATGGTTTCCAATTACCAAAGGATGCAGAACAGCTTATTGGACCTAATCATCGACACTCACCATGGCAAAATCAACCCCCAATTATTAACACCAAGGCAGCTACAAGAACAGTTGACAATTATCAAGGAGCATTT
This sequence comes from Thereva nobilitata, assembly GCA_963855945.1. Classification (NCBI taxonomy): domain Eukaryota; kingdom Metazoa; phylum Arthropoda; class Insecta; order Diptera; family Therevidae; genus Thereva; species Thereva nobilitata. The sequence goes on from OY979698.1 coordinate 38,405,291, forward strand.
GCCATCAACAGTCCGTTTACCAGGCAGCCAGAGTAATTTATTGCAAGTATACAAGCTGATGACAGTACAGGCTCGTTTGGTTAAGGATTACATTATATTCCGAGCGCGATTACCACTATTCACATATGAACAATGTTCCCTCTAAGCTGCGCAGGTGCGCGGCTGCGCACTAATTTTTCGAAAGTTGCGCAGCCGTTTTTGAATTCTGCGCACAATATGCTTGTTCACCGTTTTTTCAATTCATTTTATAAAAGATTTGCATCTAAAAATGACAAAAATCCAATTTTCACAAAAAAAAGTAAAATTTGCTTGGATTGCTTTATGTTAAGAGAGGGTAGTTCGTTGTTGTGTAAGTTTTGTATACAGCATAGCGTGCGCGCTTGCAGTCCAGCGTTAACATCTTGGTGGTTTTATCACTAGAACTGGTGGTTTAGACTTGCCTTTAGTGGGTAGTGGGTTTTTTTTTTGTGGTAAGAGGAAAGTATACAAGTCTACGAAATTAGTGTTGGCCATGCACTAAACCATAACAAGACATCAAATGCTACTGACCTTGTGATTCACTTAAATAAAAATCAAGAGTTTATTGCGAAAGTTGATGAACAATGGCGTCAAATCCATCTTCTGAAATGGAATGAAACCAAAAATTCCAACCAATTTTCGTCTGAATTTCTGCAGTTTAAAGATGCATAAGGAGTATCTCGATTTGAATAATTGGCCAGCCACTTTTGCTATTTCATGATTTCGTGATTTTTTTTGTCAAAAAGTGATATATTCGGCGGCCATGTTTTTTTTGTGATTCCGAAATTGTTTTCTTAAAAAGTCCCAAGGAAGCTGTGGACCAATTGTCAGCCATTTTGGAATTTTGTCTCCTTAATATGCTAATTTCACCGGACTATTAGGAGAACTTTGGTACCCCGATTAACCAATTAAGCCGACAAGATGCATTATTAGAGCCGTGTATACCGTTAGAATGCCGACTAATGATAATAGGTCAAAGTAATAATGCTGATTGTACTATTAAAATATTGATATTTTATAACATTTAGTGTAGCCATTTTTTTTTATTTGAATTGGTTTGCTTATTTCCGCCTATATAGCACCTTTCAAACATTAAGTTTGAAGAACTTTACATTTAGTCGAATATCTAGTTACTTTTGGTGAAGAGGAAAATATTTTAGTGGTTTTCTAGTGGTTTTAAAAGTCGAATCTAGTGGTCTCTCCAGGAAAGCTGTTGTGAAGTCACGTAGTTGGTAAAGTCACCGAGCGTAACATATGACTAGCTTCTGTTTTTATACTTCTCTTATTTTATAGTTCGTCCTTCAATGACAGTAGGTCTTGCCCTAATAAAGACAGAATATAAACAAAGATATGAAAATCAGTAATGTAAAAATCCTTTTTTGTTTGTGTGTTATTAAAATACTTTAAAATGTAATTTTCAAGAGTATTATTAAAAAAAATTTCACTTCAAACACAGGCACAGGACTTCCCCCCCCCCCCTTGAACTATTTTACATACGTTTTGAATATTTTTGCTCGCATAAATTTTGTACCGCGCAGTAAGTGAAAAAATTAGAGGGAACATTGCATATGAACAGTATGAATTGCTGCGCATTATTCCCATACCAATTGTGGCGAATGGAAGCTACATAACTATAGAGCCTTCAACAAATTACCTCATTATCAACTTACATCGAGACCAATATTACCCGTTATCCGAACAAGAACTGGCAAGATGTACAAAAATTGATTATTCCAGCTACATGTGTCAACAACATCACCCTATCTACAGGAAGGCTTCCAACGTCAGTATATGCGAAGTAGAATTCTTAATACATTCTTCAACGCCTCCAAGTTGTAAATTGGTCCGGTCACAGAATCCTCCCAGATGGATACAGCTGTTAAATCCAAATCATTGGATTTACAATATGAAGGCATCTACCACCATAAATCTCGTATGTGGTAATGCGGTCTCACAACATTTACTGAAAGGGCAAGGAATGCTTACGCTACAACCTGGATGCACCATCAAGGAAACGGGCACAACAATACAGGCTCACAATCTCTACCCTAGTACCATCAGAACAGCATTCTTGCCGTCACAAAACCTCACGGATGTCATCCCTTCTTCACAATTAAAGGAACTACTTCAACCGTCCAGAAACCAGCAAGCTCTAGAAGAAGATTTCTCCAAATTGAAGGAAGACATCAAACAACTCCAAAACGAAGAAGCAACTGGCCTGCAGGCAGCACCACACCATGTCCATTACTTTAGTTTAGGCTACTTGACAGCCTTTAGCATTTTAGCTGGAATAGGATGGATGACTTATAAATATATTAAGAAAAGACGCCAGAAAAAAACACGCATCCCAATACCTCTTCCGAGAAGAAGGCAGTCCTTGGACATCAACATACCGGACTTTGACATCAACCCAGCGCTCGAAGATGACACACCAGTCTAGTTGAACCACAGATGATTCAACGCGGGGAGGATGTTAAGATCACGCATATATATAGTTAGTCTTAAGAAAAAACAAAATCTAATTTATCTAAATTATCTCGAAGCATCTAATTTTACTCAATCAAATTTTTCCCACAATAGAATTTAATTTCATTACAGTAAAAATATTTGTTACTTTGCATTTTTTCTCTTATCAGTCAGACATACATATCGTATTACATTAGAACGTAAGAAATTATTTGTTGAGCTTGCATTCAAGTTTTCCTTAAAGAAAATATTTCTATTTTAATAAGACAAAAAAAATGTTAGCAAGGCACTATATAAGCCGAAATTATATTTAATAAAGAACAGTTGATTTTCAACTAGGAAAAGAGGTGTTTTAAGTGAACTTTTACTAAAAACAAATCTACCATTTTGTGTGCACTAGTATTGAACTAGGGCACTACTCACCAAACGCATAGGTTTGTACCTAGGCAACGTTACCCAGTAGTAGCGCATAGGTTTGTACCTAGGCGGCTTCTACCAACAATATAAAAAACAAGCGGGGAGAAAAAAGCTTCCCTCGCTCTACAAAAACAACTTGCATATTATACTTCTTCTTATGTCAAATCTTCTTCTTTCTGAGCTCAGCATTTTCCCTCTGAAATTCTTTAATTATTCGCTTTTTGTTCATCAACCTGTTCAAGTGGTCAGAAAATTTTGTTTTTTTGTGAACATATTGAAAATAGTGATATTAAGAACTTTTTGTGGCGTTTTTCTATTTGTCAACGAAATGAAAGCTATGACAACTAATTTTCATATGCACAAATACATTTAAAATTTCCTGTAAAGATTCAAGGTTACTACACAAGATGCTATTACCCCATCTGCGTTCCGAGGAGTGTAGTAAAACCGGTTTTATGTGCCATAACTATGATCTGGTGTGCGTTGGCCCAATGAGAATAACCTAATCCCAAAATTTTATGAAAATAGAACTGCCTCTTGGCAAAATAGAAGGTAATATATTTTAATTAACTATAATATGTAACTTAACTTTATTTCTTATTATAAATAAAACAAATGAACTTTAGAACATTATATGAGATTTATATACTCTACCTTTGGATGGACTATGATTTAATTAAAGTATACAAAGGTTATAGAACCTTAAATGAATTCTATTTTATTTTATTATATTATATATATAATAGTATAAGTTAAATGAAAGGCAATCAGGTCAAAATGTATAAAGTAACTAATTGAAGACCGCTTGGATAATTTTATAATATGTTAAACTCATCTAACCTGTCTTCAAGCTAAAAGAAAAGGAAAATTTTAAGTATAAGTCTTTATATGTTATAATATAGAATAATGTACCTCCAAACCAGAAGAGAATTGGAGATTGGTGCAGGAACTGTAAATAAATAAATATACTAAGCTAGAAAGTCTGACAATAAAAAGATAAAGAAATTTATATCACCTTCTGTGATAGAACACCACAACTCTTGTGTGCGGAGCTTTATCAAGGATCTTGCATACCTGACAAGGTACTCTGTTGTGGTGTTCCTTAGGTTAAGCTAGGTTTAGTTTCTTTTTCTTTCCAATTAGGAACCAAAATGTATAATAAGACACATCAGTCGCAAATGTGTTGAAAATATAAATATTTAGGGCATAAAGCTTGGCAGTACCTAGAGAGTCCTTCCATAAAAAAGGTGAATTGATGAGCTGCAAAAACTAAGAGACCAATATCTTTGTTGAGCACAGCTTACAAAGTGCTTTCACATATTTTTTTTAATAGACTGAAACCACATTTGGAATATAAAGTAGGTGATTACGAAGCAGGATTTAGAACCAATAGATCGACAACAGACCAGATTTTCATAATGAGACAAATATTTGAAAAATGCTGAGAAGAAAGCATCTATATACATCTTATTTTTGTAGACTATAGGAATGCTTACGACATGCTGAATAACAGAGAATTGTGGAAGAATATGAGTGAAATGGGTTTCCCGAAAAAATTAATAGAACTATGCAGAATGACAACCAAAAATTGTAAAACACAAGTGAGAATACGAAGATGCAACTCGATGAACTTCCCTCAAGAATCGGGTCTGCGACAAGAAGATGCGATCTCACCAATACTTTTTAACATTGCTCTGGAAGCAATAATGAGGGAAACAGAGCTTAATGGAGCAAATAGCATCTTCACAAGGAACATTCAGGTACTAGCCTTCGCAGATGACACAGTCATAATTGGACGCAAAGCGGAAGATGTAAAGGAAACCTTTTCCAAAATTGTAGAAAGTTCGGCCAAGTTCAAAACGAGGACAACGATTAGGGCGAAGTATCAGCCTTGACGATCATAGTGTGGAAATTGTAGAAAATTTTATCTATTTAGGGACAATGCTTACTGCAGAAAATAAGATAAAGGACGACATCCATAGACGCACCGTGGCCGCAAATAAGACATATTTTTCACTAGTCCCGGTCCTAAAAAACAAAGAAATTTTAAGACAGTGCAAGGTCAGACTATATAAAACATCAATCCGCCCAGTCCTATGCTACGGGTCTGAGGCTTGGACATTGACCCAACAAACAGAAAATTACCTTAAAATTTTCGAAAGGAAAATCTTAAGAAGAATATTTAGTCCTGTAAAGGTTAATAAAAAGGACTGGCGGATTAGAACAAACAAAGAACTTCAAGAAATGTATGACGAAATTAATATAGCTACGTACATAAAACTGAATAGACTGCGATGGCTCGGACACGTTGTAGACCATCAGGAAAGAGAAGAGTAGGACGACCAAGAAATAGGTGGATGGATGACGTGCTAGCATATATATGGAAATTTCGTATAACAAATTGGAGAGAGCTAGCAAGACGTGGAGACGACTGGAAGAGGAGTTTTCGAGGGGCCCGAGTCCTGCAAGGACTGTAGTGCCATTTAAGAAAAAGAAGAAAAAAACAAAATTAACAAAACGAACAAAACTAACCGATTTAAAACAAACGTGCTCTACGAAAACGTGCCCTTATGGGTTTGTATAAAGCAGGTGTGGCCAACTTTTGTATACATAAGATCTACTTTTTATCACAAAAATGTGTCGCGATCGATTTGATGAGATGTTTAACTAGGGGCAGAGGTGTGAAATACATATGTGGCGACAGCCAACGTCGGTCTAAATGGAGCTTAAAAGACAAAGAATCCAAACGGTGCTCGCAAACTCTTCCCGTCCACGCATCAGGTAACACCATAGGTGCAACAGTACATCAAGCTGTGGATGAATTTGTAACACCTTTAGGTTTTTTCCTTGGAAGCTCAAAACCATTAAAAAGTATTAAAACATGTATGACAGAGAACTTCTCGAGATGCATCAAGGAGTGAAAAACTTCAGTTATTTTTTGGTAGGAGACTTTAGTCTAAATCCCCAAATCGCCTTTAAACAAAAATCGGAAAAAGCATTTGGCTTTGACTTCATCTGCCTGTTCTCAACAAACATACGATATATTGAATGAAAGCCCAACAACATAGCAGATCTATTATCCAGAATTGAGGAAATAAAAATGTAGTAACAGGTACAATAGATTTCAAGAAATTTGCAGAGGTCCAGTCAAATGATGAAGAATTAGAGGATATGTTACGAGACCAAAAAGGATACTCGTAGACAAAATTTGACCTTTTACGTTCCTGAACCACTTTGATAATTAGTCGTAAAAAAACTTTACTGTCTGGCTCATCCAACGTTAAAGACAACGATCAGGTTAATTATCGACTGGAATGATTGAAAAGTCCGCAGAACTCTAAAGGCAGCAATCGTGTGCTACCAAACAAAAGACTGGTACGCAGCCTCGCCATTAATACTGTTAAGCTGGAAACAGATACATGCTGCCGTGTGCTGCGTGCGGCCGATCCGCAGTATGGGGCAAATTTTCGCTGACAGACAGCTGCTTGCTTGCGTTCTATCTCATCTTTCCCTATAACCAAAAAAACATATAAGCGAAACGTGCGTCTGTTCGTTTGTTGTGTATGGTGCTTGTGTTTGGGCATTTCAGCCTATATCAAATATAGCCAGAGCGGAAAACGTTAAAAGTAGACCAATTTTTGCGTTGGATGCCTTTCGTTCACGCACCTGTATGTCAGATTGGATTTGAATGCAGGCTATTTATATAATATCTATCGTCGCAACCACCGCACGCGCGTATGCCTCTGTCTCCAGCTTTAGGATTGCGAACAGCAATAAAGCCAAACATAGGAGCACGCCGGAAAATGTCAACGCATGTGAATTTGTAAAGGAATTCAAAAATAAAATTAACGTGATCAAGGCTAGACTAACTTTATCACATGTAAAACGAAGCGTTTTCATCCAAGAGGATATAAAAAAAGTGTCAGTTCGTGTTCAAAAGAGACGATAAAGTCAGAATATCTTTGAACCCCAACCACAAGCTGTCTGTTCGAGTTGCTGAAAATTAATCCCAAGTATTTCGTATTACAGATAAAAAGGAAGAGTAGCAGCGTTTCAGTTGATCGGCCAAAACTGGCATTCTCAGAAGAAAACGATGCTACAAAAACCGTTCAGCAGTAAAAAACAAATAAGTAAACCACGAAGAGAGGTTATTAGGAAGTGAAATTATAAGACCGAGGTGTCTAAAGTCAGGTGATGTACTGTTGTATACTTTCTGAAAGGCTGTCTTTCCTAATATAGATGGCAAATCCCCTATGAGGGGAGAGATTATGCACTAACGTGTACACAACGGGCACTTTCAGTAATGCAGGTTGCGTGCGCAATTGACTTATTCAGCAACACACTTCCATTGCTGAATAAGTCAATTTCTAACCTGCATTACTGAATGTGCCCAACCTGGTAATAATCTAAGTCGTGATTAGGCAAAATTTGACTTTCACTTAGTGCGAAAATTGGGATATGGAATATGTGGATAAATGGGACAACACAGTTAAGGCCCCAACATATAGCAGAAATGATAACGAACCGAAACGAAAACGAAATGAACTTGAAAATGATAGCTATTATATAGGTGCCTGAGCGAATCGGTTTTTGACATTTGTTGACAAGTTGAAAACAAACTAACAGTGTAACGGGCTGAATAGTTAAACGAATACGAATGAAATAAATTTATATCTTTCGTTCGGTTCCGGTTCTGTTCGTTTATACATACATATAACCGGGTTCATACATTTTGATACGATTTATTTCATTCTCTTCGTTTCGGTTCGTTTTCGTTTCTGCTATATGTTTTGGCCTTTATGTTTCCTAAAGCAAGGAGAGTCACGTCAACTGACCGATCATGGTTCTGTCGCTGGTGGTGTTGAGAGCGCGGTGTGAGAAAGGAGTAAATAACCTACTTGTGTCGTCTGTCCGTCAGTTTATCATGACACAGTTTTTTTTAATTTTTTTTTATAGATTTATTGCTTTCTTTTTCATTTTCACTTCAAGTTATTAAACGCTACACAAGTTCTTTTATTAGTTTTGACGTGAATACGTCTTTAAATATGTTTCCATGACAAAAAATCCGATGATAACGAAATTTTGGAATAAACATTTGAGTTGTACCTCAAAAGCTATTGTTTATATCGAAAAAAGAAATATACCATGAATGACGTAGATGAAGAATTAAAGAATTTTATTGTTTACTTTCAAAATGAAATTCAAAATGGCCGCCGAAATATGATCGAAATTCAAAATAGCCGCGCAAATATATTTTCATTTGCCAATTCCGTATCCTCGTCGAAATATGTTCCTATTTAGCAAGCTACGTTACGTAATAGAGACGTTTGAGTTACTTCCATGTTTCGAAAGTGGTGCAGAGATATTCCGTGTTCGTGCCAGTAACTGTTACTAACATGCACCCTAAAAGTAACATTTTATGGTTAAAGTGTAGTAACTGTGGCTTATTAATATTGGCGGTGCTACTATTTTGATCCGTTTTGGTGTCATATTTATATCAAAACCTTTTTCTCTCATCTCTCAAAATAGTTATTAGAAAATGAGAATCAAACAGCGAATTTGTAATATGTAGGTACATATATTAGCCCATGTATGAAAAAATTTGTAAAGACGAAACTACCCGTTTTTACATTTTGATAGAGAACAGATAATAAATTTATTATTGTACTTTTGTATGATTTTTTAAACAAATATTTATGAACGAAAGAGATTTTTCGGGAAATGTTAGCATGATACTTCTTAAAAATTAAAGCGCCTCAACTATTTTTAAAAATATAAAAATATTTGGATTTTGAAAAAATATCGTTTTTTTTTAAATTAAAAATATCATTTATTTTTAACATAAATAAATTCTTTGCTCAATAAATCACTGTTTCTATACATTCATATGTACAATCAGTTTTTCATTAAAAGCATTTTTAATTTTAAATTTATTGCAAAGTAGGTTTTAAATCATCCGCCATTACTGTGAATATAAGTTCATGCATGACTAAAAATATATTCAATGAGGCGTTGTTACTTCTTTTTGCCTAAAAAGGCTTTTCCATTGGGCAAAATTAAGAAGTAACTTTTCAAATGCCCATTAAGTATTTGTTTCTACTTTTTATCTAAAACAATGAAATGAATATACACAAAATTACTAAAATGGCGCATTTCCCATTTTGTTACTTTAAAACTTCACATATGGTAATTGTTCCCAGTTGCTGCCTGCAATGTTACTCCACTTTGACGCTCTATAATCTGACAGTTCTCAAGCTGAGAGTTTAACTCTCTTGTTTGCCACCAATATTAGGTACTTTTAAGACACTGTTTCTATTTACACTGATTTCCGAAAATGTAACGAAAGTGGGTAACGATTCGTAAACTAGACTAATTGTGTTCTTAAAAAGGAATTCATCCAAAATGGGCATAAAGATGCAATAATTCCTAGAAACAAACGTCCTAAAGACGTCGCTGTGTCAATTCAATTCAATTCAATTCATTTATTCGAGTTCATATACATTTACAAATATTCCTTATTGTTATACAATGACTTATTTTACATGTATTAATGGACTATAATGTGAGGTCCATTTGACATTATTTACATTTCATATGGGTACTGCTAGAGAGTCACGTTTCCCGGATTATTTTTGTTCCCGGGAAACGGGAAAAATAAGTTCATTTTTCCCGGGAACCCGGGAAAATGAAACATATTAGGAATTAGGAGTGAAATGAGAATTAGGATGAACAATTACTGTTGAAAAATAAATGAAAAACTCATTTAAGAAAATATACAAGTAAATTTAATTCAAAAATATTAATAATGAAATAGAAATAAGAAAAATAATAATAAAAAACAATTATTTGAAACCAACAAACATAGCATGACTATTGCATTATAAAAAAACGTAACATAGAAAAATATTTCATTATAAACTAACATGTAATACGAGGGTGTATATACGAGGGTCGTCTCAAAAGTAAGTTCCACTATTTTTTTAAATCCGTGTGGTTGGCGGGAAAAGTCTGGGAGTCTCTATGGAGACTCCACTCGCTCCTACCGCTAAAACTCCAAATAAAGCGAAAGTTGTGGAATCCGAGGGAAAATGGCAAACGTTCTTTTGGGATTCCAAAGGGGTGTTGTTGATCAATTACCTGCGCCGTGAGACCACGATCACAACTACACGCTTTTGTGGGGTGTTGCAACAATTCAGAAAGGCGACCCAAAAAAAGCAGAGGAAAGTTGAAAAATTTTTGATTTTCTCGACGGATGCTTTACGGCGGATTTATACAGTGCATCCCTCCAACAATGAATGTTTTTATTTACATTTGTTATTAGTTAATGTCGTGGACCTACGTTATTCGAGCTTTAAGAACAGTCAGATTTTAGGATGAAAGCATTCAATTACAATAAATACCACTATAACAGCATTCACTTCAATGTTGTGATTGGCCCGGTCCAATGGGTACTTTGTGCCAAAATTGTCATGCTTTAAAATCAAGCAACTGGGATGTGCAGTTCCAATGGCAACGGCTCCACCTGAGCGCCTTGGCGCTTACGTGGATGGGAAATCTTCGTTGTCCAAATATTTCTTACAACTTATTTTATTTAGATATTATGAGTGCAAGGCGCACTGGGTTCCAACTAGTTTTATAGAAAACAAGAATTTCGACATAACAGTTATTTACTTTAAATACAAAACCTTGAAATAGTTAGTGTTTTCAAGATTTTTAGAAGAAAATTTGCGATTTCAAACAATAAATTTTTTCCCGGGAAATTTTTAGTTTTTTTCCCGGGAAACCGGAAATACATTTTCTTTCAATTCTGTGATAGAACACCACAACTCTTGTGTGCGGAGCTTTATCAAGGATCTTGCATACCTGACAAGGTACTCTGTTGTGGTGTTCCTTAGGTTAAGCTAGGTTTAGTTTCTTTTTCTTTCCAATTAGGAACCAAAATGTATAATAAGACACATCAGTCGCAAATGTGTTGAAAATATAAATATTTAGGGCATAAAGCTTGGCAGTACCTAGAGAGTCCTTCCCGGGAATTCCCGCCCGGGATTTCCCCGGAAATTGAAAGAAAATGTATTTCCGGTTTCCCGGGAAAAAAACTAAAAATTTCCCGGGAAAAAATTTATTGTTTGAAATCGCAAATTTTCTTCTAAAAATCTTGAAAACACTAACTATTTCAAGGTTTTGTATTTAAAGTAAATAACTGTTATGTCGAAATTCTTGTTTTCTATAAAACTAGTTGGAACCCAGTGCGCCTTGCACTCATAATATCGAAATAAAATAAGTTGTAAGAAATATTTGGACAACGAAGATTTCCCATCCACGTAAGCGCCAAGGCGCTCAGGTGGAGCCGTTGCCATTGGAACTGCACATCCCAGTTGCTTGATTTTAAAGCATGACAATTTTGGCACAAAGTACCCATTGGACCGGGCCAATCACAACATTGAAGTGAATGCTGTTATAGTGGTATTTATTGTAATTGAATGCTTTCATCCTAAAATCTGACTGTTCTTAAAGCTCGAATAACGTAGGTCCACGACATTAACTAATAACAAATGTAAATAAAAACATTCATTGTTGGAGGGATGCACTGTATAAATCCGCCGTAAAGCATCCGTCGAGAAAATCAAAAATTTTTCAACTTTCCTCTGCTTTTTTTGGGTCGCCTTTCTGAATTGTTGCAACACCCCACAAAAGCGTGTAGTTGTGATCGTGGTCTCACGGCGCAGGTAATTGATCAACAACACCCCTTTGGAATCCCAAAAGAACGTTTGCCATTTTCCCTCGGATTCCACAACTTTCGCTTTATTTGGAGTTTTAGCGGTAGGAGCGAGTGGAGTCTCCATAGAGACTCCCAGACTTTTCCCGCCAACCACACGGATTTAAAAAAATAGTGGAACTTACTTTTGAGACGACCCTCGTATATACACCCTCGTATTACATGTTAGTTTATAATGAAATATTTTTCTATGTTACGTTTTTTTATAATGCAATAGTCATGCTATGTTTGTTGGTTTCAAATAATTGTTTTTTATTATTATTTTTCTTATTTCTATTTCATTATTAATATTTTTGAATTAAATTTACTTGTATCTTTTCTTAAATGAGTTTTTCATTTATTTTTCAACAGTAATTGTTCATCCTAATTCTCATTTCACTCCTAATTCCTAATATGTTTCATTTTCCCGGGTTCCCGGGAAAAATGAACTTATTTTTCCCGTTTCCCGGGAACAAAAATAATCCGGGAAACGTGACTCTCTAGCAGTACCCATATGAAATGTAAATAATGTCAAATGGACCTCACATTATAGTCCATTAATACATGTAAAATAAGTCATTGTATAACAATAAGGAATATTTGTAAATGTATATGAACTCGAATAAATGAATTGAATTGAATTGAATTGACACAGCGACGTCTTTAGGACGTTTGTTTCTAGGAATTATTTCATCTTTATGCCCATTTTGGATGAATTCCTTTTTAAGAACACAATTAGTCTAGTTTACGAATCGTTACCCACTTTCGTTACATTTTCGGAAATCAGTGTAAATAGAAACAGTGTCTTAAAAGTACCTAATATTGGTGGCAAACAAGAGAGTTAAACTCTCAGCTTGAGAACTGTCAGATTATAGAGCGTCAAAGTGGAGTAACATTGCAGGCAGCAACTGGGAACAATTACCATATGTGAAGTTTTAAAGTAACAAAATGGGAAATGCGCCATTTTAGTAATTTTGTGTATATTCATTTCATTGTTTTAGATAAAAAGTAGAAACAAATACTTAATGGGCATTTGAAAAGTTACTTCTTAATTTTGCCCAATGGAAAAGCCTTTTTAGGCAAAAAGAAGTAACAACGCCTCATTGAATATATTTTTAGTCATGCATGAACTTATATTCACAGTAATGGCGGATGATTTAAAACCTACTTTGCAATAAATTCAAAATTAAAAATGCTTTTAATGAAAAACTGATTGTACATATGAATGTATAGAAACAGTGATTTATTGAGCAAAGAATTTATTTATGTTAAAAATAAATGATATTTTTAATTTAAAAAAAACGATATTTTTTCAAAATCCAAATATATTTTTATATTTTTAAAAATAGTTGAGGCGCTTTAATTTTTAAGAAGTATCATGCTAACATTTCCCGAAAAATCTCTTTCGTTCATAAATATTTGTTTAAAAAATCATACAAAAGTACAATAATAAATTTATTATCTGTTCTCTATCAAAATGTAAAAACGGGTAGTTTCGTCTTTACAAATTTTTTCATACATGGGCTAATATATGTACCTACATATTACAAATTCGCTGTTTGATTCTCATTTTCTAATAACTATTTTGAGAGATGAGAGAAAAAGGTTTTGATATAAATATGACACCAAAACGGATCAAAATAGTAGCACCGCCAATATTAATAAGCCACAGTTACTACACTTTAACCATAAAATGTTACTTTTAGGGTGCATGTTAGTAACAGTTACTGGCACGAACACGGAATATCTCTGCACCACTTTCGAAACATGGAAGTAACTCAAACGTCTCTATTACGTAACGTAGCTTGCTAAATAGGAACATATTTCGACGAGGATACGGAATTGGCAAATGAAAATATATTTGCGCGGCTATTTTGAATTTCGATCATATTTCGGCGGCCATTTTGAATTTCATTTTGAAAGTAAACAATAAAATTCTTTAATTCTTCATCTACGTCATTCATGGTATATTTCTTTTTTCGATATAAACAATAGCTTTTGAGGTACAACTCAAATGTTTATTCCAAAATTTCGTTATCATCGGATTTTTTGTCATGGAAACATATTTAAAGACGTATTCACGTCAAAACTAATAAAAGAACTTGTGTAGCGTTTAATAACTTGAAGTGAAAATGAAAAAGAAAGCAATAAATCTATAAAAAAAAATTAAAAAAAACTGTGTCATGATAAACTGACGGACAGACGACACAAGTAGGTTATTTACTCCTTTCTCACACCGCGCTCTCAACACCACCAGCGACAGAACCATGATCGGTCAGTTGACGTGACTCTCCTTGCTTTAGGAAACATAAAGGCCAAAACATATAGCAGAAACGAAAACGAACCGAAACGAAGAGAATGAAATAAATCGTATCAAAATGTATGAACCCGGTTATATGTATGTATAAACGAACAGAACCGGAACCGAACGAAAGATATAAATTTATTTCATTCGTATTCGTTTAACTATTCAGCCCGTTACACTGTTAGTTTGTTTTCAACTTGTCAACAAATGTCAAAAACCGATTCGCTCAGGCACCTATATAATAGCTATCATTTTCAAGTTCATTTCGTTTTCGTTTCGGTTCGTTATCATTTCTGCTATATGTTGGGGCCTTAACTGTGTTGTCCCATTTATCCACATATTCCATATCCCAATTTTCGCACTAAGTGAAAGTCAAATTTTGCCTAATCACGACTTAGATTATTACCAGGTTGGGCACATTCAGTAATGCAGGTTAGAAATTGACTTATTCAGCAATGGAAGTGTGTTGCTGAATAAGTCAATTGCGCACGCAACCTGCATTACTGAAAGTGCCCGTTGTGTACACGTTAGTGCATAATCTCTCCCCTCATAGGGGATTTGCCATCTATATTAGGAAAGACAGCCTTTCAGAAAGTATACAACAGTACATCACCTGACTTTAGACACCTCGGTCTTATAATTTCACTTCCTAATAACCTCTCTTCGTGGTTTACTTATTTGTTTTTTACTGCTGAACGGTTTTTGTAGCATCGTTTTCTTCTGAGAATGCCAGTTTTGGCCGATCAACTGAAACGCTGCTACTCTTCCTTTTTATCTGTAATACGAAATACTTGGGATTAATTTTCAGCAACTCGAACAGACAGCTTGTGGTTGGGGTTCAAAGATATTCTGACTTTATCGTCTCTTTTGAACACGAACTGACACTTTTTTTATATCCTCTTGGATGAAAACGCTTCGTTTTACATGTGATAAAGTTAGTCTAGCCTTGATCACGTTAATTTTATTTTTGAATTCCTTTACAAATTCACATGCGTTGACATTTTCCGGCGTGCTCCTATGTTTGGCTTTATTGCTGTTCGCAATCCTAAAGCTGGAGACAGAGGCATACGCGCGTGCGGTGGTTGCGACGATAGATATTATATAAATAGCCTGCATTCAAATCCAATCTGACATACAGGTGCGTGAACGAAAGGCATCCAACGCAAAAATTGGTCTACTTTTAACGTTTTCCGCTCTGGCTATATTTGATATAGGCTGAAATGCCCAAACACAAGCACCATACACAACAAACGAACAGACGCACGTTTCGCTTATATGTTTTTTTGGTTATAGGGAAAGATGAGATAGAACGCAAGCAAGCAGCTGTCTGTCAGCGAAAATTTGCCCCATACTGCGGATCGGCCGCACGCAGCACACGGCAGCATGTATCTGTTTCCAGCTTAACAGTATTAATGGCGAGGCTGCGTACCAGTCTTTTGTTTGGTAGCACACGATTGCTGCCTTTAGAGTTCTGCGGACTTTTCAATCATTCCAGTCGATAATTAACCTGATCGTTGTCTTTAACGTTGGATGAGCCAGACAGTAAAGTTTTTTTACGACTAATTATCAAAGTGGTTCAGGAACGTAAAAGGTCAAATTTTGTCTACGAGTATCCTTTTTGGTCTCGTAACATATCCTCTAATTCTTCATCATTTGACTGGACCTCTGCAAATTTCTTGAAATCTATTGTACCTGTTACTACATTTTTATTTCCTCAATTCTGGATAATAGATCTGCTATGTTGTTGGGCTTTCATTCAATATATCGTATGTTTGTTGAGAACAGGCAGATGAAGTCAAAGCCAAATGCTTTTTCCGATTTTTGTTTAAAGGCGATTTGGGGATTTAGACTAAAGTCTCCTACCAAAAAATAACTGAAGTTTTTCACTCCTTGATGCATCTCGAGAAGTTCTCTGTCATACATGTTTTAATACTTTTTAATGGTTTTGAGCTTCCAAGGAAAAAACCTAAAGGTGTTACAAATTCATCCACAGCTTGATGTACTGTTGCACCTATGGTGTTACCTGATGCGTGGACGGGAAGAGTTTGCGAGCACCGTTTGGATTCTTTGTCTTTTAAGCTCCATTTAGACCGACGTTGGCTGTCGCCACATATGTATTTCACACCTCTGCCCCTAGTTAAACATCTCATCAAATCGATCGCGACACATTTTTGTGATAAAAAGTAGATCTTATGTATACAAAAGTTGGCCACACCTGCTTTATACAAACCCATAAGGGCACGTTTTCGTAGAGCACGTTTGTTTTAAATCGGTTAGTTTTGTTCGTTTTGTTAATTTTGTTTTTTTCTTCTTTTTCTTAAATGGCACTACAGTCCTTGCAGGACTCGGGCCCCTGGAAAACTCCTCTTCCAGTCGTCTCCACGTCTTGCTAGCTCTCTCCAATTTGTTATACGAAATTTCCATATATATGCTAGCACGTCATCCATCCACCTATTTCTTGGTCGTCCTACTCTTCTCTTTCCTGATGGTCTACAACGTGTCCGAGCCATCGCAGTCTATTCAGTTTTATGTACGTAGCTATATTAATTTCGTCATACATTTCTTGAAGTTCTTTGTTTGTTCTAATCCGCCAGTCCTTTTTATTAACCTTTACAGGACTAAATATTCTTCTTAAGATTTTCCTTTCGAAAATTTTAAGGTAATTTTCTGTTTGTTGGGTCAATGTCCAAGCCTCAGACCCGTAGCATAGGACTGGGCGGATTGATGTTTTATATAGTCTGACCTTGCACTGTCTTAAAATTTCTTTGTTTTTTAGGACCGGGACTAGTGAAAAATATGTCTTATTTGCGGCCACGGTGCGTCTATGGATGTCGTCCTTTATCTTATTTTCTGCAGTAAGCATTGTCCCTAAATAGATAAAATTTTCTACAATTTCCACACTATGATCGTCAAGGCTGATACTTCGCCCTAATCGTTGTCCTCGTTTTGAACTTGGCCGAACTTTCTACAATTTTGGAAAAGGTTTCCTTTACATCTTCCGCTTTGCGTCCAATTATGACTGTGTCATCTGCGAAGGCTAGTACCTGAATGTTCCTTGTGAAGATGCTATTTGCTCCATTAAGCTCTGTTTCCCTCATTATTGCTTCCAGAGCAATGTTAAAAAGTATTGGTGAGATCGCATCTTCTTGTCGCAGACCCGATTCTTGAGGGAAGTTCATCGAGTTGCATCTTCGTATTCTCACTTGTGTTTTACAATTTTTGGTTGTCATTCTGCATAGTTCTATTAATTTTTTCGGGAAACCCATTTCACTCATATTCTTCCACAATTCTCTGTTATTCAGCATGTCGTAAGCATTCCTATAGTCTACAAAAATAAGATGTATATAGATGCTTTCTTCTCAGCATTTTTCAAATATTTGTCTCATTATGAAAATCTGGTCTGTTGTCGATCTATTGGTTCTAAATCCTGCTTCGTAATCACCTACTTTATATTCCAAATGTGGTTTCAGTCTATTAAAAAAAATATGTGAAAGCACTTTGTAAGCTGTGCTCAACAAAGATATTGGTCTCTTAGTTTTTGCAGCTCATCAATTCACCTTTTTTATGGACTGGGACTATTGTGCCTAAAAGCCATTCTTCTGGCAACTGGCTGCTTCTCCATAGTTTTACGATGAGACTATGTAAAGGTCGGGTTACACGCAACGATTTGCTTGTGACCATTGACTTGCGCAAGTCAATTTGCACAAGTGGATCGTTGCGTGTAAACGGAAATTTTTGGCTTGCGCAACCCAAAAAGTTGGTGTTGTGCAAAATATGTGTTGTTAGAAAATCGGCTTGTGGTTGGTGTTTTGGCATGAGCGTTTAAACGATGTTCAAGCCTCAGCTACAACCCTCAGGATGCCCTTGGGTGAATGGTGACGTTCGACCACCTGCTCTTCCGACCTTATCATAATCAATATAATATAATAATCGTGTTAAATTAGCAAAAGGCTACCAAGTGTTTTTAAGCTGAACCATTTGTCCATTTTCAAAGCAAAAACTTCAGTTCTTCACTTCACAATTGTTCACTGGTGACTGCTTCATTTTCACTCAGTTTATTTGCACCAATTGACCTGCGCCAGTCTATATGCACAAGCAGATGGTTGCGTGTAAACCGACCTTAAGACATGGCATAACTTCTCCCTACCATTTTTTATGATTTCCGGGGGTGTTTTTTCTTTGTTTTTTTAGGAGTAAAAATTTTTTTCCGCCACTTTTAATTCCGTGACCCCCCCCCCAAAACAAAATTCTAGATCCGCGCCTGATCCAGCAGGCCGCCCTAATATATGCGATTTGAAATGGGTACATGATCTTTATATAGGCAATTACAGCATCATTAATACCTGTGACACATTCACCATCATAATGAAAGTAACCTTCATTATCGTGGCAAAAACCCACCATAATGAAAGTCCAAAATGAAAGTATTTTACTTTCATTTGGGCTGTAATATCGGTTAAGTGACATCTGTTGGAAAATTGGAAACTACATTTTAAAATAAAATAATTTGATTTCACGCTTTGCAAGGATATTTTCTTTAATACTTTAAAAAATATTTTTTTAAATATTCCAAATTAAAACAGCTTAAAATTAAAGCAAAAAAACAGGCAGGTTTATATCCTCACTTGATATGCTAGATGCAAATGAAAGTAAAGTGTAATGTGTCACCCCATCATTTCCTTGACCATCATATTGGAAGTTACCATCATAATGAAAGTATAGTGTGTCAAAGGTATAAATCTATTTTAATAACGAAATTAATCTCTTATGCAAAATTGAAATACTTGCCTTATTTCTTAAATTAGTTTTCTCTTTCATCGTATCTTGTAATGCAACCTATGGAACGTCTATTGGATGTAAGTAAGGACATTAAATAAAACACTCAATAAAATACATTTTCTTTTTATAACTTCTTGATAACTTAAACTAAAAAACTGTCCTCTTCTTCTTTTTTAAACTTATAATTAACCCTTAATGATTATAAATACTTGAATTGTTTGTCACTTTAAAATAAAAATAAATTAACTCTAAAATTCGATATTATCCTGCATTTTTTTAAATTTTATATTGCGGCATTTCCTTTTAACTTTATACTGAAAGCTTACTTTCAAATTTATTACTTAGAATTTAGTTGTTTTTTTCTTTTTATTTCTGTTTCTACAATAATTTTCCTTAAAAATTAAATTATAAATATGGCTTCATTTGATTATGGTGCAGTGAAAAGTAAAAATTGATTTTAAACATAATTTTTTCATCGTCCCTCAAAATGAGTTTTTTTTATTCAAATAATAGCTGTGTTCCTTTTCTGCTATTTTTTACTCGTATTCACGTGGAACTACTCCTGCTCTCACAGACGAGTAGATAACCAGATTAGTTACGCAACTAACATCCACTAGGCGAAAGTCAAAACCTTCAGTCTATTGTGAATTATTTTTCACTTACTGAGAAGCCGAGGTTAAGAAGAGCACGTGCATCATCCTATATAAATTAGGTCAATTCAAGAAGACGCCCTGAAATTTTAGGTTAAACGAAATTTTCAACGCGGCCATGTCAGTCCCGGATAGTACTTCCGGCTCAAGCGGAATACAACCACTTTCTTCAGAAGCCGCTCTATCCAATTTAAAAACTATTAAACTCCCAAACTTCTGGAAGGAAAATCCCGAGTTGTGGTTCGCAACAATAGAAGCAAGATTTTACACAAACAGGATAACGTTGGACGAGGAAAAATATTACACGGTTGTCGCAGCAATCGACGACCCCTGTTTTAAGCCAAGTGACAGACATTATAGGAGCACCTCCAGAGACAGACAGGTACCAAACTTTCAAGAATTCACTAATAAGTCGTTTTTCTGAGTCCAAGGACAGTCAGCTTAATCGATTATTAACGGACCTCACACTGCATAACAAAAAACCATCCCAATTATTGTGGGAGATGAAGAATTTAGCAAAGAACAGCATATCTGAAGATGCCCTACGCACGTTATGGATGCAAAGAATGCCGTTAAGCGTACGATGCGTTCTGTCTGCAAGTGATGTGGAACAGAATACATCAGGCACTAATTCAATTCCTTTGGAATCTCGTGTGTCACACATAGAACAAAAGCTACTTGATCTCGCTAAGTCCATCAAGAACCTCCAAAAAAACACACGTCATTCTAGAGACCCATCAAGAACTAGGCACAACAGTCGACCAAATAAACCTGAGAAAAATAAAATTTGTCATTTTCATGCCAAATTTGGAGATCAAGCCTTCAGATGTATACAGCCTTGTGTCTTCAAAGAGGAAAACACAACACCAACAAAACATCAGGGAAACTAGAACTAGTGGCATTTCCGGAGGCAGGAGACGGCAGCAAAGCTACTATTAGCCTCAAAAAAGAAAAGACTTTTTATTGCAGATCTTTACACCAAAAAGCAATTTTTAATAGACACCGGTTATATAGTTTCTGCGATACCTCCAACCTTTGTTCAACACCAAGTCAAACCAGGAACAGCAGAACTTTTCGCAGCAAACAGCTGCAAAATTATCACTTTTGGTGAACTACACCTGGAACTCAATCTCGGTTTAAGAAGAGTATTTAAATGGACCTTCATCATCGCTGATGTCAGTACAGCAATTTTAGGAGCGGATTTCATCAGTCACTTCGATTTGTCAGTTAACCTCAAACGAAGGAAAATAATAGACAATAGGACCAAATTAGCAATTAAAGTGAAGTCGGCGCAGACAACTATCTACAATCTGTCAACCATTAGCAATGGTAATGTTTATGCTGAAATCATTAAGGAATTCATTGACACTACCAAGGTCAATAAACTTCCAGGTCTACCACTAAAAACAAAGGTTTTTCAGCACATAGAAACCACAGGACAACCAATCGGGGAACGTCGCAGTCGTCTGACTCGAGATTCAATGCCATGAAAGCAGAAGTAGAATTTTTACTAGAGAATGGAATTATCCGGCCGTCAAGTACTCCAAGGGCGAGTCCTATACACATGGCGAAGAAAAAAACGGGAGGTTGGCGTATGTGCGGAGATTACAGGAAACTCAACGCGCAAACAATTCCTGATCGCTATCCAATAGCACACATTTTTGACTTCAGTGATCGTCTTTACGGGAAAACCATATTTTCCACATTATATTTGGTTCGAGCGTATCAGCAGATACCTATGGCATCCAACGATATACCCAAAACTGCCATCACGACACCGATTGGTCTCTTTGAGTATCTTGCAATGCCTTTTGGCTTGAGAAACGCCACCCAAACCTTTCAACGTCATATGGACCAGATTTTTCGTGACATAGATTTTGTTTACTGCTACATAGGCGATATTTTAATCATGTCGCAGAATGAAGAACAACACAGACAACATCTAAGAGTGGTCTTAAGCCGACTGCGCGAGCATGGTTTGACTCTCAACATTGAAAAATGTACATTCGGACAAACCATAGTTCAATATCTAGGCTACACCATCCACAAGCATGGATACAAACCCCCTCAGGAGATAATTAACATCAAGAGACCTGAGGAAATTGTTGAACTCCGTAAGTTCTTGGGAATAATTAATTATTATAGAAGATGTTTACCACATGCAGCACAGCAACAAGCTATTCTCTGTGAATTCATCAAGGATTCTAAGAAGAATGATAAAAGGCAAGTTCCTTGGACAGCTGAAAGCATCGAAGCTTTCGAGAATTGCAAAAAAGTCTTGCAGAAGCTAGTCTTGTAACACATCCAGCACTCGATGCTCCTTTAGCTTTGAGCACAGACGCCTCAAACCTGGCAATCGGAGCAACACTAGAACAATATGATGAAAACATTTGGAAACCTATAGGGTTCTTTTCAAGGAAACTGTCTAATTATAGCACTTATGATCGCGAATTATTGGCTATTTTTGCGGCTATAAAATTCTTCCGTCACTTATTGGAAGGACGCAATTTTGTAATCCGCACCGATCATAAACCAATAATCTATGCTTTCTCACGCCAGTGGTAAATCTTCTCTGCAGCAAATACGCCAGAAGTACGTTTGGCCAGAAATGAGGAAGAATATTCTTTTATGGTCAAGAAACTGCATTTCGTGCCAAAGAGCAAAAATTCAGCGACATCACAAGAATGTTCCTAAGCACATCACAGTTCCAGATGAGCGTTTCGACCACGTGCATTTGGACTTAGTTGTTCTACCTATGGCCAAGGAGTATCGTTATTGCTTGACCATGATCGATAGATTTTCTAGATGGCCTGAGGCAGTACCCTTAAAGGATATGTCTGCTGACACCGTAGCCTCAGCCTTCTATCATCATTGGGTCGCCAGATTTGGAGCTCCAAAAATTATCACCACGGATCAAGGTACTCAGTTTGACTCCGCGCTATTCAACGCACTAAACAACACAATCGGCGCCAAGCGAATTCATTCAACTCTGTATCACCCGGCTGCAAACGGCATCATTGAAAGATGGCATCGTTCATTTAAGACAGCATGAATGTGTCAACCATCCAACCAACCAACCAACCATGGATCGAGTTACTACCAACAGTTCTACTAGGATTAAGGACTGCATTCAAAGAGGACTTGAAGGCATCTCCAGCTGATTTTCTGTACGGAGCACCACTACGAATACCGGGAGAACTCTTCACAAGCATGGAGACACCAACTGATACAGGAATATTTTTGGAAAAATTGAGGGAACATATTCAAGTTATGAGGCCCACTCCTACCACTCATCACATACGTCCCAGTATGTTTAGACTTAAGAACCTCTACAATTGTTCACATGTCTTCCTGAGAGACGACAGCGTCAAGCCACCTCTCACACTTCCCTACACCGGACCACACGAGGTAATTAAGAAAATAAACGACTACAATTTTGTGATTCGTGTCAAGGACAAGGAAGTAACTATATCAACAGAAAGACTTAAGCCAGCCTACTTAACAATTGATGACCCTACGAAGTTTTGGAACTATAACCCAGGATAATAATTCACAGATATCAACATCAGAAACTTCTGGAAGACACATTTCCTGGTTGGATCAACTACTTCGGACATATTCCAGACGTCAGTACAACCAAAATGTGACTCCATCACTAGGAGGGGAGTAGTTGTGGCAGCTCTGACACTTCAGTAGTACAGAACTTCACCGCTTGAAGTAAATTTGTCGTTTTTCACCCGTTCCGTTTTTTGTTCTGGTACACACGCATCGGATTGATATGCTGTGCATAAAATATTATTAAATAATTAAGTTGTTATTATTATTAAATAATAGATTGTTGTTTTAAGAAGATTCTTTTATTTAAATATAATTCCGTGCAATTAGGAATTGCGATAAACACAAACCAGATAACCACATTTCGTAATCGATTAACCAAAATTTGCCTAATCAGTTTTCCTAATTGATGAGATCCATATTCCTAATTAAAGCTGAATTTTCGTCATAAATGCGTACGTGTGTCGAGGCTACTATTTAGATATATTTTTTTGTGATTGGTGTTATTTTTGTATATAGTTTTGTGTTTGACAAAATTAATCAAAAAGTTAATTTCTTTTAATAATAATAATAAAATTAATAAAAGTCATTCACATGTTTGCAGAACTTAATGTAAAAAATTATATCTTAATTTTTTTTGTGGATGCAGTCTATTTTTGCAAATAGTAATGAACAAAACTTTTTTTTAAATTTACTGAATATTTTTTTTGTTTGTTGTTCTTTTTCTTGATTATTATTATTACCTTTTTTTAATTTTGTTTTCTTTCATACCTAATACATATTTGCTTTTCATTCCATACACACTAGTTGTACCTGACACATCTCTCTACCTATAGACAATATTTTACGTTTTTTTATTTTTTTAATAATGCTACATGTGTTCCTTAAATATACAATGAACATTCGATTACATTTTTATGTGAAATAGTAATTATGATAAAAACAAAAAAAACTCTTGAACTGATAGAAATATAATCGAGAAAAAAAATTACAAAACAGAATTTTTCATATTATTGTTAAAAATGGTTCAACTATTTCATTAAAGTGTATATAAAAATGCATGGTGTTTTTTTAAATGTCATATTAAATAAGTAATTATTATTGGTTATGATTTTCTCTTATTTATAACAAGCCGTTCTTTCTTTGTATGTACTTAAGTTTTTATTTTTGTAAAAAGATTTATTTTATACATTTATTTACTTTTTTGTTGCTTTGGTTTCAAATTATTAGCATTTATATTATAATATTTACTTAAAATATTTCATGAACGTACATCTGATAAGATTTTATAGGGATAAGAAATATAGGGATTGTATTGTACTAAAATATTCTTGTATGGCAGCACGCCATGTTTCATTTCTTCTGTTGTAATTGTCATTCGTTCCTCGACCGCTGCGTCATTGCCGAAATTTTAATTCATGGTACTTCACTTCGACACCGGACCATGGAGAATATACAACGGACTTAGCCGAGATAAGATGGCAACCACAGTAGTCAAGGATCTATGGGCAAGTTCCTTTGTTTCCTTATATATATTTAGTTTGTTAATAAATATTGTTAATCGAAGTGCTTGTTTCAATTAAACAATAAATTGGCGACGAGGATCGGATTAGTGAACCGGAAAAAAGGACAAAAGGACAAAAAGTGATAGATAGAGCTAAAATAACAGAAATCTTCAAGAAATTCGAAATTCAACAAATGACGTAAAATTCATACATAAGAAAAATGGTGCTTATTTATCATCTCATTCATCAAACAACGGTAATTCATGCCATAGTTTATTTATTTATTTATTATTTATTTATTTATTATTAAATTTATCATTAAGATACATTTTTTTTACATATTCATTATTTCTGAGATTTCTAATATTAACATCCCCACTCAGTCAGCGAAGCTGGTATGAGAGTTGGGGAGGTGGAAATCATTTAAGGTCAGTGTGTCCTTTCAAAAAATCAAAGTGTAATGCATGTGCCAAAACGGGACATTTAGAACGGGTGTGTAGATCAAAAAATAAAAATTTCAATTCTTCTCATAAAAGAAATTTATTTCAAAACAATAACAATTTTTCGTACCAGTCTAACAGTGGTAATAATAGTTGGGTTTCATTTTCCTTGGAGTACGTACTCCGCAGTAGTTGGGCGCACATCGGCCTAATTGCAGCTACCCCAGCCCAAATTGTGGTGTAGCAGTAGTTAAACGTAAATATTAATGAAGTCGCTTTAAATTTTATTCAAAACAATAAAAAAAACCTCTCAGACAATAAATGGAGGGTTTCATTTTTATTGGAGTATGTACGACGGCGTAGTTGGGCGCACATCAGCGTAGATGCTGTTACACCAGCCCATTCTGTGGGGTAGCAGCATCTACTCCGATGTGCGCCCAAATACGCCGGCGTACATACTCCAATTAAAATGAAACGCTCCATTTATTGTCTAAACAGTTTTTTTATTTTTTTGAATAAAATTTAAAGCGACTTCATTGATATTTACGTTTAACTACTGCTACACCACAATATGGGCTGGGGTAGCTGCAATTACGCCGATGTGCGCCCAACTACTCCGGAGTACGTACTCCAAGGAAAATGAAACGCACCTATTAATACAATTAAAAATAGTAATGGCTACCAGAAAAGATGTTCTAATCGTCATTTGTGGACCTAAAAACCTCCTGATACCGATTTTCAATGGATTCAGAACACATTTTCAAAATTCATCCGCCCATATTGGCGCCACCATTTTGAATTTTCAAAATTTGACCATAGAATTGTCATTTGTGGTCCTAAAAACTCCCTGATACCGATTTTTAATGGATTCAGAACACATTTCCAAATTGGCGCCGCCATTTTTAATTTTCTAATTTTGACCACAGAATCGTCATTTGTGGCCCTAAAACCCCTCTGATACCGATTTTCAATGGAACACAATTGAAAAATTCGTCCGCCATCTTGGAACCGCCATCTTGATTTTTTTACAAAATTGTCAGATTGCACTGTCACGTTAGCTCAATATGTGTGCAAAGTTTCACAAGAATCGGTTTAGCAGAAGTAGTTGAAAAAGCTGTTGCAAGATTTGAACCAAACAAATATACGAGGTCAAGCTAAATAAAACCATTAATATCTTGATCATTGTTTTATTTTCGCAAATAATAACAGTAAATATTTTGTATTTTATATTCAAACTAATTTCTGATTGAGTAATTGTATGTATTAAGTTTTAACTATTCAAAATCATTAGTAAAACAGTAAATAATTATCGCTTGTTATTGTACAGTTGCCATATAGCTTTATTATTATATTGGCCAGTTTCACACGGGCCGACAAACAACCAAGAAAAATCTTCTGAAAAAGTCGGCTGGTGTAAAACTGGCAACCCAGCAACGTCGTGCACAGTAAAGGCCCGGTCACACCGAACGCGGCGCGAGGCGGCGCGAATGCCGTTAAGCGATTTCTACACGAAAAATGAATCTGTGATTCACACCAAAAGCGGCGCGGGACGGCAAGGATAAATTCCGTCGCGCGGCATAATTCATGATTACTCAAAACCAAATTTTGCCGTCGCCGCCAACGGTGAATATCACATTTCATTGTTATTTCTTGAATAAAAACAAGGTCTGTAATGGGGAATACGTCGCGCCGCGCCGTGTCCGGTGTGAATCAGACGCCTTACCGCGCCTTCTTGCGCTACACCGTGTCGCATCGCCCCGCGCCGTGCCGCGTTCGGTGTGACCCGGGCTTAAATCGGCTAGTATCCGACGGCTACGAATCTTCCTATGCCTACAAAAAACCCAAACCTTCGCTTAGCTGATCAATCGTACATGAAATTTATTTCCCTCCATAGCCTCAGGATAAAAACCCCCTCACCCATCGACAGACATCCGCTATGAATTTTCATATACCCAAAATAATCCCAATCTGTGGTGCATAGCTAAATAATGGGAGTTGAAATGCTTGCGCTCCATAACCCTTCGCCTATATTCTCCGTTGCGTTGCGAATTCGATTCCTAAAAATTCCCTCATAATATTTTCAAAAAGCGCCTAAAGAAGTATAATTTCAAAAACCCAGGAGTTTAGCTTTTGAGCTGCTCCATTATATTATTCGGAGTTAACGCTTGTATAGCTGCTGCATAGGAGTTAATACCTTAGGGATGCTCCAGGAAAGCAAAAAGTTATTACAACATGTAACGAACCGCGCGAGTTACGTTCGCACAGTCACTAAACGCAAGCAACAAAGAAAATGACACCGAGTTGTCACATAAACGGATGGTCAGACCACAAGTAATAAAATTCGTGGAAAGCTTAAATGCTTCAAAAATTAGTCTGAATGAAATATGAAACACGATTTCATACTTCATCGAGAAAATGCAACACAAACAATTTTGTGTGAGAAAATTAATAATAATGCGATAAAGCTTTTCCATCACAACTAAATCTAAAGTCAGTCTAATTAACTGATCAGGAACGTGACGGCTCCTCTCAAGAGAAATTAGAAATACTTCCTAAGAAGTTTAACCAATAATTGTAAAATATATATCTGTTTTCCTTGAAATAATAAAGTTAGCGAGTAAAAGTATTTTAGTTTCTTTTTATTTGTTTTTTGTTTTAAAGTCGAAATAGATAATGATAACGTAAGTAACTCGCGCTTGTCAGCTTCTGCGTGATTTCAAGTAATCAATATACTACTATGATTAAAATTTTATGTTATTGATTAAGTAGAGGCGATCAATTGATATGTAATAGAATAATTTTTTTTCATAATTTTTTCAAATTTACTTAATTGATAGTTTTAGTCCTCTAGTTTGAATAATTTGCAAAAAATTCTTTAATGTATTAATTTTATTCAATTATATTTTTAGATTCTTCCGAAGTACATTTGCCATTAGAAGTTCATCCGAAAATAGAAGAAACCCATATCGATGATTCTACGAACTCTGAAGAATTTCATAATATAACTCAGATAGAGGAAATTTTAGTGACAGCACAACAGAATGCGAACGAAAAATATTTTTTAAAATGGGGTCATTTAAACTACAAGGACCGTCTCCAAAGGATTCAGGAACACAGCGATGTTTTTCGGCCTATCATTATTCATATTTAAATAAGGCTGGTATAAAAATTCCAAGACCGTGGCTATGTTATTCTAATGTTTTAAACAAGCCGTATTGCCACTTTTGTTGGTTGTTAGCAGATCGTTAAAGCAGATCGTACTCTTGCGAATGGGTTAGCGGTGTTTCCGTTGGAAGCAATTTTAGACCATGTATAGACAGACCATGAAAACTCACAGCAGCATATTAATGCATTGTAACGGTCGGCCTTACCTTTGAAAATAATCCGTGACCAGTTGGTCAAGGAAAAATTCAAACCCTACCAAATATCTGTTTATTAGCATTAAATTAACCTCATCTCCGTACAATTATCCCAAAAGAATTTTCTCATCGCACATTTTTTACTCATAGAATATGACATCTAATTTCCATACAAAACTTTTTTAAATTACGCACGCTCTGCTCATATTATTTCGTGCCTACCCCATTCTACGGCATAATGCCCGCACACAAAAATGTTCGCGCAACAGAATTGCCTGTGGTGAATGCCCAGCCAATCAGCTTGCGGAAAGCGCATAATGCCGGGTACGTTCCACGCACTGACATATAATAATGGACTGCTTATCAGACATTATTTCCATACAAACTCATGGCACCAAAAAGTATAGAAAAGTATAGTCCTCTCGCTCATCCATAAGCCCCTTTTTTCACCGAACTCAAATTTTGTTAAATTTCGTGTTAAGAGTTCAGTGCATTCACTGGCAGAAATAAAATCAGATAGTGCCAAACTTGAGAAAATAAAATTTGACATTCAAAAACTGCACACTTTTCCATTTTCTTAAATATTTTTACTCTTGACATTCAATAAACCACAAAATACGATAACTTTTTTATGTTTGCAGTAAAATAAGAACGGTAAATAAAATTCTGGAATGATTTTAAGCGAAATTTAAAATAAAACCGCCACAACGGTTGCACGATATTAAAGTTGCCATACCTGATTTCATTTTTTCCTTTGAACTAATGTCAGAATGTTTACAAAAAATAGATGGGTATAGTAATTTTTTTATTTCTGTCTCGTTTCGCCATAAGACCCAGAAGCACTGACATTTAGATGAAACAGGGGTAGAGAACTCGCATGGTTTATCATAAATATTTGTAATTAATGAAAAAGGCATTTTAAAAGGGAAATAACATCAAAATTGCATTTTTAATTTTTTTTAACAAAAATTTATTTTGTTCCCATCGTCCAAAAACGATTATAAAAAATTTTAATTTACAAAAGTAAGTGACGTGTTTACGTGAGAAAAGGTTTGTCAACTATGGAACGAATTGGTGCCATGAAAATTTCCTGATGAGCAGTCCATTCTATATGTCAGTGGTTCCACGGAATTATAATTTTGTCCATGTAAGAGAATTTACACGGGGAGAATGAAGGAATGCAAATTGACCGATTTCCTTTGTTTGTTCCTTTCGCGTCTATTCCCTCATTTTACTACTCCCACCCTTGATTAAAATAAAGGACGCCAGCCAAACCGGACCAAATAAGGAGATTTCCACGGTTTTTAGTGCTATGCGTTCCGCGCATGTATGCGCGGCTTCATTTTTTATCCCCCCTACAGGCAAGAATAGGTCTGAAGGGCTTTTTTGGACAGAATACAGAGAGTTTTTTGGATTGCGTGAGAAAGGCCAGCGTTCCCAGATTGGGCTCCTTGTCGCAAATTGGGCTATTTTTCATGCCTCTTTGCTACTAAATTATGAGTTGGGCTACAAGTCGCAAATTGGGCTACTTCATTATTTCAGTGTAACCAAAAATGAATGTAAGTCGTCTTGTCTTCAAATATACTTTAGTCAACTAAATCACAAAATTTTTGTATTTGACTTTACTTGAAATTTTATATGCGTCTTTAGGGCTTGAAAGCAGATGAAGAAGTAAGGGCCGATTCACAATGAACGATTCAAGCCTCAACCTTCAAGCTTCAAATTTTTTTACCATAGGTTCAGCTTCGTTTGAAGCTTGCAGTTTGAAGCTTTGAATGTGAATCATTGTACATAAATCCTATAATCCTAAATTTTTGAAGCGTGAAGCTTGAGGCTTGAAGCGCTCATTGTGAATCGGGCCTAAAGCTGAAGGCATTTTTAAGGCAAGTAAGGGAAACGAAAATTCAACTTGAAATTTCGGGTAAATTTCAGTCAGGAATTCAAGCCATCATATAAACGTAATAAGTGATAACTCATACTATGCCCGCTTTCATACTTTAGTTGCTCATGTTGACCACGGAGCGCTTTATTGTATGTGTATGTATATTTCTTAGAAGAGAAAAACGATATCATTGAACGTTGCACTGTATACCAAAGCCTTCTACATTTACAAGCCATGCACAACGAAATCTCACACTCACATTCAAAGAAAATGGGACTTCAATTTATCTGACAGAATGGACTTCAGTCAGAATGGACTTCAATTTAGCTGTGAGAAAAGCAATTTTTTAACTTAGTTTTTGCAATAAAAAGTGGTAAAATATTGTATTTTATCACTTTTTACTGCACACGGATTATCAGTGATAAGTTATTTAGTGATCTGAGTTTATAAATTAAAAAAAATTGAGTGGTTAAGTGTATTTTAAGAGTGTTAATTGATTAGGTGACATTTTTGTTTACATTCGCGGTGGTTTTTTCGTGTTAATTTAGGGAACAAATGTTGAATTTGTGTAGTAATGGAATTAAAAATGAATTTAAAGTAGTTAAAAATTATTATAGAAGAGTTATTAAAAACATAAGTGCAAGTACTACCACACAAAATGAATAACAATAACTTTTTCACTTTTCCTTCACATTTTTCTGCACTTATGTTCTATAATAAACTTTAATCACTATTCTATAATAAACTTTAATCACTTAAAAAGCACCTTTTATTTTATTTCTACACAAATTCAACATTTTTTCCCTAAATTAACACGAAAAAACCACCGCGAATGTAAACAAAAACGGTCACCTAATCAATTAACACTCTAAAAATACACTTAACCACTCACTTCTTTTTAATTTTTTTTATTAAATCACTAAAGCACTAATCACTGATAATCCATGTGCACCAAAAAGTGATAATATACATTATTTTACCACTTTTAAGTGCAAAAACAAAGTTAAAAAATTGTTTCGTACGGCTTCGGCAATGTTAATTCCACAATTTTAGCACTTCATACACATACATGCACATACCTGGGGCATGGCTTGTAAATGTAGAAGGCTTTGCTGTATACACATTACCTTGTTTCTATATACCGTGTGAACGTTAATACAAATTTTCGTTTTCATTGGATGATGATATAAAAAGTTGTTATAAATAAGTTTTTTAAATAATAGTAGATAAATAGATTAATAGGATAATAGATAAATAGTGGAATCTACATATATTAACTGGGTATTTTTACAATTTTGAAATTGAAGGAGAACATTTTAATTTATTTGTTTCTAATCCAGGTTTAATTCAATTGTTTTGTTTATACTTTTTTTATATTATTTGGCTGGATCAGAGGAACAATAAAAGTCTAAAAATGGGTAAATGGTCCAAATACGAGAAAACTTTTCAATCGAAGTGGCTCAGCGATCCACTATTTGCAGGCTGGCTGCAAGAAAAGGTTGGTGATGGTACGAAAGCTATTTGTAAGCTATGTCAAGTTGATCTCAGAGCACACAAAGCAGATTTAACGAAACATCAATTAACTACTAAGCATAAATCTAATGCTTCTCAAATTATGGCCCAACCAAATATAAATAATTTTCTTCACCCAATAAATAAAAGCAATAAAAGCGTAATTACCAAACTTGAATTGCGTTTAGCTATGTTTGTTTCATGTCATTCAGCAATCAGTACTATTGACTATTTATCCGTATTAAGAATGAAGCGAAAGCTATAGATATTTCTGGCAATGGAATAATTGATAACTTAAAATTACACAGAACCAAATATAGTGCCTTGATAAAAAATGTAATATCACCTTCTCTATTCAGAGAGCAAATTAATGACATAAAAAATGTGAAATTTTCATTAATTTTAGATGAATCAACAGATATTAGTTGCGCAAAACATTTATGCATTTGTATCAGATATTATAATGAGAGAAAAAATAAAATTTCATCGCAATTTTTAGGATTAATTTTTGTGGTCAAAACGACGGCAGTTATATTATATGAACATCTCAAGGAGTTTTTCGAGAACATCGGTTTAAATTTAAAAAATTGTTTTGCAATTGCGACTGATGGTGGTTCAAATTTATGTGGATGTAACCATTCACTCTATACTCTAATGAAAAAAGACAATGAAGATTTAATTTTGGTTAAATGTGTATGCCACTCTCTACATTTGGCATGTTCGTATGCCTCCGCTCAACTGCCATCGCATATAAGCTGTTTTCGATTTGCCACATTTATCTGATATTCCTCACATTTTCCTCAGTTTCACTGAAAATGATTGTTCGATTTGGCGATTCAGTTCCTATTGTACAACAGATGGCGACGGCTTCCAACTGATACAAAACCAACTGATGTGATGAACATTTTTTTTAATCACATCAGTTGAGTAAGTGATTTTTAGGTTATGCACCGAGTTGTCAATATACTTCACTCTGTCAAGGAAGCAAAAGTTAACGATGGAGGAATATGAAGTTACAATTAATAAAGGTAAGAATGTGAAGTATTTTTTGTTGAATATCTTATTTTATAATAATTTCATATTCAGCAGCGGAAATATTATGGTCTCATGAAGAGACAATTACTTTAATCTCGGTGTATGGAACGTATAAGGAATTATTTAGTGAGCAGAAAAATATTAGAAATGCATGGGATATAATCGCAACTCAGTTAAACAGTGAAGGCGTTATGGTAAGTTATTTAATTTACTTATTTATATGAACTACACAATTTAAAAGAATCACTTCTTTAAAAACATAATTATATGGGAATTTTTGTCCTTTGAATAGCATTTAAATATATTTTTAGTTTTTAAAATTGAGTTATAAATATATTTTTGGTTTCTTTTAGAAAACAAGCCAACAATGCTCTCGCAAGTGGGCGAATTTATTAAGAACTTATCGTTCTATTAAACACAATAATAAAAAAACTGGCCGAGGATTCATTAAATTTCGATATTATTCTGAAATGGATGCAATTCTTTCGGAAAATATTGTATACTCCCGACAAGGAACAAGTGCTGGACTAACAGACAACACAGAAGAGTGCTGCCAACAAGATGTTGTGGAAGTTAGCCTTTCAGATGAAAACGATGAAAATATAGTGCCAAATTCTCAAAAGGCATCTACAAATTTTGGTAAAAACGGTAACGATAAACCTCCAAAAAAAGGCTAAGAAAGAATTACAAACAAGAATTGTACCAAAAGAAAATTTATTTCTTAAATAAAGAAGATATGCGGAGGCAAAAAGAAATTGAGGCGAAAGAAAAAGATATAGCCTCTAAAATCGAATATAGACGGATGAAAGTGGAAGCTTTCCGCAAATATCTCTCCCAACAATAATGCACTTAGAGAATTGAACGCAATTTTTTATTTTGTTTAGGTTTTTAATTTGATTGAAATACTTTGTTTTTTAAATATTTCTATCATAGTTATAGTGCGATACTGAATTACGCAATTTGTTATTTTATTTATGTTATTTAGGGCCGATTCACAATGAAAGCTTCAAGCTGCAAGCTTCAGCTGACTTTTGCTTTATTTGAGGCCTGCAGCTTGAAGCTATGAATGGGAATCAATGTACATAAATCCTAATCTTTTACGCTTGCAGCTTGAAGCTTTCATTGTCAATCGGCCCTTACTGTTGTACTGATTTTTCAAACCCTTTTAATTTAGATGAAATACTTTGATTTTTAAATATTTCTATCATATAGTTGTAGTGCGATACTGAATAACGCAATTTGTTATTTTGTTTATGTTATTTACTGTTGTACTGATTTTCGAAACCCTTTTAATTTAGTTGAAATACTTTATTTTTTTATATAAAATTTGTACAAAAATAAAACATGAGTTAATATAAAATATCCATTTGTTTTAAATTACACTTATATCCTACTTTAAAATACATTTATAAAAGCTTCCCTCTTTTACAAATCATTTTCCATCAATTCCATATTATCATTTGCGTCTATACAAATGTTGTGCAACATCACTGACGCAATACATGCTTTTTTAATAAAATGCAAATTATGATTCTCAAATTTTCTTATTCTACGGAATCTGTTCTTTAATAGTCCAAATGCGTGCTCCACTACAATTCTAATTGAGGAATGTTTTTGATTATATTGGAGTTGTGCATTTGTCAAATGGCCATTATCTTTATGTGGTGGTATTAACCACTGCAATTTAGGATAGGCTGAATCTCCTAATATCACAAAGCCGTTCATGATATGGAGGTTTTCTTCAATCTTCTCATAAAGATGGGATTTTCTTAAAACGCGTGCATCATGCTGGGAACCAGGCTCTCCAACGTATATGTCAATAAATCTCCGTTTTGAGTCGACCACAGCTTGCATTATAATGCTATGATATCCTTTTCGATTGTAGTACTCTTGTTGATATTGCATTTTTCTAACTATTTCAAAGTGAGTACCATCTATAGCACCAATGACTTTATCAATCCCTTTTGATGCAAAGCAAGTAGAATTTTCCTGCATTGTTTCTATATTTGGCCATTTAATAAAAGTCTTTGATAATTTGCAAATGCAAGTAATTATTTTATCGATGAGTACATAGGCTGTACTTTTGCTGACGCCAAATCTATCAGAAGTTTGCCTAAATGATTCCGTGTTACAAAGATACCAAATAGTCATTAATAAAGCATCGTACAATGCAATTGGTTTTTTGCCGGCTGGTGTCCGGCCGCTTTCCCAGAACTCCTTAATGTGATCTATAATGAAACATTTACTATTATATTTTAACAATTTCGGAATCAATTGCAGATATCCTTACCCATAACAAACAAAATTGTTTCTTTTATAAATCTAAAATGACTTTTAAATGTATCCTCATTGTAGTTGGAAACAATATTTTTCACAAAGTTTTTAATTTTGACCACTTCATTTACATCCTCTTCGTCAGAACTTGTTGAAAAATCGGATTCTCTCGAACTAGACGCTGATATCGACATTGAACTGGAATCCCACCAATCCAATAAATGTGTCTACAAAGATTCATTTAAAACATTCTGAAATTATTACATTTTTGGCCATATGTGCATATTTTACCATTTTTTAGTGGTGCGTATATTGAAATAGTTTTTATTCCGACTAAGTTTTAATTATAGTTGACATCTATTTTACGAAAAGTAAATAAACTCCATTTTTTATTTAACATACGATATAATTTTAACTGTACACTTAACCACTTAGGTCTTTTTAAAAGTACTTGTTAATTTAAAAAACTTAACTTACTTATTTTATTGCGGTAACAAAAAATGTCATTATCCACATTAGAAAATAAAATAAAAAACCTAACCCCTCTTTTTCAAGTGATAAATATCACATAAGTGACCGTTCGATTTGCTCTTTGCAATCAGTTGCAAGTTGACAGAACACAACTGAGGCAAAAGTGAGTACGAGATTTGACATGTGAGAAAAATGTGAGGAATATCAGATAAATGTGGCAAATCGAAAACAGCTATTGATTACATGCTTAGAGAAACATACAACTGGTTTAAAAGATCTGCCATAAAAAGAGAGAGTTATCTTAAAATTTTTAAAACAATCAATGATGGAAAAGAGCCATTAAGATTAATTGAATTGTCAAAAACACGGTGGTTGGCAAGAAGCAATGCTGTGAAACGTATATTGCAGCAATGGGAAGCAATTAAATTGCAATTTCAATTATTGAATGGAGTTCAATCCTCCAGCAAGTTCGACAATGCCAATTTCCCGAATACGACACATATTCTTGAAAGTGATGATCCTAATGACAGCACTGATTTAAATATTGATGATATCAATGATAATAATCAAGATCGTTATCTTGTGCGCGAACTTGGAAAGATGTACAATGATCCAGCTAATCTTTTATATTTTACCTTTATGAATCCAATTCTGATAGAATTTGAAGAGTTGAACATCAAATTTCAAAGAGATCACTCTGACCATGCCTATCTACTCATTGAACTAGAAAGTTTTGCGTTAAGCCTATTTGGACGAATTTTACACCGATCTAGTATTAGAATTGATGTAGATTTTTCGTTCAAATCAATCTATCTTCCAATTGATAAAGTGGATTTTGGCTATGAGTTGACAAAACTAGATGAGGAATATACAAAAAGAAAAATAATCTCTCGAGATGTTTTGGATAATGTAAAGTTAAGATGTCACCACTTCTTAATTACTGCATGCAAAGAAGTGTCAAAACGTATAGTTAAAAATAATACTGAACTAACGTAAAATAAGAAATCTATCACCTACTATTTGTCTCAGCCCTGATCGTCCACCATTCAAGGAATTGCCATTAAACTTAGGAAATCCAGATGATCTACAAAAGATTGAACGCCAGTGGCGTCTGATACTCAACACAGACTTTAGTCATGCATTTCCGGATAACATCCCAGAAAAAGGAGACGTTTTTGGACAAAATTGATGAATTTTAAAGACTTATCTGGTAATTTTGTCTTTAAAGAAATCGCAATGTTTGCATTGACTCTATACAGTTTCCCGATTAGTAATGCAACAGTAGAGCGAGTTTTTTCTCGAGTGTCATCAATAAAAACAAAAGTCAGAAGTCGAATGGGATTAGAACTGCTATCTTCAATTATTCGCATTAAAATGGCACTTGACGAAGATAGGAAATGTTGCTTTGATTTCGAGCCGAATACTGATATGTTAAAATATAACTCTAGTATTTACGATACCCACAAAAGTTTTGATGATGAAGATGATGTACTCAATTCGTTAAATTTCGAGTGACTTTCTTTATCAAATTTGATAATTAATGAAAACAAGTGCATTAAGAATAGCGATTGTTGTTAAAAATAATTTAACTCTGTTAGAAACTGAATATTAAGAATTAATGTTAATTTTGTATTAAAAATGGTTCACAATAATATATAAATGTTTTTACTAATGATATTATTTTTAAAAATGTGTGGTGTCATTTGCCCTTCTGAATAGCCTGTAAAAAATTTTTTAAAAATAAATCCGATTTTCCGATAAATGTAGAGATGTCTCATTATTTATTATTATACATACTACTATTTTATAATAATTATAAATATTTAAATTTTATTGAAAAAAGAGATTGGGCTACTACACATAAAATTTTGCGACTTTTAGCCTCAAGTGGCGCTACTTCCACTCGAACTTTCTGGCAACCCTGAGAAAGGCAAGACGTGTCCGAGTCGCCGATGCCGTCGGTTTTTTTGATTGTAAATTTGTCCACAATTTTCGATTCAATCGTTGAAAATAGAAAAAAATATTGAATAATATCCTACGCTTTCGTAGTAGAACTAAGTAGTTATACGCGAATCAAGTTTGTTTAATTAATTAATAAATAGAACAGAAAAAAACGTGTTGCTCAGGCTGAAGTAGCCATGTTGGCTCGGTTCTTTTTTTCTCCTTTTAGGAAACGAAGAAATTGGCAGATTTTTGTTTCTTTCTTTTTTTTGTGAATACTAGTAATTAATGGTGTTGAATGCGTTTTTTTTCAAGTCGTGTTATTAATAAATAAATGAAAGGAATCAGAAAAAAGAAAAGAAGTGCGTAATTATCATGTGCCTGAAGTTCCGAACGTTCAAATGAACGATTTCGGAAAAAAAAATTAAATTTTAAAACTGGGGTTTTCACGTTAAAAAACGAGTAAATAATTAATTTTTGATAAAAGGCGGACATTGGAGGTTTCGAAAATTATCCCCCCTAAATTATTAACCCCGAATTATCAACCTACCCCTAACTCACCCCCTAAAAATGATTATTTTTGAAAATACAGTTAGAGGCTTTAGAACCAGCTGCAAATTTGTGCACATGTTAAGAGTGGGGTTAAGAAATAGCACAAAAAATCTCAAGTCCATAACATCCCCGGAAGCCACCCCTAACTCACCCCCTAAAAATGATTATTTTTGAAAGTACAGTTAGAGGCTTTAGAACCAGCTGCAAATTTGTGCACATGTTAAGAGTGTGGTTAAGAAATAGCACAAAAAATCTCAAGTCCATAACATCCCCGGAAGCCACCCCTAACTCACCCCCTAAAAATGATTATTTTTGAAAGTACAGTTAGAGGCTTTAGAACCAGCTGCAAATTTGTGCACATGTTAAGAGTGGGGTTAAGAAATAGCACAAAAAATCTCAAGTCCATAACATCCCCGGAAGCCACCCCTAACTCACCCCCTAAATGTGATTATTTTTGAAAAAATAGTTAGAGGCTTTAGAACCAGCTGCAAATTTGTGCACATGTTAAGAGTGGGGTTAAGAAATAACACAAAAAATCTCAAGTCCATAACATCCCCGGAAGCCACCCCTAGCGCACCCCCTAAATGTGATTATTTTTGAAAAAATAGTTAGAGGCTTTAGAACCAGCTGCAAATTTGTGCACATGTTAAGAGTGGGGTTAAGAAATAACACAAAAAATCTCAAGTCCATAACATCCCCGGAAGCCACCCCTAGCTCACCCCCTAAATGTGATTATTTTTGAAAAAATAGTTAGAGGCTTTAGAACCAGCTGCAAATTCGTACACATGTTAAGAGTGGGGTTAAGAAACAACACAAAAAATCTCAAGTCCATAACATCCCCGGAAGCCACCCCTAGCTCACCCCCTAAATGTGATTATTTTTGAAAAAATAGTTAGAGGCTTTAGAACCAGCTGCAAATTCGTACACATGTTAAGAGTGGGGTTAAGAAACAACACAGAAAATCTCAAGTCCATAACATCCCCGGAAGCCACCCCTAGCTCACCCCCTAAATGTGATTATTTTTGAAAAAATAGTTAGAGGCTTTAGAACCAGCTGCAAATTTGTGCACATGTTAAGAGTGGGGTTAAGAAAAAACACAAAAAATCTCAAGTCCATAACATCCCCGGAAGCCACCCCTAGCTCACCCCCTAAATGTGATTATTTTTGAAAAAATAGTTAGAGGCTTTAGAACCAGCTGCAAATTTGTGCACATGTTAAGAGTGGGGTTAAGAAATAACACAAAAAATCTCAAGTCCATAACATCCCCGGAAGCCACCCCTAGCTCACCCCCTAAATGTGATTATTTTTGAAAAAATAGTTAGAGGCTTTAGAACCAGCTGCAAATTCGTACACATGTTAAGAGTGGGGTTAAGAAACAACACAAAAAATCTCAAGTCCATAACATCCCCGGAAGCCACCCCTAGCTCACCCCCTAAATGTGATTATTTTTGAAAAAATAGTTAGAGGCTTTAGAACCAGCTGCAAATTCGTACACATGTTAAGAGTGGGGTTAAGAAACAACACAAAAAATCTCAAGTTCGTAACATCCCCGGAAGCCACCCCTAGCTCACCCCCTAAATGTGATTATTTTTGAAAAAATAGTTAGAGGCTTTAGAACCAGCTGCAAATTTGTGCACATGTTAAGAGTGGGGTTAAGAAATAACACAAAAAATCTCAAGTCCATAACATCCCCGGAAACCACCCCTAGCTCACCCCCTAAATGTGATTATTTTTGAAAAAATAGTTAGAGGCTTTAGAACCAGCTGCAAATTCGTACACATGTTAAGAGTGGGGTTAAGAAACAACACAGAAAATCTCAAGTCCATAACATCCCCGGAAGCCACCCCTAGCTCACCCCCTAAATGTGATTATTTTTGAAAAAATAGTTAGAGGCTTTAGAACCAGCTGCAAATTTGTGCACATGTTAAGAGTGGGGTTAAGAAATAGCACAAAAAATCTCAAGTCCATAACATCCCCGGAAGCCACCCCTAACTCACCCCCTAAATGTGATTATTGTTGAAAAAATAGTTAGAGGCTTTAGAACCAGCTGCAAATTTGTGCACATGTTAAGAGTGGGGTTAAGAAATAACACAAAAAATCTCAAGTCCATAACATCCCCGGAAGCCACCCCTAGCTCACCCCCTAAATGTGATTATTTTTGAAAAAATAGTTAGAGGCTTTAGAACCAGCTGCAAATTCGTACACATGTTAAGAGGGATGTTAAGATGTAACAGAAAAAATTTCAAGTCCATAACATCCCCAGAAGCCACCCCTAGCTCACCCCCTAAATGTGATTATTTTTGAAAAAATAGTTAGAGGCCTTAGAACGAGCTGCAAATTTGTGCGCATGTTAAGAGGGATGTTAAGATATAACACAAAAAATTTCAAGTCCATAACATCCCCGGAAGCCACCCCTAGCTCACCCCCTAAATGTGATTATTTTTGAAAAAATAGTTAGAGGCTTTAGAACCAGCTGCAAATTCGTACACATGTTAAGAGTGGGGTTAAGAAACAACACAGAAAATCTCAAGTCCATAACATCCCCGGAAGCCACCCCTAACTCACCCCCTAAAAATGATTATTTTTGAAAGTACAGTTAGAGGCTTTAGAACCAGCTGCAAATTTGTGCACATGTTAAGAATGGGGTTAAGAAATAGCACAAAAAATCTCAAGTCCATAACATCCCCGGAAGCCACCCCTAACTCACCCCCTAAAAATGATTATTTTTAAAAGTACAGTTAGGGGCTTTAGAACCAGCTGCAAAATTGTGCACATGTTAAGAGTGGGGTTAAGAAATAGCAGAAAAAATTTCAAGTCCATAACATCCCCGGAAGCCACCCCTAACTCACCCCCTAAAAATGATTATTTTTGAAAGTACAGTTAGAGGCTTTAGAACCAGCTGCAAATTTGTGCGCATGTTAGGAGTGGGGTTAAGAAATAACACAAAAAATCTAGAGTCCATAACATCCCCGGAAGCCACCCCTAGGTCACCCCCTATATGTGATTATTTTTGAAAAAATAGTTCGAGGCTTTAGAACCAGCTGCAAATTTGTGCACATGTTAAGAGTGGGGTTAAGAAATAACACAAAAAATCTCAAGTCCATAACATCCTCGGAAGCCACCCCTAGCTCACCCCCTAAATGTGATTATTTTTGAAAAAATAGTTAGAGCCTTTAGAACCAGCTGCAAATTTGTGCACATGTTAAGAGTGGGGTTAAGAAATAACACAAAAAATCTCAAGTCCATAACATCCCCGGAAGCCACCCGTAGCTCACCCCCTAAATGTGATTATTTTTGAAAAAATAGTTAGAGGCTTTAGAACCAGCTGCAAATTCGTACACATGTTAAGAGTGGGGTTAAGAAACAACACAAAAAATCTCAAGTCCATAACATCCCCGGAAGCCACCCCTAGCTCACCCCCTAAATGTGATTATTTTTGAAAAAATAGTTAGAGGCTTTAGAACCAGCTGCAAATTCGTACACATGTTAAGAGTGGGGTTAAGAAACAACACAAAAAATCTCAAGTCCATAGCATCCCCGGAAGCCATCCCTAGCTCACCCCCTAAATGTGATTATTTTTGAAAAAATAGTTAGAGGCTTTAGAACCAGCTGCAAATTCGTACACATGTTAAGAGTGGGGTTAAGAAATAACACAGAAAATCTCAAGTCCATAACATCCCCGGAAGCCACCCCTAGCTCACCCCCTAAATGTGATTATTGTTGAAAAAATAGTTAGAGGCTTTAGAACCAGCTGCAAATTTGTGCACATGTTAAGAGTGGGGTTAAGAAATAACACAAAAAATCTCAAGTCCATAACATCCCCGGAAGCCACCCCTAGCTCACCCCCTAAATGTGATTATTTTTGAAAAAATAGTTAGAGGCTTTAGAACCAGCTGCAAATTCGTACACATGTTAAGAGTGGGGTTAAGAAACAACACAAAAAATCTCAAGTCCATAACATCCCCGGAAGCCACCTCTAGCTCACCCCCTAAATGTGATTATTTTTGAAAAAATAGTTAGAGGCTTTAGAACCAGCTGCAAATTCGTACACATGTTAAGAGTGGGGTTAAGAAACAACACAAAAAATCTCAAGTCCATAACATCCCCGGAAGCCACCCCTAGCTCACCCCCTAAATGTGATTATTTTTGAAAAAATAGTTAGAGGCCTTAGAACCAGCTGAAAATTTGTGCGCATGTTAAGAGGGATGTTAAGATATAACACAAGAAATTTCAAGTCCATAACATCCCCGGAAGCCACCCCTAGCTCACCCCCTAAATGTGATTATTGTTGAAAAAATAGTTAGAGGCTTTAGAACCAGCTGCAAATTTGTGCACATGTTAAGAGTGGGGTTAAGAAATAACACAAAAAATCTCAAGTCCATAACATCCCCGGAAGCCACCCCTAGCTCACCCCCTAAATGTAATTATTTTTGAAAAAATAGTTAGAGGCTTTAGAACCAGCTGCAAATTCGTACACATGTTAAGAGGGATGTTAAGATGTAACAGAAAAAATTTCAAGTCCATAACATCCCCAGAAGCCACCCCTAGCTCACCCCCTAAATGTGATTATTTTTGAAAAAATAGTTAGAGGCTTTAGAACCAGCTGCAAATTCGTACACATGTTAAGAGTGGGGTTAAGAAACAACACAAAAAATCTCAAGTCCATAACATCCCCGGAAGCCACCTCTAGCTCACCCCCTAAATGTGATTATTTTTGAAAAAATAGTTAGAGGCTTTAGAACCAGCTGCAAATTCGTACACATGTTAAGAGTGGGGTTAAGAAACAACACAAAAAATCTCAAGTCCATAACATCCCCGGAAGCCACCCCTAGCTCACCCCCTAAATGTGATTATTTTTGAAAAAATAGTTAGAGGCCTTAGAACCAGCTGCAAATTTGTGCGCATGTTAAGAGGGATG
This sequence comes from Thereva nobilitata, assembly GCA_963855945.1. NCBI lineage: Eukaryota > Metazoa > Arthropoda > Insecta > Diptera > Therevidae > Thereva > Thereva nobilitata. The sequence goes on from OY979698.1 coordinate 38,448,125, forward strand.
TTAAGATATAACACAAGAAATTTCAAGTCCATAACATCCCCGGAAGCCACCCCTAGCTCACCCCCTAAATGTGATTATTGTTGAAAAAATAGTTAGAGGCTTTAGAACCAGCTGCAAATTTGTGCACATGTTAAGAGTGGGGTTAAGAAATAACACAAAAAATCTCAAGTCCATAACATCCCCGGAAGCCACCCCTAGCTCACCCCCTAAATGTAATTATTTTTGAAAAAATAGTTAGAGGCTTTAGAACCAGCTGCAAATTCGTACACATGTTAAGAGGGATGTTAAGATGTAACAGAAAAAATTTCAAGTCCATAACATCCCCAGAAGCCACCCCTAGCTCACCCCCTAAATGTGATTATTTTTGAAAAAATAGTTAGAGGCCTTAGAACGAGCTGCAAATTTGTGCGCATGTTAAGAGGGATGTTAAGATACACTGCGCGACAACTGATTAGCCCCCCCCGATTTTTTAGTCCTTTACCGTTAAAAGATGGAACGATTTTTTTTTACTTTTAACACAGGATGCCTTGAGTTAAGAGTAATTATTAGGAAGAATTCCCAAATGTATTTCGTAACGGTATTTTCACATTTAATTTATTTTTCGTTTTTTGCACTTTATGGACTGCGACAACTGGATAGCCCCCTGAATTTTTAAGAGTATTTTCTTGCAAAGAAAAAGAAGTGTTTTGTATTTGTTAATAAATTTATTTATTTGAATGGCTTTGGCACAAAATAGACTTATTTTTAATAATCTGTATTTTTTCCATTTCTATTTATAACTTGAAATATCCGCATAGATTTATACAAATTGTGAATCATGTCTTGTGGTATTTCATTCCAAGCTTGCTTTATCGCCGAAGTAAGATCTTCTGTGGTCTCATATTGTGTTCCGTTGGAATAAACCTGTCTGGACAACCAACCCCATATGTTCTCAATAATATTGAGATCAGGCGAAATGGAAGGCCAGTCTAGAACTTCAATATTTTGTTCTTGGAACCACTGTGAAACGATTCTAGCAGTATGAATCGCTGCGTGGTCGTGCTGAAACACCCAATGACGGTCTCCCATCTTTTGCTGAATTCGAGATTTAGCTGCTACCAGCGTTTGAATATAGCTTACTGCGCTTTGTCTTCCTTGCAAAACTTGCAAATCAATCACACCGGAGTATGATATGGCTCCCCATACCATAAGGCCCCCAACACGGCTATGGTGGCGCTCTAAGAAACGATGTTCCTTTCTCAGGTCGTGGAAGTAGAAATTAAACCCGTCAGGTCCATCGATACAGAACCTTTTTTCGTCTGTAAAGATTACAGCTTGCCATTCGCTATCCCAAGTCATATGGTTAGCGGCGAATTGCAGCCTAGCTTCCTGGTGACGTGCAGATAATGCTGGTTTCTTTTTTAAGCGAAGACGCTTCAACGTCGGACAATTCTTTATCAACCTTTGAACCGTCCTTACTGATGCTGTTATCCCAACGGACGCTGCTAACTGCCTTGATGTCAGTGCGCTATTGGATGCCTTGCGCAATAATGTTCTCCTTTCACGTTCCGTTGTCCCGTATTTAACTCCACCTTGATAGTTCCGGCCATAATTTTCAGGATCCTCCAAAAAATTCCGAATAACTTTTGGGCTTCTTCTCAATTCCCTTGCAATCCTCTTGATAGACCAATTACAATTCTTATAGGCTTTTACTTGCCCAATTTCATCCACTGATAATTTTTTTCCTCGACCCATTTTTCAAATTAATCTTCAAAAGAGTAAATTTAACCAATAAAATCGTTTTGTAAAAGAACAAGTGCGATGCACGCTTCAAAGTACTGATTAAAACTAGGGGGGCTATCCAGTTGTCGCAGTCCATAAAGTGCAAAAAACGAAAAATAAATTAAATGTGAAAATACCGTTACGAAATACATTTGGGAATTCTTCCTAATAATTACTCTTAACTCAAGGCATCCTGTGTTAAAAGTAAAAAAAAATCGTTCCATCTTTTAACGGTAAAGGACTAAAAAATCGGGGGGGGCTAATCAGTTGTCTCGCAGTGTATAACACAAAAAATTTCAAGTCCATAACATCCCCGGAAGCCACCCCTAGCTCACCCCCTAAATGTGATTATTTTTGAAAAGTTAGTTAGAGGCCTTAGAACCAGCTGCAGATTTGTGCGCATGTTAAGAGGGATGTTAAGATATAACACAAGAAATTTCAAGTCCATAACATCCCCGGAAGCCACCCCTAGCTCACCCCCTAAATGTGATTATTTTTGAAAATATAGTTAGAGAGTTTAGAACCAGCTGCACTTTTGTGTACTGGTTACCTCTAATTCACCCCTTACAAAAATGTTACAACTCGCTTAAATATTAATGAAAGAAATATGTAAATACAAAACATAAAATAAATGATGAGTCCGTACAACCAATAATTCGCAATTTTGCGCCCCTAAAAAATCGAATAAATACATCACACATATTTCTACTGTTTTTTTTTTGATTTTGGATTGAGACGAACACACAACATTAAAAATGCGATATTACTAGCCCTGATTTCGTCCTGAAAATTACCGTCGCTGTTTCTCGTTTTTTTTCTAAAATTTGTTTGTTCTTATAATATTTTTGTTTCTTAAATATTGTCTATAATGCCCCGTCCACACGACAGAAAATTGTTTGCACCATACTTGCTTCGTTATGGCATGGCACTATAGGCAACCCATTCCACTAAAATCTAACTAAAAGGAAAAGGATTGCCTATAGTACGGTCAAGATTTACTTAGAAAAATCTAGATATTTAGATCGAGTTCTTTGAGGCCTACAATTAGAATGATGGAAAAAGTTTTCACTCACTTTCGTTCGACTACGGGATCAAGTTCTCGGTCTAATCAGATAGTGGGACCCGATAGTCGCATTAAAGTGAAAAAGTAGCCTAAAATAGAAATTGATTTTTTTTTATTAAATAAAATAAAATGATTATCACATTTCGTAAAGCTTAAAGACGGTCAATTTATGCGTTATTTATTTATGTCAGAGTTAGGCAAGTACAGATATGTACATATATTAGTTAAACTCAAATTCATGGGCTTTATAATTTAGATGAAGAAACAAAAAAAATGTTTTTAAATGCTTGCATTATTAAATATACATTATGTACCCTCTCTGTCGAAGTTCCTTTTGTTAATAAATATGTAATTGTTTCTAAGAATTTAACGACCGAGATTTAGCAAAAATACTTTGCATTTCAGCAAATCAAAATCTGTAGAAATTATCTTTAAAAAATGTATGCCTCGTCATGTATGCAGAACCCCCTCAGCCACGGACCCAGACTTTGAGTCTTTCAAAATAACCAAAACGTGCGTGCTAAGAATTGCTTCTGACAGAGAGAACGCGCTATATCTATCTGCACCGTGCGCACCCATCGGCAATGAATAGAAAGAGCATTCTACAACTACGACGTAATTTTCATACGACCCTTTTCTTTAAAATGAACGGAATTCTGTGAATTGGTGACCTATTTAGGCGCTTTTTTTGGGGGGAAAAATTTTCAGGGTTCCGTAGACGTCTGGACAGGGCGACAAATCCCCCGGCCCATGTCTATTGCACATTTTTGTATTGTTGCAAATACTTATAAAAATTTTTATGACTTTTGTGTTTTTTGTTTATTGCTTTCTTTAAATATCACACCACTGATTTTCGTTGTGGGTCGTGATAAGTTGAAAGTGAAAATAATATTGTCGAAGAATTACAACAATTTTATTGCCACCAATATTCGGCTGATATTCGGTATTCGGCCACTTTTTTAATATTCGGTATTCGGCCGAATAATATGGATTACTCAAATCATAAAAAGAAACGCACATACATATCACTAAGGTACGGTTTCCGTATTCGAAAATCCGAATGCAGGCATTTCATACAAATAACTCTACACAGCGCACACGTTCTTAAATTTTCCGTTCGGAAACCATTCCTGATATTCGGTTCAAAAGTCAAGACGCCAAAAACCGAACGTCTGCGCTAGGCTCACGGAATTCCGTATTCGGAAACCGATGTGTGCGGCCAGCCTAAAATTATATGCGAGGAGGCCAAATTTCTTCGGAAAAGCAACAACAAAAACAATAAAATCATGAAAGAGGACTCCGGACCGACGAACAAATTTCCTGGGAAAAGCAATAAAAAAGCAAAAAAACCGAAATCGAGTGGCTTCAAATCGTCGATGAAGTTTCGCGCAATTGTGTTAACACAGGAAGTATGATTGTAGTGGTAAGATCAGGCGGCATTGCGCTAGTTCGAGAAAGCAAATCGAGTTTTAATGCTACTTTTCCCATCTAGGTAATAATTTGTCTATGCTCGAAATGCATGCACTTATTTTTAACCGAAAATTCGGCCGCCGAATATTAGGCACTTCGGCCAAGAGCGTGGAATGTCTAGTTTTTGAAATTCAGGCCAAATCGGTAAAATGTGACCCACTTGATATCTCATATGGTGGGTTCACACAATAAGGTCTTTTGGTCGTCTACCTTTCCGTGCGACTTCTGTACCGACTGTGGAGTTTTCTGTGCGGACATACATAATAGAAGTATTCATGTCAACCCTCGTAAATCGCGTAAACTAGTAAACGGCGTAACTAATGTCAGATTAACATGAATATGACATTAGTTTATGCCGTTTACTACGTTTACGCAATTTACGAGGGTTGGCATGAATGCCCCTAATATGTACTATATATATTACATCGACAGAATTTCTCTCGTCGGATGGAGCGCTCGTTTATTGGGCCCTTTAGGACTTCCTTGGTTGACTTTTTCCAGCGACTTTACTTTGTTTCACAGAGAAAACTATAGAAGTAGAGGCAGAAGTCCATGCAATTGCGCTACAGCCCACTTTGAGCTTTCGCCCCCACTAGGGCACTTCTTCAAGTTTGACGGTCCCTTCAGTTCCGGATGTTGAGTATTGCCTTTGCGTCACCTGTCACAAAGTTTATGTATCTCCTCCTGGGGCTGTGTACGGTTCTATTTCACGAAATTTCTGCTATCGGTCGTATTACTATTTTGTAGAGAGTTTTGTGTTTCTGTGCACAAATCTTTAGTGCAGTTTTTGCTTCTGGACCTAAAAGGCTCTATTAGCCAGAAAATTCGTTTAGTTTTCTCTTCCTCTTCTATGTTTCTTTTTGTAATTGTAGACCCAAGGTAGACTGAATCTTTACTTACTCTACGTCCAAAAGTCTCCATCATGTGAATCCACTATATTACATAAAGTGTCTCGTTCAGTATCTACTTTTGTAGAGACATGTCGACGGTATTTTTTGGTGGACTTTTTATTTTTTATTTTTTTATTTGGTATCATCAGATAGTAAGATTAGCTCGAAGTATATAAAAGGATATGATTGGTTAAGGGTAGTCTGCAGGATGCCACGCGTTTGAAGTTTTGGATGTTGTACGAGTTCATTTTTTGAAGCATCCGGCTGAGCAACAGATGCAACCGTCGCGGTTAGCCGGAGACAGCTTCGTCGGGGTGTTATGCCTTCTGAAGGAAGTGAATTTCGCTAACCGGCCGACAAAGACTACCCGACTACTAGACCAGTGAAGAAACAGATGCACCTCCGCTAAGGGAAAATCCTACCTAAGTGAAACTATGTTACACTATTATTGATGGCCTATTAGGGCTACCAGTATTAGCCGACATTATCTGATACAAAGAAATTTTTGTTGAAATGAAAACAATGCAGTTCAACAGATGGACAAATTCATAGCACATAGGTACCGTCAACGGAGTTTTTTTTAATGTGTTTATGGTTTTTTTTACTACATATTAATTTCTTTTCTTTGTAATTGAATTTTTATTAGTTGTTTTGTATTTTATGTGAATAATTCAAATTTTTTGTTTAATTTTTGTCATATAGTTTTTTTGTTTGCCTTTGGAAAAAAAATGTTGAAACCTATCTTAGATTTTACATGGTTTCCTATAAAAAATCGTAAATCGTGCTTTCCGTGGTGTTTTTTTGGAACCTGTCTACGACGAAAAACGAAGTCTTGGTGTATTTAATTTTCAACACCCTAAAACAAATTTACGTATCCAAAAGCTATGCGGCCGAGATTGCGGGAGAAAGCTAGTTTTTAGAAATATTATCCAACATCGCATCGGCGATTTAGAAACTATTTAGCTCGTTCTAAACAAAATTAACTCGTTCTTAAAAATACAAAAAAAAAATGAAACAATTCTTCAACAGGGAGTGCTCAAAAGGGTGACTTCCGTGGATGCTAGGGAGTCGATTATTTTTAAACAAATTATTTAGCACTCTTTGTTAGATTTAAATCCTTCCGCCAAATGCGTCACGTCACATTAATTTATTAGTACACTTGGTTAGAGTATCACTTTATCCCCTAAAGCTGCTCGCACACTGGATAAGAATTTGTACGAATTTGCCCGAATTTTGATGAAATCGATACAATTTTGTCAGAATTCGCACAAATTCGTACAAATTCTGATGCAGTGTGCCAGCAGCCTTACTCTTTTCAGTGATTTTTTTTATTGTAGCTAGCATTGAGGTGGTGACATTTATAGCATTACTTTTGTTTTTTTCATTCTTCTTTTAAAATCTGAATAAATTCATTCCTGTTGAAGTATATTTTAACACAATTAACAAATAAACAAACATGCAACGCGTCCCAAAGCCCCTACTTATTTTTAAAAAAAGAATCCTTTCTAGGGGGTGAGTTAGTGCAATTTTTTTTTGTTCTTTCCTAAGATCTCTCTTAAAGAGTGCACAAATTTGCAGCTAACTATTTTGTCAAAAATAATCAAATCTAGGGGGTGAGCTAGGGGTGGCTTCCGGGGAGGTTATGGACATGAAATTTTTTGTGTTATATCTTAACATCCCTCTTAACATGTGTACGAATTTGCAGCTGGTTCTAAAGCCTCTAACTATTTTTTCAAAAATAATCATATTTAGGGGGTGAGCTAGAGGTGGCTTCCGGGGATGTTATGGACTTGAGATTTTTTGTGCTATTTCTTAACCCCACTCTTAACATGTGCACAAATTTGCAGCTGGTTCTAAAGCCTCTAACTGTACTTTCAAAAATAATCATTTTTAGGGGGTGAGCTAGGGGTGGCTTCCGGGGATGTTATGGACTTGAAATTTTTTGTGTTATTTCTTAACATCCCTCTTAACATGTGTACGAAATTGCAGCTGGTTCTAAAGCCTGTAACTATTTATTCAAAAATAATCACATTTAGGGGGTGAGCTAGGGGTGGCTTCCGGGGATGTTATGGACTTGAGATTTTTTGTGTTATATCTTAACATCCCTCTTAACATATGTACGAATTTGCAGCTGGTTCTAAAGCATCTAACTATTTTTTCAAAAATAATCATATTTAGGGGGTGAGCTAGGGGTGGCTTCCGGGGATGTTATGGACTTGAATTTTTTTGTGTTATTTCTTAACCCCCCTCTTAACATGTGTACAAATTTGCAGCTGGTTCTAAAGCCTGTAACTATTTATTCAAAAATAATCACATTTAGGGGGTGAGCTAGGGGTGGCTTCCGGGGATGTTATGGACTTGAGATTTTTTGTGTTATATCTTAACATCCCTCTTAACATATGTACGAATTTGCAGCTGGTTCTAAAGCATCTAACTATTTTTTCAAAAATAATCATATTTAGGGGGTGAGCTAGGGGTGGCTTCCGGGGATGTTATGGACTTGAAATTTTTTGTGTTATTTCTTAACATCCCTCTTAACATGTGTACGAAATTGCAGCTGGTTCTAAAGCCTCTAACTATTTTTTCAAAAATAATCACATTTAGGGGGTGAGCTAGGGGTGGCTTCCGGGGATGTTATGGACTTGAGATTTTTTGTGTTATTTCTTAACATCCCTCTTAACATGTGTACGAATTTGCAGCTGGTTCTAAAGCCTCTAACTATTTTTTCAAAAATAATCATATTTAGGGGGTGAGCTAGAGGTGGCTTCCGGGGATGTTATGGACTTGAAATTTTTTGTGTTATTTCTTAACCCCACTCTTAACATGTGTACAAATTTGCAGCTGGTTTTAAAGCCTGTAACTATTTTTTCAAAAATAATCATATTTAGGGGGTGAGATAGGGGTGGCTTCCGGGGATGTTATGGACTTGAAATTTTTTGTGTTATTTCTTAACATCCCTCTTAACATGTGTACGAAATTGCAGCTGGTTCTAAAGCCTCTAACTATTTTTTCAAAAATAATCATATTTAGGGGGTGAGCTAGAGGTGGCTTCCGGGGATGTTATGGACTTGAAATTTTTTGTGTTATTTCTTAACCCCACTCTTAACATGTGTACAAATTTGCAGCTGGTTCTAAAGCCTGTAACTATTTTTTCAAAAATAATCACATTTAGGGGGTGAGCTAGGGGTGGCTTCCGGGGATGTTATGGACTTGAGATTTTTTGTGTTATATCTTAACATCCCTCTTAACATGTGTACGAATTTGCAGCTGGTTCTAAAGCCTCTAACTATTTTTTCAAAAATAATCATATTTAGGGGGTGAGCTAGAGGTGGCTTCCGGGGATGTTATGGACTTGAAATTTTTTGTGTTATTTCTTAACCCCACTCTTAACATGTGTACAAATTTGCAGCTGGTTTTAAAGCCTGTAACTATTTTTTAAAAAATAATCATATTTAGGGGGTGAGCTAGGGGTGGCTTCCGGGGATGTTATGGACTTGAAATTTTTTGTGTTATTTCTTAACATCCCTCTTAACATGTGTACGAAATTGCAGCTGGTTCTAAAGCCTCTAACTATTTTTTCAAAAATAATCATATTTAGGGGGTGAGCTAGAGGTGGCTTCCGGGGATGTTATGGACTTGAATTTTTTTGTGTTATTTCTTAACCCCCCTCTTAACATGTGTACAAATTTGGAGCTGGTTCTAAAGCCTGTAACTATTTTTTCAAAAATAATCACATTTAGGGGGTGAGCTAGGGGTGGCTTCCGGGATGTTATGGACTTGAGATTTTTTGTGTTATATCTTAACATCCCTCTTAACATATGTACGAATTTGCAGCTGGTTCTAAAGCCTCTAACTATTTTTTCAAAAATAATCATATTTAGGGGGTGAGCTAGGAGTGGCTTCCGGGGATGTTATGGACTTGAAATTTTTTGTGTTATTTCTTAACAGCCCTCTTAACATGTGTACGAAATTGCAGCTGGTTCTAAAGCCTCTAACTATTTTTTCAAAAATAATCACATTTAGGGGGTGAGCTAGGGGTGGCTTCCGGGGATGTTATGGACTTGAGAATTTTTGTGTTATTTCTTAACCTCACTCTTAACATGTGCACAAATTTGCAGCTGGTTCTAAAGCCTCTAACTATTTTTTCAAAAATAATCACATTTAGGGGGTGAGCTGGGGGTGGCTTCCGGGGATGTTACGGACTTGAAATTTTTTGTGTTATTTCTTAACATCCCTCTTAACATGTGTACGAAATTGCAGCTGGTTCTAAAGCCTCTAACTATTTTTTCAAAAATAATCACATTTAGGGGGTGAGCTACGGGTGGCTTCCGGGGATGTTATGGACTCGAGTTTTTTTGTGTTATTTCTTAACCCCACTCTTAACATGTGTACAAATTTGCAGCTGGTTCTAAAGCCTGTAACTATTTTTTCAAAAATAATCACATTTAGGGGGTGAGCTAGGGGTGGCTTCCGGGGATGTTATGGACTTGAGATTTTTTGTGTTATATCTTAACATCCCTCTTAACATGTGTACGAAATTGCAGCTGGTTCTAAAGCCTCTAACTATTTTTTCAAAAATAATCACATTTAGGGGGTGAGCTAGGGGTGGCTTCCGGGGATGTTATGGACTTGAGATTTTTTGTGTTATTTCTTAACCCCACTCCTAACATGTGCACAAATTTGCAGCTGGTTCTAAAGCCTCTAACTGTACTTTCAAAAATAATCATTTTTAGGGGGTGAGTTAGGGGTGACTTCCGGGGATGTTATGGACTTGAGATTTTTTGTGCTATTTCTTAACCCCATTCTTAACATGTGCACAAATTTGCAGCTGGTTCTAAAGCCTCTAACTGTACTTTCAAAAATAATCATTTTTAGGGGGTGAGTTAGGGGTGGCTTCCGGGGATGTTATGGACTTGAGATTTTTTGTGCTATTTCTTAACCCCACTCTTAACATGTGCACAAATTTGCAGCTGGTTCTAAAGCCTTTAACTGTACTTTCAAAAATAATCATTTTTAGGGGGTGAGTTAGGGGTGGCTTCCGGGGATGTTACGGACTTGAAATTTTTTGTGTTATTTCTTAACATCCCTCTTAACATGTGTACGAAATTGCAGCTGGTTCTAAAGCCTCTAACTATTTTTTCAAAAATAATCACATTTAGGGGGTGAGCTACGGGTGGCTTCCGGGGATGTTATGGACTCGAGTTTTTTTGTGTTATTTCTTAACCCCACTCTTAACATGTGTACAAATTTGCAGCTGGTTCTAAAGCCTGTAACTATTTTTTCAAAAATAATCACATTTAGGGGGTGAGCTAGGGGTGGCTTCCGGGGATGTTATGGACTTGAGATTTTTTGTGTTATATCTTAACATCCCTCTTAACATGTGTACGAATTTGCAGCTGGTTCTAAAGCCTCTAACTATTTTTTCAAAAATAATCACATTTAGGGGGTGAGCTAGGGGTGGCTTCCGGGGATGTTATGGACTTGAAATTTTTTGTGTTATTTCTTAACATCCCTCTTAACATGTGTACGAAATTGCAGCTGGTTCTAAAGCCTCTAACTATTTTTTCAAAAATAATCACATTTAGGGGGTGAGCTAGGGGTGGCTTCCGGGGATGTTATGGACTTGAGATTTTTTGTGTTATTTCTTAACCCCACTCCTAACATGTGCACAAATTTGCAGCTGGTTCTAAAGCCTCTAACTGTACTTTCAAAAATAATCATTTTTAGGGGGTGAGTTAGGGGTGGCTTCCGGGGATGTTATGGACTTGAGATTTTTTGTGCTATTTCTTAACCCCATTCTTAACATGTGCACAAATTTGCAGCTGGTTCTAAAGCCTCTAACTGTACTTTCAAAAATAATCATTTTTAGGGGGTGAGTTAGGGGTGGCTTCCGGGGATGTTATGGACTTGAGATTTTTTGTGCTATTTCTTAACCCCACTCTTAACATGTGCACAAATTTGCAGCTGGTTCTAAAGCCTCTAACTGTACTTTCAAAAATAATCATTTTTAGGGGGTGAGTTAGGGGTGGCTTCCGGGGATGTTATGGACTTGAGATTTTTTGTGCTATTTCTTAACCCCACTCTTAACATGTGCACAAATTTGCAGCTGGTTCTAAAGCCTCTAACTGTACTTTCAAAAATAATCATTTTTAGGGGGTGAGTTAGGGGTGGCTTCCGGGGATGTTATGGACTTGAGATTTTTTGTGCTATTTCTTAACCCCACTCTTAACATGTGCACAAATTTGCAGCTGGTTCTAAAGCCTCTAACTGTACTTTCAAAAATTATCATTTTTAGGGGGTGAGCTAGGGGTGGCTTCCGGGGATGTTATGGACTTGAAATTTTTTGTGTTATTTCTTAACATCCCTCTTAACATGTGTACGAAATTGCAGCTGGTTCTAAAGCCTGTAACTATTTTTTCAAAAATAATCATATTTAGGGGGTGAGCTAGAGGTGGCTTCCGGGGATGTTATGGACTTGAATTTTTTTGTGTTATTTCTTAACCCCACTCTTAACATGTGCACAAATTTGCAGCTGGTTCTAAAGCCTCTAACTGTACTTTCAAAAATAATCATTTTTAGGGGGTGAGTTAGGGGTGGCTTCCGGGGATGTTATGGACTTGAGATTTTTTGTGCTATTTCTTAACCCCACTCTTAACATGTGCACAAATTTGCAGCTGGTTCTAAAGCCTCTAACTGTACTTTCAAAAATTATCATTTTTAGGGGGTGAGTTAGGGGTGGCTTCCGGGGATGTTATGGACTTGAGATTTTTTGTGCTATTTCTTAACCCCACTCTTAACATGTGCACAAATTTGCAGCTGGTTCTAAAGCCTCTAACTGTACTTTCAAAAATAATCATTTTTAGGGGGTGAGTTAGGGGTGGCTTCCGGGGATGTTATGGACTTGAGATTTTTTGTGCTATTTCTTAACCCCACTCTTAACATGTGCACAAATTTGCAGCTGGTTCTAAAGCCTCTAACTGTATTTTCAAAAATAATCATTTTTAGGGGGTGAGTTAGGGGTAGGTTGATAATTCGGGGTTAATAATTTAGGGGGGATAATTTTCGAAACCTCCAATGTCCGCCTTTTATCAAAAATTAATTATTTACTCGTTTTTTAACGTGAAAACCCCAGATTTAAAATTTAATTTTTTTTTCCGAAATCGTTCATTTGAACGTTCGGAACTTCAGGCACATTAATTATCCGTTGAGAAACAGCGAGATTATTGTTGTTGGTCCTGAAAGTTGTGTGCAATGTTTTTTTGTGAAATGTAAACAGCAATGCATTTAACCGTTTTGTTTGAAATTAAGGCTAGTTTTTTTAATAAAATGCAAAAAAAAAATAAAATAATACAATTAAAAAGGTGACGCCATTATAACGAAAAAAAGGAAAATTTACAAAATTTATATTGTGACTAAGTTTTAAAATGAAAAAAAAACAATAAAATAATACAATTAGAAAGGTGACGCCATTATAAGGAAAAAAAGAAATTTACACGAAAGAAGGAAAAGTTTTTTTTTATAAAAAGAAAAAAAAATAAAAATAAGAAAAATAAAATAAAGAAAAATAAACCCAAAATGTTTCTTAAAAAGTTAAAGCAATAAAATTACTGGAGTAAATTTTTTTATCATTAAGTAATCACATTAATTCTATTGTCATTGTTGGATCGTTTGTTTTTTTTATGCTTGAGAATTATTCAAAAGAATTTTTTTCCTGTAAAAGTTTTTTATGGCTGTAAGAGCACTCCTCAGTGAAGGTGAAAACAATTTTTTTTCCTAAATGAAAATAAATGCGGAAGTCTTATCAAAAGAAAAAAAATAAAAAAAAAGATATGATTTTTTGCAAGGGAAAGGAAAACATAAGGAAAACAAACAAATTCTAATTATTTTTTTTACACAAAAAAACATATGGAAAATTAAAAGCTGTAGATTAAGAATGAGTGACACTATAAATACTAATAATAATAATAAATGTTAAGTAAAACAATAATTGCAATAAACGAATAAAATATAGAGAAAAAAATACTACGTGTAGCTGGAGTGGCGATAGCCTGTATTGGAAAAAAAACCACGATTGGGGTGTGGTTTTGTTATTGTTTGTTCGGGTCAATCTTTCTTTTATATGCCCTGTATGAACACGACGGATTTTTTTACATAAACTCTGGTTTAGTTTTTGTAAAATGTCGGCTGGTTTTTTTTGTTGTTGTTTGCTTTTTTTTGGTTCTTTTGAATGATCGACAGGAAATGATGCTCGAGTAGATCAAGAACCTGTGAGTCCTAGAGGAGGAGTGTCCTCCAATATGGTGAGTACGCCCTAAGTTTTTTTCCAGATCCCCTGTAGCCCCGAATCGGCACGCATGGCTGTGTTACGTCGTACCCCTCGGTTTCCCCTCTCTACTGGCACCTTAAAAATATGTTATCTTTTCTCGCGGTGTGTTGACGTTTGTTTATGTCCGACACGCGAATGTATTATTAGATTTTGGATGGTTAACCCTTCCTGTAACTGTCTTTAGTGACGAGCCCCTGCACACCGAACCCTCCCAACGCGAGCTAGCCGCAGCAACGCCAGGCGTGTCCTTGTGTTAGTGCAGAGGGTGGTTCAAAAAAATATTCCGCGAGATGGATTCGTTGTACATTTTGTTTGTATCAGCTCCTCAGTTTTGGCCATCAGCCAGCTAGATTTTTTCTTTCTCTTCATAATTTTTTTATTTGGTACTGTCATGGTCGTTCTCCTTGACATTAGTTTATTTTATATATGACAGTTACAGCATACCTATCTTATTAATAATTGTTTACAAGGAAATACCATCGATACTTTATTGCAAAGTGAAATCAATAGTAAAATTACTTTCTGGCGAGATGTATTGGATCGTAATGTTATAATTACTTTAGCATTTAAGAGTCCATGATTCTGAATTTGGAAATTTCATATCAATTTTACGTTTACTATCTGATCCTATTTTAAAAGAACTTCTTTTGAAGCCGAAAGGCGAAATAAATTATATAAGCCCCACGATTCAAAATGAAATTGTTAATTTGCTTGGTACCGCAGTTAGAGAAAATATTGTTTTAGAAATTAAAAAAGCTCCATTTTTGGCGATTGGATACAACCTGTACCTGTCAAAAATTGACCAACTTTTTGTAATTTTTCGATACATCCCGATAATAGAAAATGAGGATAATGTACCTAAAGAAATAAAAATCTGTGAGTCCTTTTTCGGGTTTATAGCAGTAGCCTATTGTAGTGCAGGAAGACCTAAAACTGTAATTTTAAATACCATAAAAGAATATCGAATGGATTTGTCCAAATGTAGAGGGCAAGAATACGATGGAGCAAATGTTATGTCGGGTGTATATGGGCGATTTCAAGCCCTTATAAAAGAGCATGCCCGAAATGCCCATCATGTTCATTGTTTAGCACACGTATTAAATTTAATTGTTAACATATCGAATACAATATTTGCATCCTGGCAGCCCTAATTAACATTAATAGGAATTCATTCGTTCATTTTTGTACTTTTTTTATGTTTCGTTAAAAATAGATTAGTTCTTAGTTAAGTTTTTGTTATGTCCCCGATCGGGTAACACCGAATTCGATTTGATTCGAATTATGGTTCAGTGGTTGTCACTTGATATTTGAAGAAAATTCGGAGTAACTTAAAAACGTGTGCAAAATAAGGTAAATATTGGGCGCGTTTAGGCCCAAGTTACTTTAACTCTGTTAAATTATCGCTGCTAACTTAACACCGTTCTTACCTTGCCACTGACAGTTCTCATTTTTGAGCATTTGACAGTTCTCATTTCCAAAATAATAAAAAGCGATAATTATTAAAATGGATAATGAAATACGCAAAATTGTTATCAATTATAAAATGATACGTGAAAGGAAAGTACAAAATTGGAGAAAAAGTCAAAACGAACGCAAAAGGTGTGTTATATTGGGTGGAGTGAATAAAAACTAAGTGTACACTTAAAGGGAACACTCCTGAGTGGAGTGATTCGTTAAAAGTGAACACTCGATTTGGTGTGAATAAAAATTCTCTCATTCAAATACTATTCACTCATGGGAAATTTTAGTTCACTCATGGGAATTTTGGGATTAAAGGGAAACGTCATTTTTGTGAAATTAGTAGGCTAGTAAACGTGGATGGATTTATATGGAGTTTTACTTTGGGAAAATTTATTTAGGGCTAAATGAGGTTCTGTGGGAAAAATTTACCTTTGCGGGATTTAGTTTGAGCATAAGGTGGTTTTGCTGCCGAATCCGCTTTTGGGGGTTTAGTTAGGGCAAAACATGGTTCTGTGGGAAAAATTTGCCTTTTAGGGGTTTTAGTTTGGCCAAAAGGTGGTTTTGTTGCGAGGTCAAGCATTTGAATGCTGAGTAGGTTAAGATCTTTAAACGGATTGAAAATTGAAAATATAAAACCAACACAATTAACAGGCTAAAAACCATGCAATACTGATGCTCTTGAAGAAATGGAGCGCATGAGAAACTTACCTGCTGCTTTTTAAAATGGATCAATTAAAAAATTTCTTTGTTAATTATAATTATAGTTGTGACTAAAAAGTAAAAATATTTTTTTCTTTGGCAGTGCTAGGTATACACAAGAAAAGTTTCATTGCAAAATAAGAAATGCTAGAACTCAGGCTTATCTTAAAGTTTAATGTGTATTAACAATTTTAAAATTATATTCTCGTTTGACTTTAAATGTTTGAACTCTTATCAAAGAATTGTGTAAATTTACAGCTTTTCAAATGCATTAATAAAAGTTTGGACATCCATAACTATGATCACAATTGTCTAACTGCAAGTCATGCCCAAACTTTTATTAATGCACTTGAAATGCTGTAAATTTACACAATTCTTTGATAAGAGTTCAAACATTTAAAATCAAAGAGAATATAATTTTAAAATTGTTAATACACATTAAACTTCTTATTTTGCAATGAAACTTCTCGTGTGTATACCTATCACTGCCAAAAAAAACATTTTTTTTTCTTTTTAGTGCATTTCATTTATAAAGGTTATTTATTTTAAAAGTTTTTTTAATTTATTTTATTAAAATGGATGAAAAAGGTCCTCGCAACCACCCTCAAATTTTACAAGTGTTCACTCACAGGCAAACTTTAAATCTTTGTTTTATTCACATCAAAATGAAGTGTTCACTCTATATGAAGAAATGACAGAGTGAAATACTTAACGAAACCTAACGAAGGTTATTTTTATTCACGCCAAAATAAGTGTTCACTCCAAAAAATGGAGCGAACACTTGCACTCAGTTTTTATTCACACCACCCATTATTGTATACTTTATATAAATGATTATTTTTATGATTATGTTTCCAATGTTTTTTTAGGTTGATTGTGAAAGAATGGGAAAGAAAAATTTCGAAGTGCCTTTTGGTATTAAGACTTTTAATGGATATGTATCAACCACGATACAGATCCATTGGATCTCATTATCGTGCTTCGCATGTTGGCTCCAACTTGATCGAAAGGCTAAATGACAGATTCAGTTCTGAGTTTAGAATATCCCATGAGCAATTCCTTTGGTTGTGTGAAAGATTAAGAGAAGATCTTGAGATCAGAGTCAATCCTCTTTCACAAAACCAAAGGAAAGCGTCTGTCGAGGAGAAAGTCGCAATAACTCTGTACAAATTAAAAAGTTGTTGCGAGTATCAGGTTGTCGGCAACACATTTGGGTTTGCGAAATCCACAGTCCACGTTATTTTTTACCAAGTGGTGAAGTCAATTGTTCATCGACTGACAGCAGATTTCATAAAATTTCCGAATTCTACTGAATGCCGCATAATCTCAGCAAAGTTTCAAAGAATAACTGAAATACCGCAAATTGTTGGGGCTATTGACGGTTCTCATATCCCCGTAACCGTCAAGAGTGAAGGAAGAAGGGATTTTCTCAACAGAAAAGGATGGACATCCATTATTTTGCAGGCAGTAGTGGACAATAATGGCAGGTGGGTGTAGAAATGAATGTAATAACTTTTCACTTTAATTATTAACCAATGTGCACTTTTTAGGTTTCGTGATATTTCGTGTAAATATCCCGGAAATGTCCATGATGCCACTGTTCTGCGAGGATCTAAGGTATTCAAGGATGTCACAAAAGTATTTCCAAAGGTATTTTAACGTTCTCTTTGATATAATCAAGCTCAATATTTTTTTTTTAGTCTGAATACTACGTAAACAACGTAAGGATACCATACCTACTTTTGGGGGATCCTGCCTATCCGTTACTTCCATGGATATTAAAAGATTATCCTGGAGCAAGCCTCGAAGAAAAAAAATCTTTATTTAATTTACAATTAAATTCTGGTCGCGTTAAAGTGGAGCAAGCTTTTGGAAAGCTAAAATCATGTTGGAGAATTCTTGCCAAACGTTCAGAAATTGACGTTTATTTTATGCCGCAAGTCGTAGCAGCGTGCTGTACATTACATAATATTTTATTGAGTGAATATACTCCTGAATTAAATGCTATTGACGAAACAGATAATTTTGAGAATTTAGATGGAAAACAAATTAGAGACGTAATAGCAGATATGTTACATGAAAATAGAAACAATTTAAATTAATAAAATATACCTTTAATTTTGTACCGTTTAATAAAGTTATTTTTTTATTTAAAACAAAACACACTTGTTATTATTTCTAAGAGACGTAATGATGTTGATATTCCATCAACTATGGTCTGGGAAAATGTTTCTTCAAGTAATGGCAACGAAGTCAGTGATCTGTTTGCTTCATTTTTCAAAAGTATTTACGAAACACCTTCTATTTCACCACCTCAACCTGTGGCTGCCTCTGCCGGGATAAGTAAATGTGATGAGACTCCTGATGCACACGTCTCTAATATTGAAGTTTGTTTTGATGAAGTTTATCGTCAACTGTCTTTGTTAAATGTTAAGAAAGGTGCTGGACCTGACAATATACCAAATATATTCTTAAAAAATTGCGCTGTTAGCCTGTGCCTATCACTCATATTTTCAATACATCTTTGGTAACTGGTAATTTCCCCGCTGTATGGAAATTGCCCTATATCAGCCCCATCCATGAATCTGGTGAGAAATCCAACGGGATTAACTATAGGCCAATCTGTATCCAGTCATCGTTATCTAAACTCCTGGAGAAAATAGTCCTGCCGCAGTTTATCTTTGCCTTCAAAAATATTATAGTTACTAGGCAGCACGGCTTTTTTGGTGGTAGATCCACAACCACGCATCTGTTTGGGTATGTTAATTACGTACTCAATTCACTATGCAGAGGAAAGGAAGTTCATACGCTATACACAGACTTAAGTAAAGCCTTTGATATGGTGGACCACGAAATCCTCCTAAAAAACTGGGTCTACATGGTGTAAGATCTAAAGCTCTGGAATGGTTGCGCTCTTACCTTTCTAACAAGGTACGAGTTAATGGCCACCTATCAAATGAATTTTATTCTATTTCCGGCGTCCCTTTGGGTTCGCACTTGGGTCAAACTCTCTTCACCATCTTTATAAATGACATAGGTGCTAACATCAGCTCAGAATATCATTTATATGCCGACTATATGAAGATATATAGAGAAATTAATAATGAACTAGATCTTTATACCCACCCTCCAGTTCGACATCTGTGAAATTGAGGACTGGTGTGTTGTAAATAAGTTATCATTAAACATAAAAAAGTGTGCAGTGATCTCATTTACGCGATCCCACAAGCAACTGCCAGTAATATATAAACTTGATGGTCAAGTTATCCCAACGGCTAGAACGAAGAAGACCTTAGAGTAATACTTGATGATAAATTGACCTTCGCTGAACATATTAATACCATTACACTTCGTGCATACCGAAAACTAGGTATTATTTATAGAGTAGGCAAAGAGTTTATGGAAGTCAAAACACTGATACTTCTTTTCTCAGTGTTCGTTAAGCCTATACTGGAACATGGATCTGTGGTCTCGTCTACGTTTACTCAACAAGACATCTGCCGTATTGAAAAAAACCAGCGTAAGTTCTGCAAATGCTTACTCTATGTGAAGGGTTCTGAGCATGTACATGTTATAAGTGACATTGCTCAACTCCCATAGAATGCGGTGCTTTACAAATGTATTAAAAAAACGGTATATAGGATTTACCTTTTCATTTTGGAGGGCTCTGCCAATACCCTCCTTTTAGGATATAATCTTTCAATTTTGGGGGCTCTGCCCCCACCACCTCCGGCTTCTAAATAAGTGTTTTCAATATGGCGGTTGCCACTTTTCTGCTAACCGATTTTACACAACTTTAAAAATTCATTACTCGAAAACGGTAAGCGAGCGACAATTTATTTTTCGAAAAATGAATTCTACGGACCAAAATACATATATAAAAAAAATTTCAAAAAAATCGGAGGTGGGTAATAGTATACTCAATATTTACCCAATATAATTACATGCTAATAAAAGATTATATTAAAATAGTGAAGAGTATTTATTATTTAAGTCACAACAGTTGAGTTAAGACTTGTTATTTTAATTACTGAGTGAGGTGAAAGGACAAATACCTGTCATTAGATACAGAGAGTGCGGTGGTAATTGTTCCTTTAACATATCAGAAACGGGATAAAGAAAACACATATCAGTTAATATACATAAGTATAATTAACATTGGTGGAAAATGTCTAACCTAGGAAAAAAGCTCGAGAGTGCCAGAGAATGTGATTCAAACTAAAAAGTGCCTGAGGCCAGTGGTTGTGACAATAATATGATTTTGGAGATGCTGTTATAGCAAAATAAAATCTTAATTGAACATTTGCAAAGTGCAAATAAAACGCAGCAGTATCATGGGATGCCTGATTTCAACAGGACGATTAAAACATTCACTTGACGGGAAGATGCGTACATTACCAGAGAATGGCTGAGATCCATCAGCAGAATTGCGGATTTAAATTTCGGATTGAGTGCGTACGTGCGAATATAAACGGTCCAGCTAGAGTTTGGTTCTGTGGCTATAATTTAATGTTACGTTTACGAGGTAGTTAACGAGTGCGGGAAATAGAGGAAAATGATGGACAGAGTGCAGAAAAAGAATGAGGTCGTGGTCGACTATTTCTATGCATAGCTAAGATTATGTAACGAACTCTTCCTGGAATTTGACGATACCAGAAAGGAGATTGGGGCCTATTCGGCGAAAGTCTTCTATTCTTCTATTAAAACTTCTATAAAAAATAGAAGGTTGAGAAAATAGAAGATTTCATTGATTTTGTATTCAAGACATTTTCGAATTTCGAATCTTCTATTTTTTAATTACGAATCTTGTACTTCTTCTATGAATTGTCAGATATTTTGACGTCTAAAAATAAAAGTTGTCGGACGCAGTCGTGTAATCACTCAATACTGCAAAAAAAATTGTAAGCAAGATTTGTCAGACCACGTTGAATCACTTGGTTCATAAAAAACTATCGGACCTGTCTGCGCTTAAAATTCATCATAAGTGAAACTTAATTTGACTATAGATAAGTTTTAATATCAAAAGTGAATCTTGATGTAAACTACATTAAAAAATGACAGAATGCAATCTAGTGTGAACTCTGCCAATTAAACGGTGTTTTTGAGTAATCTTTGAATCTTTGTTAAATTCCTTTTTGTGATCAAAACTGATAGAACGAAAGTCTGCAGATAAATTTAACTAATTTTTGACGAAGTCCCCTCTGCTCGGTGTTATGCATGGGACTAACTAATGCTCTTTGATTCTTGGAGGACATTTAATCATAGTTCAGATGACATTCTTGCTCATTTGGCCTGTCAGCAAGGAATTGGAGAAGTTGTGAGACGTTCTAAATAGGCTGTGCGCAGCACATATAAATCCATCATATCACATCTAAGATTAAGATTTAGTCAAAATTCGAATTACTTAAAATTTCATTTTCTTTCTTAATTATCAATATATTAATCATCAGATGTAAAATGCTGAATCAAAAGGTCATTCACCTGCACGGGTCGATTCATTCATTCTGAGGTGAATGCGCTAAGCTGCAATGTCAGCAATAACAACTAATGAGCATAAAAATTGGTGAATGAACTCTTGATTCACGCATTCGGGTGCAATAACTTTATTATTGCTAATTAAGCAATCGATTTATGTATAAATATGTAGCTGATAAGAGCACCAGGGGCAGTTGGAATAAATAATTGAGGAGAAATTGAATTGGGTTTTTCTTTGTTCAGTAAAATCGCTCCAAATTGTTGAAGTTGTACGGTCTTCAGCAACCCATTCATTTTCTAAGAATTACCCTGAGTTATCCATTTGGTCCTTCGAGCGAAAAGCTAATTAAATCAAGTAAACACTGAAGAATCAAGCGTCTTCAGTAAACACTTATAAACAAAACAAAAAAAACACTTAAAACGTCCCCTAGAACATCGTGTCTTGAGGTACTCTAAACTAAAACAACATCCTCTAGAAGATTTGGTCTTGAGGCTCTGTATACTAATAGAATCGGGGTAAATCAGGTAGTCATATTAAACTAAAAGCAGAGAAAAAGGAGGGACTAATAACCCTGCAAAGCAGCACATCCAAGAAGATCCAAAAACTATACAACAACTTCCGGAAGGATTCACAGTCTCGGAAAACTAAGGAATATGTGGAAACTCATCTGCAATCACCACAAATAGCATGGGCTGAATTCGAGAGTCAACACGGCGAACTGGAGCAGTTCAAAGAGGCACATGCAGACCACAAATATTTCGCAGAAAATTACTGCGCCAAGGTGGAGAGCATCTTTGATCAAACCCGAGAATTGATGGAAGATGCACTTGGAAAGGCTATCCAGAAAAAGCAAACATCAGTAATGGTTGAAGATCAACTAATAGCATGTACACACCGACTTGGTTACCACTATTGAGATGGTTTCAAGCCTTAACCGTAATAATATAGATGGTTTGTGCTTAGTTTGTCATACATTTTCAAACCAAGCAAGTACTGCAAACCAAGAAAAATTTCTATGGTTAACTCAGTCAGTACGTACATAGCAGAAATCAATGGACAATGCACGGTGATGCTTCCTACAGCAGTCATTCATACAACTACAAAAAATGGTCATGTCGACGCATTAAGAGCACTCATAGACCAAGGATCTCAAGGCAGCTTCATAACCGAAGACGCAGCACAGAGACTGTAATTGCCAAAATTAAGAACTCATAGAGTTCTGACTGGGGTTGGAGAAATAGAGTTAGGAACCATGCGCGCCTGCGTAGAACTAACAATAAAACCAAGATTCCCTCAACGTTTGAGCTTGTAACCACTGCACTTATACTCAAGAAGTTAACTAGAATTCTACCCTCAGAGAAAGTAACACCGAATGTATGGGAACATACACGAGATTTAACACTAGCAAATCCTCATTTCGACACACCAGGACGAATTGATGTAGTCTTTGGAGCTGACGTGCTAGGAAAGATCCTAATGGACAAAGTTCTACTCGGTTCCCCTGGAGCTCCAGTCGCACAACAGACGAAACTGGGTTGGATTCTGTAATATTCTCTGATATTACCAGTATTCTCTTATATATATGGTAACGCCATTTTAGTAATAAGAAGTGACAGTTGTAGGATATGGCAACGATAGATAGAGACATAGAAGTTACTGTTGTGAAATAAGATAATAAAAGACCACCTGAATTATAAAACCTGTGTATTCATTTAGTAGTTTGGTTAACATTATTAACAGTATAACAAACTAGTGGACCTGATCCCCAAGAAGTATCACAAAACTGGCGACGAGGATTAAAAAAAAAAGTGGACAAAATTTAAGTTGAGGTTAAAAAAAAAGACCTTCGAAAAAAAAGAAACAAGAACACGTGAGGAAATGGAAACGCTAATATTTCCAAAATTCGATGTTCTTGAGAGCGCCGGCAGCCTTGGAACTAAATGGGAAAACTGGATCGAGCGTTTTGACAACTATCTGGTGGCGATGGACATAAAAAACGAACACAGACAGCTAGCGCTGCTACTACATTTTGCAGGTGAGGAAGTACATGATATTTACAGGTCTCTTCCAGATTCCGTTCGTGAAAGTCCTAACACAAATCCTAATCCCTATGTTGATTTTCCGATAGCGGTTTGCCTGTAGTTCATTCAAAAATTCTGGAACGAAAAAAAATATTTGCCACAAGAATAATGGAATCAGAAAAGAAACCCCAAAAGACGTAAAAGAGAGGACATAAAAAGACGGATTCCGTACGATTTGAACTCGGTTCGCTTGATTAGCGATTTCTGATCTTTAGTTTTTTTAGTTTATAGAAGCATTTATTTCACTTACCATCTATCTTAATATAAATTTAACTAATGCTTAAAGTTAATTATTCTAGCCTATTCTAATCTGTCTAACTTACTGGCCCTCAGCAGGCACTCTAAATTAATCTATATCTTATCTAAATTATGCCTTTCAGCTAAAACTTATATATTTTTACATTATAAAAAAGGATCTTTATTTTTGGCTTACTTCTAAGAAAAATTAATAAAGAAAAAAACTTAGAAACTATATATATATTTTTTTTTTTTATAAAATAAAACTTAAACTAACTTAAATTACTAAACCTATCTAGCCTAGCTATCTGGGCAGGGGATAGCAGAAGCAGTGCTGATTCGGCTAACCCCCGTCCAGGCGACGGGCTTCCACAGACTCGAGATACACAAAACATCAAGAGTTCATGGAAGCCCGCACTATCTATTCCCCTAATAAACGACACAGGTCATAAAAAGGCATCTTAATACTAAAAGAGACTATCTGGACGGGGGACAGCGAAGGTGTTACTGCCTCAGGTGGCCCCCGTCCAGGCGACGGGCTTTCATGGATCCGAGTTTGTGAGAACAACAAGGGTTCATGAAAGTCCGCACCGTTACCCTAGCTTACTTAACCTATATTTATTACTATTGTAAAGACTAGAACTAGATCCTATCTAAGTCTAAGCTAATGCTTAAAAAACTAATCTATATCTAAGTAATACTAATCTATATTATTCTTTAGGGCGAATACGCCATAATTAGTCGTCCTCCAACCACCAGTACAAAGTGCTGGCGTTGGCGGCTTCTTTTTTGTCGCTTTCTGAGATTCTTGTACTGAACCTCAAGAGATCCTGAACATTCCCATCCTCTTCGCTAAAAGCATATCGCTTGTCACACGCCCTGCGATGCAAGTGGTATAAGAGAGGCACCCCCAATCTATCTTGGACCAATCTTTTTGAATCCAGATAGACAAATGCCTCTGGAGGAATAAAGCCGCGTTCACAAGCTGTTTTGTGGTATCTCGCGTTCGGGTAGAACGCTCCCCGAATGAGAGGATTGTCGCTCTCCGTCGCTCTGACAATATGGCCTCGAATCAACTTGATTATGAAGTTGTCAATCCTATTAACAAATGCCTTATCGTAAAGAATATTGTTGGCGTGAAACTTCGTGAAGCCAGATTCGGGTGTCCGATACAACCTTAAGCACCCCCTTAAGCATTGTCTTTCGAAAGCCCGAAGCTTTTCCATATAAAAAGGGGATATGTTGAACCACACTGGGCAACCATAAGTTAAAATCGGTCTGACCAAGGCTTGATAGCAGATCACCTTCACCCGTGAGCTTAGGTGTCTGCTATAAAAAAGCCTTTTTGTCATGTGAAACGCCTTGTTTGCCTTGTCAAGAGCAGCACTCACATTTCTATTGAAATATAAGTACTGATCCAGCCAAAGACCAAGGTATTTCACTTCCGATTTCTTTTCTAATGCTTGTCCAGCATTGTTCGAAATTCGGAAATTTTTCCAATTCCTCTGAACATCGTAAGAAGCTCTGTTTAAAACAGTCCGAAAGAGGATCGATTCGCATTTGCTAAAATTGATCTTCAACTTCCAATCATCACTATAGCGTTCGATTGTTTCGAAGTCACGTTGCAGGAGCGTCTGGATCACTCCAATCTTCGGCCCCGTCCTGTACACAATCAGGTCATCCGCGTACGCTAATGCGAAGCGGAGTGAACTGATTAGGTCATTCGTAAAGATATTAAATAAGAGCGGCGAGTTTACCGCACCTTGTTGCAGACCGTTTTTAATGTCAAAGACCCTACTTGATGTGAAGTTGCCACTTTTGACGACGAACTTCTTCTTGGAAATCATATTATAGATCGTGTATAGCTGAGGTCCGGTCATGCCGAGCCTAACCAGTTTGTAGAGAAGACCTTCGATCCATACTGTATCGAATGCCTTCTCAAAATCAATCAGGCATGCTCCGGTACACTGGCCTTTCATAAAGTTCCAGTGTATGTCTGATACCAATTTCGACACGGCATGAATAGTATCATGCCCTGCCCGGAATCCGAATTGGTTATCGGGAATTATTTTCTTTTCCTCAACCCATTTGGATAATGATCTATTAATTACTGTTTCAAACACCTTACTGATATTCGGAAGCAGACTTATTGACCGAAGATTCGCAGGGTTACTTTTATCTTTACCCTTCTTGGGTATTGGGTACACCACGGCCGTCTTCCAGTGTCCTGGAAAATGGGCGTTGTTTAACGCATTGTTAAACAGAGTGGTGTATGTGTCTATGGCCACCAGGGGCAAATGCTTTAGGACGATGTTTGGAATACCATCTACCCCAGACGACTTCTTATTGTTTAGACGACGAAATGTTGACAGCAGATCGATTTTTCTAATGAAAGTAGAATTTAGTTGGGCCGCGGGAATGTCATTCGCTGGGCAGTCTTCACTGAATTCGATGATTGATCGATTCTCGGATTTCCAAGCTTCAATTTCATTAGATAATCTGAAATGGTTCAGTAAGGCCCTATTCTCAAGGTCAGAATTCGCGCGAACACTGGTGTTCACCGAATAGATTCCCTGGTAATAGGCCCCCACATAATCCACCTTCTCCTGCTCGTCCTCTATACAATAATTGTCGTCTATGCGACTGATTTCTTCCGGATCCAAGCCAGCAGACCTCAGTAGCTCTTCATTAGACCGAGTCCGAGGAATGCGCAACTTGTCCAATCGGTTATGTGTTTTACTCCTAAAGATTTTGTTTATCTGTGGGAACATGCTCGCGCTATTAGTTTGAATAGCACGAATCTTGTTGTTCCAGTACAGATTCACTGACTGTGAGTATTGTTGTTTGAGGAGTTGTTGGAGGTTTTTCATAACCGATTTAAGGGTTACAATCTCCGGGCTCTGTCTATCTTGGAACTGGCGGTGTAGGGATTTCAGTCTAGTCAGTACTCTACTTTTGTATTTTTGTAGTGCGTCGATGGTAGCGTTCTTGTAACAGTCTGTACTGTTTTTTTTCTTCGTCCGTGGTATGGTTTTGTCCATAGTCTGTACAATGAGGCTGTCCATATCTTTCAAATATGCATCTATCTCATTGTTGGTCAAGTTCCTAGTTGTAGGAGGTAGTAGTCCGTTATACTGTATTGCCCTTTCCATAGCCTTCTCGAATTTTGGCCAGTGCATCTTTTGGTATGCAAAAGGATGCACTTCGCAATATTCCAGAAGTTCTACGGAATCGTCAGGGACTTGTACTGTTATTTCAAGTCCGTAATGGTCGCTGTCGTACGGCACTGTCGTTAAGCAGTTTGTCTCGTTCGTATTTATCCCTGGTAGCCCCATCCGAGAGTCTAGCAGGCATAAATCCAGAAAAGACCCACCGCCTGGGTATGATGGTATGTCTGTAGCGAGAAGGTTAAGTTTCTGCTGAATTCTATTTTGAGCCAACCAGTCATTCAGTTGGTTGCCCCTGGTGTTAGGTGTTTGGTTTCCCCATGCCGCATGGCGTGCGTTTAAATCTCCGGCCAATAAGTAAAAATTTTGCTCCGACTCCAGTTGGAGCGTTTGAAAGAGCAAGTTCAATTCCTCTATGAATAGCCTAGATTGAGAAATTTGGGGTGCGTACGCGGCAATTATATACAATCTTCTTCCACTAGACAGAGGAATGTATATAACACACGCTTCTAGCACCTGAAACTTTTCTATATCTCTGCTATACACGATTTTATATTTCAGGGAAGTTTTTATTAATATTAGTAGTCCTCCGCCTTGTATGGAATTAGGTCGATCACGCCTAATTACCACATAATCTTTGTAATCCATTTTGTGCTTCTCGCTTAGTTTAGTTTCACTAGCCAGAA
The DNA here is from genome assembly GCA_963855945.1 of Thereva nobilitata. Lineage (NCBI taxonomy): Eukaryota > Metazoa > Arthropoda > Insecta > Diptera > Therevidae > Thereva > Thereva nobilitata. Next base: position 38,475,442 of record OY979698.1, read on the forward strand.
GCACATCCGGATTTTGGTTCTGCAAGAGGTTTAGTAGATTCGCCCTTCTCTCGTTTCTTATCAACGAGTTGACATTCACCGCAATGACCTTGATCGTGTCCTCTCTGTGTAAAGCCATTAGACAGCTTACCCAGAGATGGTTTCTGTCGAAAAGATCGCAGAATATACCAGATTTAAACGAGTTGCTTGCTCGCTAAGTTGTTGCTGGAGCTGTGCGATTTGCCCTTGTATGGACAAGAGAACCGCCTTTAAGTCACTATCTCCAGAGCTCGCTGCAGGAGCAGCTTTTGGAGCTTGTTGTTTTGTTGGCTGGGCTCCTGTCGCCATTTGGGCGAAGGACATTCCAGGGACAACGAAATTTTTGAACATTTGCGTTTTTTTTGCTTGTTCAGCCTCCAACTGATCTTTTCGCACCTTAATGCGTTGCTTGAGCTCTGCATATTTAGGGCATCCTCTATAATTAGCAGGATGTCCGTTAGTTTTGCAGAGTACACAAAACAGCTTACTTTTGTCCGCGACTTTTTCTTTTCCCAAGGGGCATTCGCCCTGTTTGTGGTTATTATCACATTTCACGCATCTAAAAGCCATTTGGCAGTTAGCTGCGGCGTGACCAAACCTTTGGCACCTCATGCATTGGAGGATGCCAGCTTTTTTGTTTATTTTCTCCCATGTGACGACGTGGAAGTTAACATATTTAATTAATTTCAAATTGTCCAGCCGACTGTCGGGAGTCAGTTGGGCAAGAAAGATAGGTAACTGTCTCTCTGAGGAACGCGAGTGGACCGTGCTGAAGCGTTTGACGGCTGTAAATTTCAAATTTTCTACATTTAATGACTGTAGGTCATTCAGGAGCTCTTGCGGGTCAGAATCCGCATCAAGGCCTTTTAAAAGGACGCTTTGCATCTTTTCACCTTTTGTGGTGAAAGTAAAAATTGCGTATTCGCCCTTTCCAGAATATTTTTCATTTTTTTAAAATCTTCTAAATTACTTAAAACTAATGCATGCTTTATCCCATTAAATCGTTTAATAAAAAAATTTGTGTGCTTAAGCACCTGTTTCGCTAACCTTATAGTGTCCACCGGCTTTTGGTGGAAAATATTTATCGGCGGTATTTTTTCCTTTTTTTGTTGTTGTTGTTGTTGGGGCTTTGTTATCCGCTGCTGTGGTTGTTGTTGTTGTTGGGGCATGCTTTTCTGCGTCAGCTGTTGCTGCTGCTGTTGTTGTTGTTTTTGTTGCCTTCCATCTGACACTGCCGTTTCTGTTGCCTTTGTTTTGGGGAGTCTCGGAAAGTTTTTTCTTTGAGCTCCTCAATAATTTGCTCGAGTCTGGCCTCGTCCTCGATAGTTTCAGTGGCCAGTGCTCTGAAACTGTTTCCTTGGCCTTTGTAAACTTGTAGGCCTGGGACGGAATCATATGACGATTCTTGGTCGTCTGGTTCTGTGGCCACGGTACATGGAGCCGCTGACCTAGACCCAGATGCTGCCGGCTGTTGTTCCCCTTGTATCCCTTTCTTGGCTTTTCGCTGCACAAGGTTAGGTGCCGCTTTGATTTTGCGGCGACGTTTAGTGTTGCTGCGCACGCTATTGTTGTCACTATCACTAGTGTTCATTGTTTTTAATTTTTCGCTATAATTAGTGCCGGAGTCACTATCGCCAGCGGTTAATTTACCGGCGCACTTAGTATTTTTAATTTCATTAGCAATACTGTCTGAAAGAGACATGTCACTTGTTTTGTGAACATGCTCTGCACTAATTTTAGTGTCCTTTGTAGCACTTATTTTGTTTGCTTGCTTATATTTGAATTAAATTAAATTAATTATTCACTTCACTATAATGAGAAAGTGGTAATAGAACAAACTTTAATGATAATAATGTCCGAGAAAAATAATAAATAAATAGCACCGTCACTCCGTTTACGTGTTTTAGACTTAGTCCGCAACGAAAGTCTGTCTTCACCCAACGAGAGTTCCAACCAGACTAGCGATTTCTTATCTTGCCTGCCCGCCAGCCAGGTTCACGGTTAAACGTGGCTTGGATTGTATTTTAAATCGTTAGAGTTTAATATTCAAGAGATAGATTTTTGCTTCACTTTAATTCCGAATATTCCAATCAATTTTCAGTAGTTCAATAAAAACTCAACTCACTTAAATTTTCACAAATTTCACACAGTTTATTTTTATATTAAATTAATTAAATATTTCTCCTTTTATTAACAACTTCTTCACTTATTATAATTTTAATTTTAAGTTTAATTTTATGCTATCTTAAAATATAATATAATATGTACCATATAATAAAATGTTCAATAACTATGAAAGATAATTTTCTAGAAAATTTTAATCTGAATGTTACCCAATATTTTAACTTGATTTCTGATTTAGATTTTGTTGCTTTCCGTTATTAACTTAGATTTCTAACGCTCTGAAGTTTTCCAACCGTCTTGCTTGTGGCTACTACTGGGACAAGAAAACTGGTCCAGTTTTCCCGTCTTCCTTTTATTGGGTCTCCTTAGCGGTTTTCCTTCAGTTTTGGGGGGAAAGAACTTTCCCGCTCCTGTTGAGGTCAATGCACTATCGCCTTCCTATTGTAGTCGTGTATGCAGATCGGTCATTGACCCACATCTTCTTGTGGACCCGTATGTCCCCCTTCGTGGTGAGCTTTTTTCGAGTCTCGATTTGTTATTCGTTTTCTTGTTGTTTTTATTTTGTATGTTGTCTTCTTGATCGTTGACTGTTTTCACTTTGTGTCAGATTTTGACAGCATCGTGTTTTTACTTTTTCCGTGACTACGTTGGGTGAAAATGTAAGGTTGAGAAGGGTTGATTTGATCATCCCCGAACACCCTATAACATAGCTAAGAGAAAGTTAAAAAGTTACTTTGTCCCAAAAATAAATATAGAGTTTGAAACATATAAGTTTCGCCAAGCAAAACAATCAGATACGGAAACGGTCGACCAATTTTATGCTCGCTTACTAAAACAGGCAAAATTGTGCAATTTTCAAGACACAAATAAAGAAATAAAACTCCAAATAATTATGAATACGAGTTACCAAGATCTACGAAAATATGGGTTGAATGAACAACCAACATTAGACGATCTTTTAGCAAGAGGCAGGTCCATAGAATCAACAACACATCAACTACAAGTAATACAAGGTCAAGATGAAAGTACAATGTGGCTACAAAATAGAACAAACAGGAAAAACAACCACAGATACAGCAACAACAGAAGCGACAACAATTGCTGCAAAAACAGAGTTAACAAAAACAACAGCACCAAGAGAGCAGAACAGAACAATCACAACAACAATAACAATGCAGTAACAACAGCGAACACGAATAGTCGCGAATGCAAGAATTGCGGTGGCAAATGGCATTCCAAAGGTTTATCAACTTGTCTTGCTCACAAACGGATATGCCACAAATGTGGAAAACAAGGACATTTGGCTCAAGTTTGTCTGAGTGGCAACATAAACAAATATAGTGATAGCGGAAACAAAAGCAAAAATAAACAAATTAACAGAAGCACTGTTCGACACACCAACACAATCAACAAGCACAGATTAAATTCAAGCAGCGAAAGTGCAGAAATATCTTATAAAGTAGACAAGCAGGTAACAATAAACACAACAAAAATAAATAGTGAGACAAGCAACAAAACACCAAAAGTAAAAATACGTATAAACGGTAAATACATTAACTTTATCATTGACACGGGTACATCTGTAAACATAATTAACAACAGCTTATTTAAAACATTATTTAAAGGAAAACATTCAAACGTAGATTTAGCTGCAACAAGCATATTTCCATACAATTCATATATAAAGTTAGAAGTAGTTGGCAAGTTCTGGAGTAAATTAAGTCACAAAGACAAAACAACCTCAGCACTGATATTTGTGATAGAAGGAAAAGGAGAACCGCTACTAAGTTATGAAACTTCAAAGAAACTGGAGTTAATACATGTCACGTGCCAAAACAAAGTTGTAACAGACACTTTGCTGAAACCATTCCGAGAACTTTACACCGGAGTTGGAAGGCTGAAGGAATACAAAATCAAGCTCTACATAGATGAAACAGTACAGCCAGTTGCTCTGAAGCATAGAAGGATACCGATACACTTACGTCCTACTGTTGAATAGGAAATAAATAGACTTTTACAGGCAGGTATCATAGAGAAAGCCATTGGTCCAACGCGCCGTGGGTATCGCCGATAGTAATTGTTCCAAAACCGCGAGATCCCAGTAAAATTAGAATTTGCGTGGACATGAGACAACCTAACAAAGCTATCAAGAGGGAAAGACATCCAACACCGACGATAGATGACATATTAGCAAAGCTGAACGGAGCAAAGGTGTTTTCGAAAATAGACCTACGAGAAGGTTATTATCAACTAGTCTTACATGAACAATCAAGATATATAACAGCTTTTTCAACGCACGTAGGATTGTTTAGATACAAACGTCTCAGCTTTGGCATCAACTCAGCAGCAGAGATTTTCCAAAATACAATTCGACAAGTCTTAATCAATATAGAAGGAACAATCAGCATCAGTGATGACATACTAGTTTACGGGCAAGGCCAACAAACACATGACAAAGCATTAACTGAAGTTTTGAACAGATTATCAAAAAACGGTCTTACATTAAATAAGCAAAAGTGCATTTTCAACACTAAAAAGATATCATTTTTTGGTTATGTATTGTCTGATGAAGGGATTCAGCCAGATCCTAAAAAATAGAATGCATCCAGGCAATGACAGCTGCTGAAAGCATCAAAGATGTTCGTAGTTTCTTAGGCATGCTAAATTACGTTGGCAGATTCATGCCAAATTTATCTCAAAACACAACAATGCTAAGAGAAATAATAACAATGAAAGAAAACAAATGGAAATGGACAGATCAACATGAAAGAGTATTTCAACAACTAAAAGCTCAACTAGGAAACGCAAAGAGACTTGCATACTTCGATGTTAACAAACAAACCCATTTATACGTCGATGCCGGTCCGACTGGACTTGGAGCAATTTTAGCTCAAAGGCATGACAACAAAGAAAAGATTATTGCATATGCGAGTCGAACGTCAACAAACGTAGAACAGAGGTACAGCCAAATTGAAAAGGAAACATTAGCAGCTGTATGGGCCATACAACACTTTCATCTATATTTATATGGATAAATTTTCACGTTACATTCTGATCACAAACCGTTAGTAAACATACTAAACAACACCAGATCATCACCTAACGCTCGCATCGAGAGATTATGTCTACGGTTACAGCAGTACCAGTTTAACACAGTTCATCAAAAGGGAAGCAGCAGCCCCTCTGATTATATTTCGAGACATCCGATGGAATTTCTAAGTGATGAAACGCATGACATGAAAATAGAAGATCATGTTAACTTTGTTCTTCTCAACTCAATACCAAAAGCGTTATCAGTAGAGAAAATTGCAAAAGAAACTAGATCAGACGTCATTCTCCAATTAATAAAGGAAGCTCTGAACAACAATACAATATGGTCAAAAGAAGAGTTAAAACCATATTATAAAATCAACACTGAGATAACAACGTGTAAAGATATTATACTTAGAACCAACCGAATAATACTACCAACAAGTCTTATTGAAGAAGCCATTCAAGTAGCTCACTATGGTCAGGAATTGAGAAAACAATACAACTCCGTCGTCAAAAGTATGGTTCCCCAACATGAATAAATTAGTAGAGAAATATGTCTGTAGCTGTCTTGCGTGTCAATCAGTAACACCGAAGAAACAACGCTGTCCGATAATAACGCCATCGAGTCCAAAACATCCATTCCAAAGCATAGATATCGATTTCGCTGGACCGTTCCCAAACAATAAGTATTTGTTTCTAATTATTGATGAACACTCAAAATTTCCTATAGTCGAGGTTACATCTTCCACAGGCTTTAAACAAATTGAACCGATTCTTATCCGAACATTTTCATTATTCGGGCTACCAGAAACCATCAAATCCGATAATGGACCACCATTCAATGGGCACGAATTCAAAGACTATTTGTGCAACTTAAACATCAAACACTGCGCCATCACCCCTTTATGGCCAGAAGCTAATGGCCTGGCAGAACGTTTTGTAAAAACACTAAAAAAATCTGTTTTATGCTCACTCAGTATTAAAAACCAATAAATTTGATCAGCAACTGTTTGAGTTCCTAATAAACTATAGAAGCGTTCCACATAGCACAACAAAAAGATCTCCATACGAATTAGTTCTCAAGAGACAGATAAACACACTACTGCCGTCAATAAGTAAGAACAAGATTCCAAGATATGACAGTGCGACAGATACAAACAACAGGAGAAAGCAAAACGAACAGGCAAACAAGAAAAGAAGAGCCATAGAACATAAATTCAGAAGAGGTGATAAGGTAGTTTGTAAACAAAGAAAGATTAATTCTTTTACACCATTCTATGACCCAGTTCCATACCAGATAGAAAAGATTGTCAACAACCAAATTCATGCAACTAGAAATGACAAAAGAATCATCCGAAATGCATCGTTCTTCAAACCCTATATTCCTTCTTCCAAAACATTCCATCCTCCAAACAACATACCCTCATCCTGTAAGTATTCACACTTTCAAGCACATAGACAGACATCACCTAGAAGCACAGAGGCATACGCTAGAGATAACAATACAGCGACGCTAGGCTCGAGCACGCAGATTGTGGAAACATCTGAAAATTCATCTAGCACAGAAGAAACAGACACGATTATATCTACAAATCCGAGGGATATCTCAGCAGAACTGTATCAGCAGGCAAGACCACATCGTTCACGAAAGATACCGTCACGATTTAAAAATTTCAAATTATTTTAATAACAACCCAGTGGGGACATCAATCTGAAGTAGAGGAGGAGATGTAATATTCTCTGATATTACCAGTATTCTCTTATATATATATGGTAACGCCATTTTAGTAATAAGAAGTGACAGTTGTAGGATATGGCAACGATAGATAGAGACATAGAAGTTACTGTTGTGAAATAATATAATAAAAGACCACGTGAATTATAAAACCTGTGTATTCATTTAGTAGTTTGGTTAACATTATTAACAGTATAACAAACTAGTGGACCTGATCTCCAAGAAGTATCACAGATTCTATCTGGTGAAGTTCTAACAAAGATTAGAAACGATACAAAGATTCAATGCATGATAGCGGAAGTAGACATCAGCAAGGACCTTCGCAAATTTTGGGAGGTGAAGGAACTCCATCGCGAGCCAATTATGACAAGCGAGGAGATTGCTTGTGAAACACACTTTAGAACGACACATAGACGAAGTTCTGACGGTCGATATACAGTCAGAATTCCATTCCGAGAAAATCCTGACGAAGCGGAGAATCTACACAGAACAAGAGACTTAGCCCTTGTACGACTATTCCAAATGGAACGGAAATTTAAAAATAACCACACATTTGAAGTCACGTATAAGGACTTCATGCACGAATACCTACGTCTAGGACACATGGTACCAACTGAAGACACTCTGGAGGAGAAATACTACTTGACACACCATGCCGTGCTCAAGCAAGACAGCACAACGACAAAACTGAGTGGTATTTGATGCCTCAGCCAAACGGAATAATACGAAAAGCCTGAAAGAACTCATGATGGTCGGCCCACAGATACAGCAAAAACTACTGTCCATCCTGCTTAGATGGAGAAAACATAAAATTGTTTTTACCGCAGACATCGAAAAGATGTACCGCCAGATCATGATCGATGTTCGTGATCAAAGCTACCAACGAATACTGTGGAGAGAATCGCCCAAAGACCCGATTCGTGAATACAAATTGACAACCGTCACGTACGGAACCGCTTCAGCGCCATATCTAGCGATTCGTACTCTTCAACAGTTGGCCAAGGATGACGAAAACAAGTATCCTAGAGCATCTCATATAATATTGCACGACACATACGTTGATGATGTTGTGTCTGGAGGAAACTCACTAGCGGAAGCAACCATTGCAAGCGATCAATTGATAAAACTGCTTGATGGTGGTGGCTTCAAGCTAAGAAAATGGTCAAGCAACAATAGAAACCTGATGAAGCAAATACCATGGGACTTGCGAGAGGCCGCAACCGATCGTGACTTCGACCACGAAAGGACAATTAAAGCGTTGGGAGTATACTGGAACCCAACCACAGACAGATTCAGGATGAAAATCACCATACACCCAGAGCGTGCAGCAACAAAGCGCAATATATTATCCGAAGCGGCAAATATCTTTGACCCAATTGGACTCATTTCCCCAGTAACCATCAAAATAAAACTCTTGCTACAAGACATTTGGATCCATAAATCCTCCTGGGACGAGAATCTACCACAGCACATAGTGCAGAAATGGAGCAGAATACTGAACGAATTACCAATTCTGCAACGAACTGAAATTCCTAGGTGGGTTGGATACACAGGAAGAAATGGAGCATGTGAGCTACATGGCTTTTCAGATGCATCTGAGAGAGCATATAGTGCAGCCGTCTACATTCGAGTCATACAGGGTAGAACGGTTTCTTCAACTCTACTCACTGCAAAAACGAAGGTTGCCCCACTCGAATCCAAGCTCTCACTGCCAAGACTGGAACTACGCGGTGCAACACTACTAGCGAATTTACTGAAGGAGGTTAGAGCCAGCTTAGAAATCGAAAATATTTCATATTTCGCATGGACCGATTCCACAATTGTTCTTGCATGGATTCGGGAAGACCCACATAAATGGAAAACATTCGTAGGAAACAGAGTGGCTGAAATTCAAGCACTGACCGATAGCAACAAATGGTTCCATGTGAAATCACAAGAAAATCCTGCAGATGTGGCACCGCGAGGTGTTTATCCCGCCCTCCTGAACGACTACAAGATCTGGTGGGAGGGACCGCATTGGCTAAAAGAACAGCAAGTTGAATTCCCGTCAACGAAATTACCACAAACGGACTTAGAAGTAAAAAATATAACGGTAACCACGATAACTACAGATAGCGAAAATATGTTAGAAGCACTAACGAAGAATTACTCATCTCTAAGTAAACTTCAACGTGTAATAGCATATTGTACACGCTTCGTTGCAAATATAAAAACTCAAGGGGCACTAAGAATTGTCGTTCCACTTACAAACAAAGAAATTGACGCCGCTCTACTATTGTTGATAAGGGTTACCCAAGAATCACACTTCAAGGACGACATGACGAGATTGTTGAAGAAGAAGGAGCGTCCTAAGCAGAGCCGAATACTAAGTCTAACCCCATTCATCGACAAGGATGGAATCCTCAGGGTTGGAGGTCGTCTAGAAAATGCACAGTTACCATATGATGGAAAACACCCAATAATACTACCATATAAGAGCGAGCTGACAGATCTCATAATCAATAAAGCTCACAAGGATTCGCTTCATGGAGGAAATTCATTAACCCACCAGTTGGTAAGGCAACGATTTTGGATTGTTAATGGACCCAAGGCAGTAAAGGGACACATTCATAAATGTGTCATTTGTCACCGTTATAAAACGCAAATGTCACAACAAATGATGGGCATGTTACCAAAGGCCAGGGTCATTACCAGTCCACCATTCACACATTGCGGAGTTGATTATGCTAGACCCTTTGATTTATTACTGGATAGGGCACGAGGGCAGAAGACACGCAAGGGCTAGATCGCAATCTTCATCTGTCTAACTACAAAGGCAATACATATAGAAATAGTAACCGAACTGACTTCTGCTGCATTCATTGCTGCCTTCAGACGGTTAGTAAGCAGAAGAGGACCGGTAGCTCATCTCTACAGTGATAACGCCACAAACTTCGTTGGAGCGAGTAAGGTAATCACTAACCTCCATAAACAACAGTCCTACAAATCCGATGTCAACCAAGCTCTACAAGAAACAGGAACTCAATGGCACTTTATTCCACCATCATATCCACCCAAGTGGACCAAGTAAAATCCCTCTATAACAAAAGGGAATCTCGTTCTCATTAAAGACGAGCAGCTGCCACCATCTCGTTGGGCGTTGGGTCGAGTGATAGAGATACATCTAGGTGCAGATGGATTAACGAGAGTCGTGACGTTACAGACTAAAAATGGCAAAATGAGCAGGCCGATAACTAAGCTCTCATTGCTTCCAGTAAACGATAACAAGAAGGAAGGAAATGTTGATGTGGAAGTCACAACATCGCCTGCAGAGCAAGATGACGGAGATAACAATGAGACTCAAGAACCACAAGACAGTGGCAATATAAATCAACGACCAGGAAAGCAAGACACGCGAAAAAGGTCGAGCCAAGTGTCCTTAACACAACACTACGAAAAGCAGCCAAAACGCAACAAAGGAACGTCTACATCACCTCCCGCAAACCCAAACAGCATCGCTTACTTGGTGATTTTGGCTCTATTCTTCCTCATAGTTGGTGGGGAGGATGCACAGTCGCCGTACAACATAACACGATTCAAGAGTCAAGAAGGGATCTACTTCGACGACGTAGGACAACTGAACTTATACACCAGCGAATGGAACCTACTGGTCTATTACGACCTTTCCACATATTGGAAGGAATTCACTGGCCTGAAAAAATCAGTAAGAAGACTCTCAGAACTATGCAATGGGACGATAAAGGAAGATACATCTCAACAGTTATGTAGTGCCACAATTGTGCAACTACACCACCACATTCTGGAATCAGAGCACATAAATGAAGTGCTCTATCAGCAAAATGAGAAGAGAAGCACTCGAAGTAAGAGAGCCCCATTAGAAATAGTCGGAACCATAGCAAATAAATTATTCGGAATTCTGGACCAGGAGTACGCTAAAAACCTTGAAGAACAAATCAATAGTATAAATGAAAATGAAACACTTCTTCGCGAACTCTTGAGGAACCAAACTTCTATTGTAGAGAGTTCCCTAAATGTGCTTAAGAAGAATCACGATACCATACAAAATCAGTTTCACGCAGTCATTTCGAAGCAATTACTAATTCTATGAATGAGTCACAACAAAAGCTCATGGTGCCTCAAACGTTCACTACTGCTGCTATTCTAATTACACTAAACATAATGAGCTTCCAGCAGATACAAAGGAACATCCTATCGATTGTAACAGATACCAAACATGGACGAATCAACACTTTGCTACTGACACCATCGCAGCTCACCGAACAAATAAAATTCATCCGAGAGCACCTACCGCACGACGTAAGATTGCCTGGAGAGGGCGGATCATCCTCATTATAAGAAATCTATAACATAATGCATGTGAGAATGAGAATAACAGAAACAAGGGTATTATTTGACATTCGAATTCCATTATTAAAAACGGAATCATATCGTTTATACAAGTTAATACCGATTCCTGTACATCACTCCGACAAATTTATTTCTATCCAGTTTGTAACGGTCGGTTATTTATTGCAAAATTCTTATTATTAATTATTCCCCCCCATCTATCGGAAATTTCATAAATTAATCGTCCAATCACTTAAGAAGCTTTTTGATGCGACACCTTTTTGGAATCACGTAGGCAAAGAAAAACAAAATTTTTCTAGGAAGGAAAAAAATTGAAAAAACTTTGAGAGTTGGAATTGAACCGTGACCAGAAAGAGTCTGGATTTTGCTTGCTAATAAAAAGGCCGGATTTTAGTAGAACGAGAAGTGGTTGTTTCCTTTCGTTGAGAGTCTGGGCTTGAGCATTGACCCAAATAGATTCCGTTTGTGTTGTATTGGTCAATTAAGTTGTCGTATGTGCTCCAGGAAACTTGTGCGTGACTTTGGATAAAGAAATTATGTGGAAAAATTGAAAAATAGCAGTGTCTGCCGTTCCATAAATTCTTGTCCCCCCCATAAACTGGTTCATCCTATTGGAGGAGCAGCTAATAGAAAGTCAGCCGTTTTGCAGTTTGGGGATGAGCTCCTAGCAAATGCCAAAAGCTAGTCATCATTAAACTCCAGGCATTTTCTCCCGTTAATTAGGAAGGTCATCCATTACGAATACGGAGACAAAAGAGAAAATCCCTAAAATTTTTCCAGTTTAATTATTTTGGTTTCTTTTAAAATTATAATATTATTTTTGGTCGCAGCAGCTCAGGGAGTCTTTGCAAGGCAAACTTTTACTATCTAGGAACGAAAGTAGAATTGACAGGATACAAGTAGCTGATATTCAGGCTCGGGAAGCTACAATGCAATAACGGGAAATCATCACTACACCATATTTTCATCGCCCCAAACAAGGACAAAGCGGGACTAACTCGCATCGGCGGAACTTTTTCATGGTTGTAAAGAAGTAGTCAGTGTTGGTGGTGGAAATTTTGCTTTGAGGTGCCGCCTTCAAACTTCCTCGGTGTTGTGGTGTGTCGTCGACTCCGCTCTGATTTTTTTTTTCAAGAACTTGGTAAAAGTCGCATAGAAGAAACGAAGTTTTGGTTTGAAGAGGAAGTCTTCATCTATACGTGGGAACCAGATGGGTGTCCTGTAGCAGCTCCTGGTTTGTTTCTTGACAAGGATCTGCATTCAAGGTATTTGATTATAAAAAAAAAAAATAAATATTTAGAAAAGCACTGTATTGACGATAATTCAAGTTAATTTTGTTTGGAGAGTAACATAGAATTTGATTGCCCAAACACTAGAACTTATGTGGCGGTAACGAACGGTGTTGAAATTATTGTTGGTTATTGTACCATATTTTTGGTAGCTAATTAATTTATATTCACACGTTTATATTCAAACTTTTATTTAAATATATATTCCCCCCCGAATATTTTCTCATATACCCTAGGTAATCATCACACTAAAGGAAATTGTATTGTCCACTATTTACATATTTTACAATACTTATCAAATAATTATATATTCACACCATCATTATTATAATCTTATATATATAACAAGTTTTCAACATATAATCTATTTACTATTTTACTGTAGTACACGCCCTTAGTTATAAATTTAATCGTTCGATTTGGTGTTGTACGAAAGAAAGGAATCTTCGACTGGTACCAGCGCGACGATTGATTTGTTTCCTTCCGTTGTTGTATTAACATTATTATTTGTGGTAATAGTTGGCTGTGTCCACATTACCTAGATTATAGGAGTATTTGTTGTTTGATTTACATCTACTAGTTAAAGTTAACTTACCTCTGTTTTGGTGTTGAGTAATTGTACTATATTGTAATTATTTTAAAATATATTTGTTGTCACTTTCTTGAACCCCACTAGTATTACTAGGCATGACAGCCTAAGGGGATAAATTGTCCAGGATGGTTGTGTTTTGGCTTTCTCTCCAGGGTCCTCCCAACGTCGTGTTGAACATTTATAGGTCCACCAGGTAGATGGAAACGTCCAGCGAGGAATATCTCTGGCTAACCTAGGACAAGAACGTTATGAAGAGATCTCCATTTTAAAGAATAGGTGAGTGGTGAATCATAGGTGTCGATTTCCGGTCACACAACCCCACGCCCCTACCGGCGAGCTAGCGTCAACCGTGTGGCCGGTTTAGCATCCCCTACAAACATTTAGGAACCTAGGGAGGATGTAGTATTTTAAAAATTATTTTTATGTTTACCCAATCAAGATGGCAGTAGCCTTGCTGTCACCAGCAAGGAGCTCCATTGTGGCGGTAACAAGTTGTCAAATGCTTATTTAGCTGTAAATCATCACAGAGACCGTTTCAGTCCTATGAATGAGCAGGATCTGAGTGCATGTCAACCAACTACGATGCATCAGTTAACACCTGAAACAGCCTATATTCACCACAAGCTCCAATCAAAGCCGCTGTGAAATCAGTCTACTAAGCAATCAAAAACAACTATCACCCTACTGCCGCCTCAGCAGTACGGATCCGAAAAAGATGTTTATAAAGCTAAGTGCACCAAGTACATGGATATTCATCATGGATGACGAAACATATTTCGATATCATTTGTGGTGAAGCTGTCCATCCGCTAACACTAAGTGAATCTGGAATTATCCAACTTCAACCAACTTGCATGATCAATCACCCAACGCTGTCGGTACAAGCCGACAACAAGGTCATTGGAAGGCTAAGAACATCATTCATACCTGAAACAGAAGTCATCTCTGCGCATCTTAATCTAACCTACAAAATGAGGGAAGGAAGCGTATCCTTCGCACCACAGATGGTCAACGAGGTGGACAACTTGGATCTAGACGAATTACGCGGCGCACTCAAGGAGCAGCAGCAGCATATCAACAATCTGCCAACCTTAAACCACCATCACCTACATCATTACTTCAGCATGTATACGCTGGTTACCATTGTCATCCTCATACTAGTATACTGGAGGTGTAAGAAGCAAGGGGTTCTAAGGTTTCAGAGAAATACACCTAGGAACAAGCGTCCGCAGCCAGCGTCTAGAAGGTCACAGCAAATTAAGGAAGACACCTTTTATTGCGATATAGCGTCACTCAATTTCGACGGAGGAGAATGTGCGCAGCACTATAAATCCATCATATCACATCTAAGATTAAGATTTAGTCAAAATTCTAATTACTTAAAATTTCACTTTCTTTCTTAATTATCAATATATTAATCATCAGATGTAAAATGCTGAATCAAAATCTCATTCACCTGCACGGGTCGATTCATTCATTCTGAGGTGAATGCGCTAAGCTGCAATGTTAGCAATAACAACTAATGAGCATAAAAATTGGTGAATGAACTCTTGATTCACGTATTCTGGTGCAATAACTTTATTATTGTTAATTAAGCAATCGATTTATGTATAAATATGTAGCTGATAAGAGCACCAGGGGCAGTTGGAATAAATAATTGAGGAGAAATTGAATTGGGTTTTTCTTTGTTCAGTAAAACCGCTCCAAATTGTTGAAGTTGTGCGGTCTTCAGCAACCCATTCATTTTCTAAGAATTACCCTGAGTTATCCATAGGCCACAAAACTTGTTTTTTAATCATTGATGCATGGTCCTTATGGAATTGAATTGAAATTGCAGTCGTGTAAACTCACTCGTCTATTGTCTATTGGAAAAAATGTCAGCTGCAAGTAAGTTTTTATATTATACATAAATTTAATTTAATGTACAGAAAGGCAACAAAAAACAAAAGTGGAGCAAAAAGAATTATATTGCTCTTTCCTCGAAGCAAATCCACAAATGACAAAGCTAAAATCAAAAGATAATTATGTTCAAATATTGTGGGGACAATTGGCATAGTTGTTGAATGCAACGAAAGGTTGTTCTCATAGCATAGAAGAATGGAAAAAGGTATCTTTATTCATATAACGATATATGGACAGGCGCGTACGCAGGGGCGGGGGTTACTGGGGGTTAAACCCCCCCATGATTCCAATAATAATAGGAAAAATTATAATTAATAAATATATCAACTTATTAAACAATTAAAAAAATATTCCGAATAACGATGTATAATATATGGTGGATTCTTTTCAAACGGGATAGCAAAAAAATAAATATCTCTCAAACTTTGGGAATATGTTCGTGAACTCGATGTGATATACCAAAAATTTTTTTAGCGCAATTGGGTGCGCCGTTTCGGAGTTCAACTGTTATTGAAAAAAACGCGATTTTTCAAAAATCACGTATTTCTCATTTATTTATAGCTCTCGACAAACTCTGAGTTTCGGGACGGCCATATAGATTTTTGTAGGAAATTTTCCGTCTTTTCAGATGAAATTACGCAAAAAACAATTGGACGCATTTTTGGCCAATTTTTTGGCCTTTTTTGGCCACAATTTGAAAAAAAAGGATTTTAAATTTTTTTTCATGTAACCAATCTATGTTCTGGCTCAAAAACTACGCGCCACCAAGTTTTCAGAGTAGTTCCCTTCTTTTCGGTAAAAAATTGTAAAAATGCTCTAAATCAAAGTCTAAAGTCTTGCGCACACCAAGAGACCATGATTTTTGGAGAAAAACAAGACATTTTGTGATATTCGAAAAATGGTCAAAAATTATTATTTATGTTTCTTCACAATTTTCAATAAAAAAATTGCGATAAAAATATACCTATAGGTAATTATTTTTATAGTGAAATAACATAAAATATAATATAAGTACATAGTCCTATTCCATGAGAAAATTTTTTTTTTACCCAATATGTGTACAAAATATGTTTTGTGAAACCCCCCCCATGGTTTCATCCTGCGTACGCTACGTATATGGAAATATATTTTAGCCCAATTTTTTTTAAGATATTTGATAGCTGGCGTTATGTCACCTGCAAGGCCAGAAAAAAAGGGTAACATCAATAAAACGGGAGGTGGAACCTCATGTACTCCAGAACTTAGTGCCTTAGAAGAAAAAGCTATGTCTCTTTGGGGTAGAGTGGCTGTAGAAGGAAATCCTGACTAGAGAGTCCTTCCCGGGAATTCCCGCGCGGGATTTCCCGGGAAATCGAAAGAAAATGTATTTCCAGTTTCCCGGGAAAAAAACTAAATTTCCCGGGAAAAAATTTATTGTTTCAAATCGCAAATTTTCTTGGAAAAATCTATATAACTAATCTATCTAACTATTTCAAGGTTTTAAAGGACAATGGGCGGATTGGTACAACCCCTCAATAGCAATGATATATACATCGTTAGATAGGTATTTGTAAGTAGAACAATATTGACTATGGCGGCGTTTTTCTATCCGTTGTCCGTTTGGAGTTATGGCTACAAATGTGAAAATGTTTTTTTATGCTTTTATTTAAGGTTTTTTGTACCGATACGTATTATTCTTGTCATTATAACATCAAGAATTTTATCGTTCCGTAAAAATACTAAGTTGCGCCCCGGAGACCGATATTGTCCTCCCGCCCCACCCCCAAAACTCGGCAGCCGATCGGTGCGCGCGCAGGATTCAGTCGTTTTCTGGTGTTGTGTGAGAGATAACGTTTCGTTAATTGCCTACCTGCACTTGTTTTTAACGACTTTTTGACCCGGCTTTCTCCTTGGATTTTGAAATATTTATATTTATATTTATATTTATTTATATTTATTTAGTACATAAAGATAATTATAATCTTATAACGCTTTAACACGTATGTACATTAAAAACAATGGAAAAAAAAAGTACGTATAAATCAATAAAAATTAAACTAAAAGTTAACTTAATATTAAAATAAGGGGAGAAAAAGAGAATAGTTATTAATAAAAAAAAATTAATTTGATAGAAGATTATTGACTGATAATGTAATTAGATACAAGCTTCCTGAACACGTTCGAAGACCTCGCACTCTGTATGGCGTGTGGCAAATTGTTCCACAAGCAAAGACAGTGAACAAAAAAGGACCTTTGCCCAACAAGGTGATGAACTCTTGGCGGGATAAAAAGTATTTTCCTAGTTGTACGACCGCGATGAAGATACTCAAGGAGGTAGGACGGACGTTCGTAGCGCTGAAGTTTGTAGATGAATAATGTTGCCTTAAGGGAAAGGTATTCGTCAAGCGTACACCCGAGGATAGAAGAGCGGTATGGGCTTATATGGTCATATCTGCGGAGGTTATATACAAACCTGGTACAATCATTAAAGGCAACGTTGAGTTTGGCTCGGCATGGGGCATCAGGGGACGGAAAGACTGAGCTAGCGTAAGTGAAGTGAGGTAGAACCAAGGTTTTGATAAGCTTTGTCCTAGCACCTGCAGGCAAAATGGACGCGAACAACCAGAGGCGGCGCAAATTACCGTATATTTTGGATAAAGTATGATCGGTTTGATCACAGCAGGTTAGTTGTGTGTTCAGGTAAACACCTAGGTTCTTGACTCGTGGCTGGTAGGGTAAGATTGTTTGCATGAGAGTGATTGGTGGTAAATAAGAGGTGTCTAGCTCACTCCTGTACATTGCGATGCAGCTTGACTTAGAGGCATTTAGATGCAACTGATTGGATAACGACCATTGATATATTCGCTCAAGGTCAGTATTGATGTTGTAGACACAGTTTTCAACTAATCCAAGAGGACTATTTAAATAAATCTGAACATCATCCGCATACATGTGAAGTTTGCAATCCTTGACAGTATTGCAGATATCATTAATGTAGATGCTGAAAAGTAATGGCCCAAGAATGGAGCCCTGCGGAACCCCACATGTAATTGGTGATGGATCAGAGATAGAATCTTGAAACCATACATTTTGGGAACGATTACTTAAGTAATTCCGAATTAAGGAGATCGCTGAGGGGGAGAAACTCAGATAGTTTGATAGTTTAGTTTCGAGGAGCGTGTGACTGACACTATCAAATGCCTTACTGAAGTCGAGGAGCACCAGAAATGCAATATCATCACAATCAAGAGCCATTCGAAGGTCAGTAGTTACCTTTAGCAGCGCAGTTTCGCAGCTACTGCTTTTCCGGAAGCCGGACTGTGTACTCGACAGCAGAGACCACATTTCACAGTGGGCCTGGATTTGCCATGACATTAATTTCTCTAGTACTTTGCCTAAGAAACATAGGATACTGATGGGGCGATAATCAGAGGGACTTTTCGGGGACTTGCATTTAGGTAAAGCAATTACTTTCGCTTTTTTCCACTGAAGTGGAAAGTATGATTTAGTCAGGCAGTTATTAAAAATGTGTGTAATATAGGGGGTGATTACAGGAAAAATGCACTTAAGGAAGGTAGGCGGAAGATCATCAAGTCCAACAGATTCTGACTTTATGGAGTAAAAAGCTTTGTGAACTTCGGAGTAATCCACATTGCGAAAACTGAAGTGCCTAAGGTTGCCTTCAATTAGTGTCGAACGGGAATGGTCACCGGTATTGTTGACAGCCGTAGTAAAATAGTTGTTTAGATCGTTAGCAGTAAGGCTGCTCTGGGCTGCGCAATCATCGCCATGGATCCCAAGTTTCTTTACGTTAGCCCAAAATTTCTTCGAGGGTAGGGTGGGACTGAGTTTAGCCGAAAAGAACTTCAGTTTTGCTTTGCGGATAGTCGAGGTAACTACGTTCCTGACAGCTTTGTAGGCCCTAAGGTTCGCTTCAGTTTTATTTTTCTTATATCTTCTAAACAGGTATTCTCTCTCAGATATGAGACGTTTTATTTGAGAGGAGAGCCAAGGTGAGGTAGAGGGAAGTATGCGTTTAACTTTGATTGGAGCAAATGACTCGAGCAGGTGCTTGCACAGAAGGTTAAAGTGTGCTACTTGGTCATCAATTTCATGAAAGCAGAATACATTGTCCCAGGATAGTGCGGAACATTCTTGTAACAATTCAGTAGTGTTAATGGCCTTATAATCCCGGTAGGAGAGAGTTTTCTTCTCGCTGCTTACAATTGCGAAGTTCAAGGAAAGATATAGGATGTCGTGATCAAGATAACTTGGTGGGCTGATTTGATTGTAAAATAAGACATTTCCTATATCCGAAACGAAGAAGATGTCCAACAAGGATGGGTTAGAAGTGTTACAGTAGGTTGGAAGTTGATTGACAGGCTTCAGGTCAAAAGTTTTGAAAAAGGTTAGGAAATTATTGCACAGTGAGCTGTAAGATAAGATATTGACGTTGAAATCTCCTCCAACAATGACGCTATCATAATTGTGAGTCGCTTCAGAGAGCCACACTTCCAATTCACTGGCTTCAGATAACGAGAATGTGCGAGGAGGACAGTAGACCACGGTCGCGAGGCATTTCCTAGCACCACACACAATTTCAACGCTAAGGAATTCCAGGGCATTGGATATGGATTCTTTTATCTTGAAACACCGGAGACCATTCTTGACATAGACAGCGACTCCGCCGCCAGGGCGACCCTTCCGATCGTTTCTAAATAGACTGTAGCCATCCAGTGACACAGATATTGAAGGGACATGATCGCGTAGTGAGGCTTCAGACACCAATAAGACGTGAATGTTAGACCCATGAAAGATTTCCCGCAGTTCGTCGATTTTATTGCGCAGGCTTCTTGCATTGATGTGACAGAAATTTAATCCCCGAGCCCTACTTTGGAATATATTGAGCAAAGTTCTAATCTTGTTCATGTCAAAAAGGTAAAAATTAACTACCTAGGTCGCCGGTGCGAGGTGGTAGAACATGTACAGGAAGCGCTATGGTTGAAAAATAATGTCCTAAGATTAAGCAATAATATTCCATCATTACAAAAAAGAAGAAGACGAATACTTAAATAGCATAAAAAATAAAATAGAAAAAACAAAAAAAAGACAAAAGAATGAAAAAAAAAAAAAAAAGAAGGATATAAAAGCAAGTTACAAAACAGAGAGGACTAATCATCAGAAGAATTATGAATAGTTATAAAAATTTACAAATGCGCGCTTGAGTAATGTTCCCGGTGTTGTGATGCTGATGAATCCGTGATGGTTTTCCAGAGCTAAGGCTTGGCGGAAACGGCTTCGTTCAGGTCAAGGACTGACCTAAATATTTGAGGTCGTTGATTTTTATCCAACTGAACAAAAATCCGGCCTTGACGTGAAAACACTGCGGTGACGAGATTCTTCATTTGCAGCTTTCTTGCCGAACGAAAAATGTCCTCGTTTTTTGGTGACAGGCTTTCGCTCAGGCGAACAACGCTGTCGGATGAGAAACCAAGGTTCAATTTATTTAGTGTGAGAGTGCCGTGCTGCCGGGCTTTCCTCAGGAACTCCTGCTGTTCGTTGGCCGACGGAAATTTCACTATCAGTAGCGAGCTGGGGGCCGCAGCGCTGCCACTGCCAGTCGGGGAGTTCTGGCGTTTTCGTGGATGCGGCCGGAACACGTTCACGAAAGGAGACAATGCATGCCCGATGGTGGAGGCAACTGATTCTACAATATGCCTCGGGTTCTCATTTTCATACATCGGAACGCCGCGAATGACCAGGTCCTGGAGTCGTAACTGCCGGCGCAGATCTTCTAATTCATTGGAAACCACGGCGATGTCATGTTGGACTGTTTCCACATCGTCTCTCAGCCCTGAAATTTGACTATTAAAAGTTTTACAGACCTCGTCAATGCGTGCAATTAGGCGAGTCTCGAGCGAGTTCAAACGGTCCTCGAAGGTGGCAAGTTGATCGTCCAGCATGCGATTGAAGCTTATTAAAAGCTTTTTTTCCAGAAGTTCAAAGCTGTCTTCGGGGCCTGCAACTGACGTCGATCTGGGCGTTCTGCTGCTACTATCGGTGTGCCTGCTACTGCCAGCGGGGGTATTGACCCCAGCGGGATTAACGTTTACACTTTCGGCACATTTTCTGGTTTTCGGCCTTGATTGATTCGATTTAGACATTTTGAAGCAGGAAAAAAACGGAAAAAAGGAAAAAGAAAAAGACAATCGCACTCCGGATTTAAAAAGCTGTGGTAATATATAGTATATTAGGCCAAAAATACGGTTTCGAATTCACAGATTTATGCGGATAAATTAAAATAACCGGGAGCTGTACGGAAGCACTTCTACTCAGTCGACATTCGTGTAATAAAATACTTCGCGAACTTGTGATTGTTGTGCTGTGCTCTCTTTTAACGTTTACCGGATTACCTAACGCAACTGTGAATATCGATTGGATTGTTGAAAAATGGAAGGTTCCCGCAATTGTGTGATGTGTCGCCGGGGGCTTTACCGCGGAAGATATCAACAACTTTAGATGAAAACCTTCCAAGGGCGCGGCCAGAGTTTGCATCATACGTGCAACAACATGCATTATTAGAGGTTAGTAGATACTTAAATGCCTAGTCTAATATTTTGTGTATTGTTTTATTATTTCACTACTTTTTACATAAACATCTCCTGTTAATACGTACATACATACGTAAAGCTCACGCTCCTTTTTTTAGCGAAAGTCACCCACCAGGCTTAATTCTCTTAGGTAAAAATAGAAATAATGGATCTACCATAAAAGACGACTGAGGTTTCAGCAATATTATTATGTTTACATAAAAGCAATGATGACCCTATGATTGCTTTGTAATGGGGGTTTAAATGAATTGTAACCCTAAAAAAAACTCGAGCTTTTTTGGTAGTAAAGTAATTATTTTCTTTAACTTGCAGGTCGCATTTGACGGAACACGACGTGTATGCCACCGATGTTGGCAAAGAATCGAAAATAACATCAGGCCGCCACCTGTACCACATCAAATGCAAGAACCAGATGTTGTGGAGCAACCAATGCAAGAGCTTCAAGTTGCCGAATACACTAGAGCTCCTAACACTCCTGGGCATTGCATTTTTAACTACTGTGTCAACGAGTCTCGTCATCGAATACCAGAGTGTATTAAAGTCCGTATATTTTGCGAGTATAAATTGTACATTCCTAATGGCGCGCGAGTATGCAGAGAGCACTTGCAGGGAAATAATTGGGAACAACTCCCGGAATTCTGCAATGTTACTCATAGCTTTACAGCAACACAGTTTAGTGACATTTGTGACATTCTGCGAGCTACTATCCAACGCACAACTAGAATAGATTTTAGTGTGCGAGGTGCTTTATCCGACGATGAATTACACTTTTGGGTCGGACTCAACAATGAGCAGATGGATATCATTTTGGAAGAAACTCCTTCATTAACTCAAAACTGCAAACAAAGTAGAACAACGCTAGGCATATACCTGACTAAGCTTCGAACTGGAGAATCAAATGAAAGATTAGCCACTTTATTTAATATGTCAAGAAGGCAACTTGAGCGGCATATATCTAAGGCACGCGAATGCCTTACAAATGAATATGTCATCCTTCACTTAGGATTGGATCACATTGACCGAAACAACATGATAGAGAGAAACTTAACAATTCCAAGGTACCTTTTTGGCAATGAACAAAATACAAAAGCAATTTTGATATGTGACGGGACTTACATTTACATTCTCAAAAGTTCCAACTTTTTATTTCAACGGCAGTCCTATAGCCTTCACAAATACCAAAATCTACTGAAACCATTTTTGATAGTATGTACTGATGGCTATATAGTAGATGTGAAGGGGCCATACGCCGCGACAAAAACTGACGCAAACATTATGCAAGGCTTAATGAATGATGACACGAACCCAATCCACACTTTTTTAGAACCAAACGACGCATTTATATTAGACCGAGGCTTCAGGGATAGTTTAGATGACATAGAGGCACATGGCTATGAATATTATGTACCTCCAACCAAAGCTCGTCAGGAGACACAACTCAGTACCGAGCAAGCCAACGACGCACGAGCGGTTACGATGTGCCGATGGGTAGTGGAAGTGGTGAATGGCAGGTTTAAGCGTGATTTTAAACTTTTGCGCCAGAGATATTTTAATAGAGCGCTGCCAAGTATGTTCAATGATTTTAAAATCGCTGCTGCCATTTTAAACCACTTCCACGTACCTATTACAGATAATGCACTCGCAGAAGAGTTTTTAACTCAAATAAGAGCTAAAGTAGATTCGCCGAATCTTTTATATAATTATGTTGAAAGGAAGCGACTCAGTTCCCGAAGGGCTAATTTTCAACGTTTGGCAGCTAATGAGCTAGAATCCTTTCCAATATTGTCAGAGGAACAACTAATTGTCTTTGCGTTGGGTACTTATCAATTAAAGCTGGCAAGGTCTTACTGCGCTGAACACATTACAAACGGCTTGTACTTAATAGAAGTTTATAGAGAAAACGATTTAGATGACTTGCCTGATTATGGGATGGATGAAGATGTGTGGCTGTTACGTGGACGTATCCAATCAAGACACGTGCGTTCAAGAATATACTATTGTTATATTTTAGTAAATAATAATGAAAATGAAAATAATCCCATAGTACAGCATTATTGTACATGTTTAACCGGACGACGTACCATGGGCACTTGTGCGCATACTTTATCAATAATATGGTATTTAGGACACGCAAGACACACGGGATTTATTGCACCTGCAGCCTTCTTAAATGACGTAATCGTGGATGAAACATAAAACATAAATACTCATAAGAGAATTATGTACGTACCTACGTACCTATTATGTATGTACCTAGTAATAATAAGCAATTGCACATTTTGTTGACAATATATGACGTGGCACGATAATTCTGTGTTTACTTTATACCTTCTACGTTCAATAACCAATATTTTTTTGAAAATAAGAAATATAATATATGCAAGCAAAACCGATGGACAAAGCGGCCTATAACTCCAAACGGACAACGAATAGAAAAACGCCGCCATAGTCAATATTGTTCTACTTAAAAATACCAATCTAACGATGTATATATCATTGCTATTGAGGGGTTGTACCAGGTCCCGTACTTTTTTGCCCATTGTCCTTTAAAATAAGTAACTGTTATATCAAAATCCTTGTTTTCTGTATAAAGCTAGCTGGAACCCGGTGCGCCTTGCTGCACCAATCATAGCGAAATAAAAGAAGTTGTAAAAAATATTTGGCAACGAAGATTTCCTATCCACGTAAGCGCCAAATTACGCTATCCATGACTCGATACTCACATCAAAAAGGTTTGTGTATGATGCGGGTATTTGGGGTATTACACTAAGCATTCATTTGTCTTCCTCTTTTTCGTGTAACGGTTGTGATGCCTTTGAAGTTGTAACAATAAACGTACGCTGGAAATAGAAGCATTCACTGATGCATGAAGAAGCTATCCTTGTGTATCTTAGAAGTGCCTCCCTTCCGTATCCCTATCCATATCTTTTTTACCATTGCATGTCATTAGCAAGAAGCGGTATGTTCGACTTTCTTCTAATTAGCTTCCTGGGAAGCTATTTTTAAGTTTTAAGTTTTGCAAGCAGAGATCCAGGGAATCTCAAAACAAACAATTTACCAACAAAGTTGATAATGACTTATTTGTAGCCATATGCACAAGAAAATCTTCCAAAAAATGGATATTTTAGTTGGGATTTTTTGGCTGGGATATTTTGTCGGGGATATTTTGGCCGGGATGTTATGACCGGTTCCCGACGGGACCAATCATATTTTGAATTAAATTTACTTGTATCTTTTCTTAAATGAGTTTTTCATTTATTTTTCAACAGTAATTGTTGCTCCTAATTCCCGCTTCATTTTTCCCGGGTTCCCGGGAATCCCGGGAAAAATGAACTTATTTTTCCCGTTTCCCGGGAACAAAAGTAATCCGGGAAACGTGACTCTCTAATCCTGACCTAGGGGTCGCTGGGTTTGATTTGGAGATTCTAGACGAGACGGACATTGAGCACTTATGTCCGTCTCCTCTACAACCAGCAATGAAAGTGAAGCAGGAGGAAGAGGGAAAAGAGAAACCGAGACGATCCTTGCAATCCAATATAGGTAAAATAATAATTTACTAAAAAAATTCACAATATCCATTTGTAAATCTTCGAATATTTTTATTTATTATTTACAAAATTTACTTACAATATAGATGATAATAGGGGTATTCATGTCACGTTTCATTTTGTTCGTAATCTTCGTAGCTTCGGAATTCATTTTCATACATTTGGGCTATGAACTGATGAAAAAGACTGGTCTTGCAGTCTTATCTGGTCTTGCACATTTAGCAAGACCAAAGCAAACCAAGAAAAGAAAGGAGAAGACAAAACTGCAAGATGAAGATAGCAAGACTTTTTGCCCCTCACTAAGTGCCAAAAGTCTTGCAGTAATGAGCAAAAAGTCTTGTTTTGTCTTGGTCTTGCTAAAGGTGCTAAGCCTGCAAGACCAAGACTGCAAGACTTGTGGCACTTAGCGATGAGCAAAAAGTCTTGCTATCTTCATCTTGCAGTCTTGTCTTCTCCTGTCTTTTCTTGGTTTGATTTGGTCTTGCTAAATGTTCAAAACTGCAAGACCGCTGCAAGACCAGTGTTGCTCATCACTACTATGAACTACGAAGCTACGAAGACTACGAACAAAGTGAAACGCGAAGTGAATACCCCCAATAAATAGTCTTATTGGCACGGAAATAAATTTATATTGTGATTTAAAAATAATTTATAAGACTTCTTGAATAAAGTTTATGTTATTTTTTATACTTATACTTATGTTTTCATATAATATTATTAGTGATATATAACTCCCTCGCTCGAGACCCTAAAGTATGCCATTGGCCCTTATTCTGGTTGTCACTTATGGTGACAAATGGCAAAGTGAGACAAAAATCCTATCATAGTTCTCTAAAAAAGTAACATTCTCACTTGATGTTTGCAAGTAAGATTTTTCTCATAGGATATTTAAAGGTGACATTTCTCACTTGGTGAAGTGACAACCAGAATAAGGGCCTTAGTCTCGTTTCTGGTATATGTTCAACATCATCATCATCATAATCCATATCAGTTTCAGCGAAGCTATCCTCAAACAATTGTATATCTTCGCTTGCATTAATACACATTGTAACGGTCGGTTAATTACATAAAAGAATTCTCCTTACAAAATATTCCCCCATCTCACGGGAAATTCAGAAATTATTAGTAATCACTTAGGAAGCTTAAGTATTAGGAAAATCTTTGAATCACGTAGGCTCAGAAAAACAAAATTTTCTGAGAATGGAAAAAAAATAGATTTTTTTCAGACAGACGGGTATTGAGCAGTGAACAAACACAGTCCGGATTGATTCGGTTATAGAATCTGTTAACGTTTTGATTAAAGTTTTTTTAATTTGGACAGGATAGTCCAGTGATATAACGTGTTGTAATACGGAAAGTGTAGTTACACGAGCAAGAGGACGTTTTCCCGAACCGAATTATTGGTTTTGGTTGTAGAGCAAAACATACCTACATAGTGCAACAAGAAAAAAATAAGAAAACGAGATTTTTATTATTTCCCGAAGGGACAACTTGCAGCGTGGTGTGTTGTTACAAGAAAAGACTGTGCAGAGGGGTAAAGTTTATTTATGGTTTTGTGGCGCTTCATGGTCCGAAGAGAAGAAGAGCCCAAGAAAAAAAAAAGTGACCACCAGCAGCAGAGAAGCCTGAAAATTTTGTTTAAGTTCTTTTATTGTGTTTCTTTGTTTGACCCTAGTAAATACAAATACGGGGTTTCATATTATTGCCAATATCTAGAGTAGATTGTATAGGAATTAAAAAATCTGCCATCGGCCTGGCAGAGGGATCACCAGGTATATTACAGTGTTGCCACTACGGGCTGATTCTGAAGTAGAGGAAATTTCCCTTATTGGATATTCGGACAAAAAGGCGTCAACAATTGATGTCAAATACCAGGGTAACAGTTTAAGGAAGGACCTTATACAGAGGCCGATTAAAACTAACGATTCCTTAACGACTGGATCAAATCTTTGAATATAATCGAGGAAAAAGGATTTACTTTCCCAAAACGTTAAGATTCTACATCCATATGAGGTGTAAATAAAGTGTTTATCGATAGATAGACGACAATAGGACGCAGTTCGATAGACCGTTCTGGTGGTGCCGGGTAACCTTTTAATATTGATTGAAAATATTCTTAATTTCCGACTATGTAATAAAATATATTTCCAATTTTTTGAATTATATTAAACTATTAGAAAAGGTGTACAATGAAGTTCCAAAACGGATTGTAAAATGTTTAGTGCATGCCAGTTTTTCTCATCAGAAACTACGAGGGATTGAAACCGTGCTTCAGTGAATCTTATTCATGGGTTAATGATCCAGGTTACTAAAGACAAATTTTTTTTCGCAGTAAGCTCATTTTGTTTTGTTACATCTTTTTGTAGCCTAATAAATAAATAACAACACTCATAGATAATTAACACATTCACCCTTTAATTATATTACAATTATATTCAAATTTTATTATATTGTTTAACCTATATAAATATATATATATTTACGTCATATACCATAATTATCGATCACAAAGAAAGAAAACAACTTATATTACTCCATTAAAATTGTACTCTTGTACACTTGTACTTATATTACACAACGTAATTAATAACATGATTGAGGTAATTACTTTGATTCCACTTACGTATTATTTTTTTCGAATGTGTATGTTGTAAGAGAAACAGGAATCCTCGACTGGTACCAGAGCGACGATTTGTATTTTTCCTGTCCGGTATTGGCTGGACCGCGTTGTTGAATGGTAATAGATGGTTGCATCCACATTACCTATATTGTAAGGTTATTTTTTCTGTACACTTATCTAATAGTTACTTCAAACTTATCTTCATTTTGGTGTTAATTAAATATATTGTGTTAACTTGTAATTATTATATAATATATTTGTTGTCCATTTCTTGAACTCAACGAGTATTAATAATTATGACAGCTTAAAGGGGTAATTTATCCAGGATGGTTGGGAGTTGCTTTCTCTCCAGGTTTCTCTCATCGTCGCGTTGAACAATTACAGGTCCACCAGGCCGTTGGTAACGTCCAGCGATGAATACCTTTGGCTAACCTAGGACAAGAACGATATGAAGAAAGCTCCTCTTTGAATAATAGGTAAGTGGTGAATCATATGTGTACATTTCCGGTCACATACCCCCACGACCCCTTCCGGCGAGCTAGCGTAAACCGTGTGGCCGGTTTAGCATCCCCTATCAATATTTAGGAAACTAGGGAGGATGTTGTCTTTAAAAATTGTTTTATGGTTACCCAAGCATGATGGCAGTAGCCTTGCTGTCACCAGCAAGGAGCTCCATTGTGCCGGTACAACATGTTGTGTAAAACACAGCATGCGTATATAATGCGTCCTGCAATTGTAGGATCATAGTGTAAGGTCCTATGCCGAAGAAGACACCGAAACCTGCTTTTAAGCACACCAAAACATCTCTCTACAACATTTCTGGTTGAAATGAATGTGTTGTTGTAAATTACTGCAGCATCTTGTTCTGGGTTGTTGAATGGTGTGAGCAGCCAAGATTCCAAAGGGAATCCGGAATCGCCTTTCCGCATCGCAGCACTAAATAGATTTATATGTGAGATAGGAGAAGTATTTTAGAATGAAATCTTTTTGAGTCGTCGTCGAATATAGAACGTGTCTATTGTTTTTGGAATTATATTGTTTTTAATATACGATTTGTTCTAAATAAATAAACTGAGCAATATTAAAGGAAGACTTACAAGATTTGGGGGCTCAACCGGGATTAATTGTGTTGTAGAGAAGAAGTTTTTTTTGACGTCGTGCGTTGGGATTTATGTTGTCTTCTCGTGGACATTTTCTTGCGCTTTGGGTGAAAGCGTCGTGGGTTGTCGGGAAAACTCTCGGTGGATAAGAAAATTTCCCGGTGTTGTCGTGTAGAAAGCGAAAATGTCTACGGAAAACAGGCATAGCCTACAAGAGGTAGATAGAATGGCCGTATCGGCATTAAAAATCGAGTTGCAGAGAAGACAAATTCAAATAACGGGCACCAAAGCCTTGCTGAAACATAAATTAATGTGTGCCGTGCTGCAAGAGAACGGCGAAGACACGGGCGAAAACGGAGAGGAAGAGGAAGAAGTAGATGAGGCGGTCGGTGCTGGTGCAGCCGTGGAGGAAGAGAGAGCAATAGAGCCAGAATATGAAGAGATGGAAATTGCGAGCGATAGTAGTATGGGTCAGAAACGAGGGCGAGCTAGTTATGTATAAATCGGAATCGGACTCCAAATCCAATTCATGTCAGACATATGACTCCGCCTGGCAAGGTGTGAGAAAATTCATTTCCATGACACAGATTTCTGAGAAGCCAGACGCTGTAACGGTCGCCCTAGAGCACATAGGCCTCTGACACACCCTATCATTCGATAAACAATACGGGCGTAGGCGTCAAATGGTTCCGACATAATTTATCAGAACATCCTTTTCCTATTTTTTTCCCTAATTTAAACCAATGCAATACACATAAATTTTTCCTGGGGTAAAAACAAGAAATCAGGTGTCAGAGGGCTAACCATTCGGTACAATAGATGGCAACAACGCATCCTCCAAATTGAATTCAGAATACAATATTTGGCAACAGCTCTTCTGCCGCCAGTTAAAACTTTTTCCAAATCCGTCCCTATACAAACAAATTCAAATGCAAGTGCCGTTGCCGCTTACTAACTCTTGGTCACCGAACCGATAACGAAAATTGGTCGCGTTAGGCCCAAGCCAACTTAACCGGGCTAGGCAAGTCTACAATGGCTTAAACAGCCATTTGCCTGGCGCTACTAGCTTACTTATCCCTGGTTTTGGTATAGCTAATGTAGCACAGCCAAAATAAATGGACATTCACATGTAATACGATGAGGAATGCGATGTAACAGGACGCGACTAGCTCCCGACGGTAAGCGGGCGACTTTTTTAGGACGGCTAGAGGAGTCGTGTTCGAACTTTCCTAAGAGACAGGCGTTTAAAGTATATTTTTTTTTGCTCCAAAAGGAGAAGCGGATTTTTGGTCGAAAAAAGTTTTCGAAGTTTTGTTCGGGTTTTGTTCCTAGAGACGCGGAAAATTTTGTTGGAAAAATCGCGAAGAAGTTTTTTTGGATTTCCTGTTTTCAACGTGGAAGAATTGACCGACGTGGCGCGAGTGATGAAGTATGACGCCTGGTGAAGAAAAAAAATAAAAACGGTTTCTCCGCGGGTTCCTTTTTGTGGGGACTGTGTTTCTTTATGGCCTGTGGCGGTCCCGTTGGAGTCTGAAGAGTCTTGGTCGATTTTTTTTAGCGAGTCCAGCTCGCTAGTGAATGCAGAGTTCTTTTTTCTTTTCAGTAATCTTTTATTACCATCACAATTTTCTTTCTAGTACCCTGCGTCAAATGTTATATAACCATTTGTGCAGTTTTGGTTTAAGTTTTTTTTTTATATATAAGACCACGCGCAGTATTACTGTGATTATAAACGGTTTTTCTTGTTTGTCACCCGGCTACTTGGTCGTAGCCGCAAGTCTTTTAGAAGACGTCCATTATTATTGGAAAAAGGGATTATTTGTGCTATCGTGGAAGAGTATAAGACTCGTTTGGCGACTTCAGAGAAATTTGTAAAAAAAAGAGTGCGAAATTTCACCTTTCCGTGCTTTAAAAGCGACTAATAAAGGTAATAGATAAAGGAAGTGAAGGGAAACGAAGGATAAGAACTAAAATAAGACATGTGCTCGGAAATGTACGTAAAATCAACCGTTATTTTCACCAGTTGCACAAAGTGGATGAACTAACAGAAATTCATATATGTTCTCTTCTTCCCTCATAATTTTTTGTTAAATTGAAAGCGCGCCGTGGTGGTTCTTGAAAGTGTAGGGAAAGAGGAAAATACAACTCGTTTATGGTCGATTTAATTTAATTAATAAAATACGGAAAATTTAGTATTACAGGGTTTAACCCACAAAAAGAGAAAAAAAAATTTTTCGTTTTGAAATCTGATTTTTATTTTCTCAACAACGAAATAATAAAACCAGTTGAATAGGAGTTGAAATTGAATTGAAAATTACAATGGAATCTAGTCGAAACTCCAAAGCTGTCAGATTTTTTTCGTAAAACATTAAAGTTCTTAAATTATTGAACTCTATAGGTAACGCGCGATAAGTTATTTATGCAGGATAGTGCTTTACATACGTGTGAGAAGCAACAGGAGGGAAAAATTTTCTAAATCTGTATATTTCTTTTATCTCCCTTAATCTAGGAATAAACTTTTTTTTTAGCAAAATAATCTCTTATGTTCAAGTAACGACCCAACCGAAATGAAGAGTAAATCCTAAAAGTCACAGTGAACTTGGTCGCCCAGGAAGTAAAGGTAGATCTTTAGTAATTAAATTGTGTGAATAAAACAAAAAACCAAGTAAACCAAAGAAAAAAAAGGTAAGCCAAAACCCAAAAGGTTTTTTTTATATTATTATATTATTTTGAGGAACCATAAATAAAGCAAGAAGAAAAAGAGAAAAAAAGAAAGTAGAAATATAAGTGAAATATAATTTGGAAATTATTCATTTAACGTTAATGACATAACAAGATAATTAATTAAGCATTTCGTTAATAATATACCATATTCTTACTATATTAAGATTGCATAACTTTTCATGGAATTGTGCATAATTGAAATCCTCTAAGAGCACCGTAGAGAGCAGATCTTCTTAGGTCCCGATACAGAAATGATTACCGGGAAGACGTTAATCATATCTCGGCGTTGATCATTTTTCGATTTTCCTGGTTGTTTATATCATTTTGATTCAGCTAAACGTTCGACAATATTGAGATCGGAGGTTCCCTTTTGAACGCGGAATCGATTGGACGGAAAATGAGTCCCTTTTCTTTTGTTTTTGGTTACTAGTATTAACAAGGAGCCAGCATTTTATGCGCTGTCCCTTATAATTAGCATCTTGAGATTTTTTTTTGGGTTTTGCTAATGTTAAGTTAAGTTGGAGTCCATAGATTTAGATTAGCGGTTAAGAATTTGGAGATTTGTTTGGTGGTTATATTCCTACGTATTGACATCCATACAGAGAGAAGTAAGAGAAGTGGCCAGAGAGCAATCGATACAGAATAAATATTATATAGTACTTTGCGTGCATATAGTGTGATCAATGGAATCAACTATATAGGTTGTCCTCCATCTAGGAATGTAGATGGAATAAATACAATAAGAAATAGGGGTATAACTTAATAATGTTGGAATTAAAAGGGGAAAAATCTAAATAAACGCAAATCCTAATAATGATTGAAATAAATAACCTTAAAATTAAATATATAGCTTAATGATGATTGAAATGAATAACCTTAAAATTAAATATATATCCTAAGAATAATTTGAAATAAATAACCTAAAAATTAAAAATATATCTTAATAATAATTTGAAATAAATAACCTAAAAATTAAATATATATCTTAATAATAATTTCAAATAAATAACCTAAAAACTAAATTTATATCTTAATAATAATTTGAAATATGTAACCTTAAAATTAAATATACATCCTAATAATACTGGAAATAAATACCTCAATAATATCGGAAATATAATATCGGAAGTCATAATAATAACCTAAGGAAGGAATAAACGCGGGATAACATATGCAAATAAATAGTAACGAATAAGCTAATCTAACCATTTACATACAACTTGATTAAAAAGTTGACTAAATGAATAAATATTAAGAATATAAAGTCGGTCTTGGATAGTGTCGAAGAAAAAAAAAATTTTTTTCAGGGGTTTAAATTGACCGAAAATTTATTTTTTTTTGATAAATTTATGGATTTTAATTAGTGGAGAATTTGAATTAATCATTTTGAAATCCTCTTGGCGTTTTGTTATTATAAAGATAAATATTGAGAGGAGGAAGAGCAGAGGAAAGCACCTAAATTTACCTATCTCCCTAACTTGAAATTTAAATAAATATAAGACATACAAATACCTGAATACCTAACCGAAATTTTATATAAATATATCACATAACTCTACCTATATCTATGACTTGAAATTTAAATAAATATATATAACATAAGGGTACATGAATACCTAGCCTAAATTTTAAATAAATATAAATCCTAAACATACTTAAATACATAATATACATCTTAATCTTACCTGGCTTCTAAATAAATAAATAACAAAATAAAAAGAAAAGAAATTCTTAAGTAAATTAAGAAGAACATGATTTCAATTGGAACCTGGGAAATAAGCATGTTCGATTGAGGAGCCGACGGATGTGTGGCCACGGGATATGGATGCCCACCAAAGGTAAGTGCCGCCCACCCAAATGTTTATATTGTCTGACATAATGTAGCCATAGTGATGACCTGGGGACCAGTGACCACCCTTTCCTTCTTCTTCCCTTCTTTTTAGCCCCTCTCGTTGGCCCTGGACGTTGTTCCACCCCCTCGTCGCTCTTTTAGTTTTGTTGTTGTAAAGGCACGAGTGTTTTAACAGTATATCTGTCACCCCCTCCGGCATCCAAGCACCGCGGACCCCACCCCACCTGGCGAGCTAGCTAGCGCACCGCTAGTCGTGCCTACAACCGGTGCATTGGATTGGAGCCACCCTTTTTTTTGAGTCCCCTTCCCCAAATTTTGTAATATGAGTCTTCCTGGCCTTTATGGCAATTTCACCTCCTTCGTGCCCCGGCACACCCACCTCCGACAGTTACAACGCTGACCTGGCATAGTAGAATAATAAATAAACAAGAGTACGTGACTTGTCCCCGACTGAGTTTTCAACCGAGGAGTCCTAATCGCGACGCCGCTTAGTAGTGTTCATATTTCATATCTTAATTAAATAATTCGTTCCTTTATAATAAAAGTATATTTTTTAACTTAGAGAGAGTGTTTCAATTTATTTTGGTTCCGTGAGTGTTTTTTTGGAACATATATTTTTTTCATTTCCACCCCGCTCAACCACGTAACTGGCGCAGTCGGTTAACTTAAAGCTCGTGTAAACCAAAGTTTTTATCTTGTGCTTGTTTCGGTAACGTTCGAGAAGAGTAAACCGTAACACAATCGATGAATAGGTAATTTCGCGAAGAAAAAAAAAACCTAAATTCGATACAAGAAAAAAAAAGAGGTGCCAGTGCTAAACAAGAGTGAATATTAAATAAATCACTTAAAACAGGTTGTGAGGTTCCTCCTGATCTTGTGCTAAATAATAAAAAAAAAAGTTTTTTATAAAAGTGTAAAGTGGTGGATGACCGAAAGAAGGCGAAGGAGGGAATCGCTGTTCAACGACAGAAGAAACCTAGTGACCGAAGAAATGGAGGATCAGATCAGCGAACTACAAAGAAAGCTGAGGGAACGTGAGGAAGAAATTTCTCAATTGGCTGTAGCAGTGCAACAATTAGTTGCAAACCAAAACAACAGCCAAGAACCGATCGGAAGACTGGCAGCCGCAATTCAGGAACTTAATTTGAGGAATGTAGCAGACCCAAGGCAGAAGATTTTGAAGGAACTCAGGCACATGAGTTCATTTACTGGTCG
This sequence comes from Thereva nobilitata, assembly GCA_963855945.1. Taxonomy (NCBI): domain Eukaryota; kingdom Metazoa; phylum Arthropoda; class Insecta; order Diptera; family Therevidae; genus Thereva; species Thereva nobilitata. Next base: position 38,510,151 of record OY979698.1, read on the forward strand.
AGGTGATGTATCAATAAATTCGTTCATCACGAGCATGGAATTTTTCCTCAACGCAATTTTGGATCCACAAGTACAACGGGACACAACCAGGATGATTTTTCTGGAAAAGATTCAAGGTGAAGCCAAGGAAGCAGTTATAAATATTAGAGAACCCGACAACTGGGAGTTGATCAAAGCAACACTGAAGCTGCGTTATAAGCCCGACGTCGAACCGGCGGAAATCTATAGGAAAATTAGCGGATTAAAGGTTAAAACATTAAGTGAATTAGCCATAGAATTACAAAAAATTAAATTTAAAACTGATGAGCTTATAATATATTATAAAAATAACACGTGCATAGATTTAAGTAATGTTGATTCACTTCTTGCAAATACAGCTAAAGAAATGACTCAGGGAGTCCTTTTAGATAAAATTTATGGAATGAGTAGTATATTAGAAATTATCAAGGTAATGCGTGAAAGGCGTTTTGAAGATGCGTGTATCAGAGATGAGTTTAAAAAATCCAAGTCTTTAGTTCCAAATAGAGTTTTTGAAAATTTTAAAAACAGAAACGATAATTCAAATCATAATAACAGGCAAAACTCAGGACAATTTAAACAACAGACTTACAACTACGGTAATCACCGACAAAACTTGGGAAACTATCGGTCACAAAACTTTACAGACCAAAGACGTTTGTACTATCCGAAAAATCAATATAATCCCAATAATTATAACTCCGGGCAGTTCAGACCCAATTTTACGCAAGGTAACTTTAGAGGGCCTTCAGCCTCGCGTAGAGAACCAACCACACCTATGGAAGTGGACAAAATCCAACCCCTCAGAAGTAAGCGAAGCCGAGAATACAATTCAAAAAAAATTCCAAGGGAAAGTAGATACGAAAGGGTGGCCGGAGAGGTCGAATCAAACCATGGTGGAGGCTTAGAAGAAACAGAAAAGATTTTCCTCAACTAGCCTCGGACGAACTACCATTAGTCAACATCACCATCAATGGCATAAAATATATGGCCCTAATCGATGTAACGGTCGGCCTTAATTAGAGAAAAAAATATATTCATACTCTCCCCAAACAATTGCATATCAGCATTTGAAATTAACCGCGTCTCCATACAATAATCTTAACATAATTTCTCAGCCCACCAAAAACATTTTTTTTTGTAATAATTATTCACAATTTCCATACTAAAACTTTCGCGAAAATACGCACGCCTCTGCGCATATTATTTCTTGCCTATCCCATTCTACCGCATAACTCACATACACATAAGTTTTCGCGCAACAAAATTGCCGGCGGCGAACGCCCAGCCAATCGGCTCGCATGATTTAAGTGAAGCCAGAACGATTCTCGGAATTTTTATTCTTGTCCATGTAATAGAATGGATTTACACGGGAGAATGAAGGAACACCGATTATCAATCCCTTTGGTTGTTCCCTTCCGTGTGAATTCCTCCATCCCATTACCCCAACCTCAAGTTTCAAGGTCTCGGCCCATATAAGGGAATAAACGCTTTGAATAGCGATATATTTTTTGCCCTCACCTCCCCAACCATGCGTGAATGGATAATTTTTGGCTTGGCTTCGGTTTTAAAAATTCAGTCGGAAAGTAGCATTCGACCAGGTCGGTCGAGAGAGAGTCGTTTGGATTTATTCTGCAATTTCGGTTATACCTAGTGGTTTCTACGAAAACCCTTAAAAATTACAAAAGAAATGCTTTGGTGTTAATGCAAAAAAAAAAATCTGTAATGTTTGTGTAGAATTTTGCCATAAATAAAAAACGAAAAAAAAAAAAAGGTTTCTTGAATAAAACGGAACCTGATAGTTTTTTTATAAAATAAAGAAAAATTTTGCTCTTTAAAAAACACAGTGAAACAAAGATGAGAAAAAAAAAGTTTTTTTGAAAGAAAATAAACTAAAAGTTTTACCAAAAAAAAAAAAATAATAATAAACAAAAATGGTGTTTTTTTAAAATAAAAAAAAATTAAAATTTTTCTTAAAAAAAAAAAAAAAACTAATAATAGCAAGTTAGAAGTTTGTTAATAAAAAAAAAAAAGGAAAAAAAATTACCAACAAAAAGTTTGTTTAAGAAAAAAAAAGGAATTAAATAAAACAAAGGTAAAATTTTAATTATAATTTTTTTAAGTAAAAATTTGAGAAAATGAACGGCGAAAAAACAATCGACGGAACTTTAGTAAGAATACCCGAATCAAACAGCATAAGTATACAAAAAAAAAATATCCTAAACCAATAAGAAGTCTCTGGAAGTGCGGATAAGATACCTAAGCGTACCTTAAGAAAGAAAGAAATAAAACAATAGTCGCCAAAGTCAAATGGACAAAGAGAACGAAGAATTTAATGTGAAGACGAACACTATTGAAAACAAATATTAAAATAAAATTATATTTTTTTATGAATAACATTATTGAACCAATATTAAAATAAAATTATATTTTTATTTATATAAATAACACTATTGAACCAATATTAAAATAAAACTATATTTTTTTATAAATAACACTATTGAAAAGAAATATTAAAATAAAACTATATTTTTTTTATAAATAACACTATTGAAAAGAAATATTAAAATAAAACTATATTTTTTTTATAAATAACACTATTGAAAAGAAATATTAAAATAAAACTATATTTTTTTTATAAATAACACTATTGAAAAGAAATATTAAAATAAAATTATATTTTTTTTCAATAACACTATTGAACCAACATTAAAATAAAATTATATTTTTTTATATAAATAACATTATTGAGCCAATATTAAAATAAAATTATATTTTTTAACACTATTGAACCAATATTAAAATAAAACTATATTTTTTTTATAAATAACACTATTGAAAAGAAATATTAAAATAAAATTATTTTTTTTTATGAATAACACTATTGAAAACCAATATTAAAATAAAACTATATTTTTTTTGATATAAATAACACGATTGAAAACAAATATTAAAATAAAATGATATTTTTTTTAAATAAAACTAAAGTAAACAAACATTGAGAAAAAATCATATTTTTTAAAATAAATAAAACTAAAGCAAACAAATATTCGAATACCCATAAAATTTTTTTTCAATGAATAAGACAAATTAAAACTGTTATTAGAATAAACACATTATTACATATAGGTAAAATTTTTGGTTTCTTTTTCTGGAAAAAAAAAAAAAAAATAGGAAAATTCTATAGAAGGGTTTCGGATTTTTTTTGGTAATGCCGTGACAAAGATTGTGATATACACTTTCATTGGTGGGTTTTGGTTTTTTTTTCTTCGGGATTTTTTTTTCTTCTCTTTTCGTCCCTTCTCTTGAAATGATGGCTCGTGAGTAGACCCACCGGTAGGTGTGGCGCTCTAGGGGAGGTTTCGTTCCTCCAACATGGTGAGTATCCCCTGAATTATTTTTCAGATCCCCCTGTATCCCATGAGGCAGTAAGCATGGCTGCTTGACCTCATTACCCCCCTCTCGTATGGCTACCCAATCTTATTTAGTCCCTATCTCGGCGACTCACTATATATTTTTTTTGATATTTTTTTTGACACGCGTAAGTTCTAGTTTTTATGAAGTAACTGTCTTTAATGACGAGCCCCTGCACGACGAACCCCCCCCCCCAACGGCGAGCTAGCCGCAGCACCGCCAGGCGTGTCCTTATTTCTAGTGCAGAGGGTGCGTATTTTCGCGAGATAGGTTTTCAATTGCATCCCTGGATAATATCAGCTGTTCAGCACAGGCCGTCAGCCGTCTTTAGCATTTATTTTCAATTTATATTATTTGTACTGTCAGGCTAGTTTTAGGAAAAGAATTAACTTAGCTTAGCCCAAAAATCTTTTTGACAGTTATAATTATGGCGCAACGCGTCATTGGCATATTCTGTCCTCCTTTATTTAAATTTAGTTTAAAAATTTATTATGACAGTTACAGATATGGCGCCTCGAGTGTCATATGTGTATTCTGCCTCGTTCAGTTTAGCTTATTTTTATATTGACAGTTACATCGATACAGGATTGTTACATACAGAATTTCTAAGGGTCTCGGTGAAAAACGAAATCCTTGGATAAATTCTCATATCCCTTCATACAGGGAGCCTTTACATGAAATTCACACTTAATGAATTTGATGCAATATGAGCTCCCTGCGAACAACAAATCCTAAACGGAAAATTATTATCCAATTTCCATTTTCAGATGTACAAAAATCCTAAACGGAAAAAATATTCAATGTACAAAAATCCGCATCAACGGAAAATGTAACATTCCCAGACGCAACCTGATCCGCGCGCATTTTGTGGAAAAACTTCCACCGTGAGATTTGCAAGGTGTGCATTTACCTTTGCACAAGCCCAAGCGGTCGAAATGATAAAAACTTCTAACGTGGAATGATCTTAACCTTGACCGTGCGGCGTGGAAACCGTTTTTTTCCCCCTATTTGTTTTTGAAAATCCACGGCCCATCGGCGGTGAAATTTAAAAGATATAGAGTGTTGTTTTAAACTTAACCCGAGGCGGACGGGGTTTATAGAGTGTTGTTTAAAACCTAGCGGGCGGCAGTCGATTTCCTTTTAGTTTGAAATTGTAGTTTGAAAATTTGGATGTTAATTAAGTGATAAAAACCTGTAAAAGGAGTTCGCAAAATTTGGATGTTAGTTACATAAGTGTTAAGCATCTGTAAAAGGACAGTTGTTCTGATTTTGATTTTAATTAATTACTAAAAACGTAATTCCGGATTCCGTGAAATTGTAGTTTGAAAATTTGGATGTTAATTAAGTGATAAAAACCTGTAAAAGGAGTTCGAAAAATTTGGATGTTAGTTATATAAGTGTTAAAAATCTTTCAAAGGACAGTTGTTGTTGTGATTTTGAGTTTAATTAATTACTAACAACGTAATTCCGGATTCCGTGAAATTGTAATTTGAAAATTTGGATGTTAATTAAGTGCTAAAAACCTGTAAAAGGAGTTCGAAAAATTTGGATGTTAGTTATATAAGTGTTAAAAATCTGTCAAAGGACAGTTGCTGTTCTGATTTTGATTTTAGTTAATTACTAAAAAAGTAATTCCGGATTCCGTGAAATAATAGTTCGAAAATTTGGATGTTAGCTAATTTCGATTTTGTTGTCCTGATTTTGATTTTAATTTATTTTAATTCCGGAGTCCGTGAAATATTAGTTTGAAAATTTGGATGTTAATTCAGTGTTAAAAACCTGGAAAATCAGTTCGCAAATTTGGATTATACTTAGTTAAGTGTTTAGGCCTTGTTAGAGGACGTTTGGTGTCCCGAGTTTGGTTACCTAAGTGTAAAATATTGATGAAGAAACTTATATCTGAATTCCGAAAATAAAAATTGTTAGAGAACTCAAAGAGTTTTGTAATTACACAAGAAGAAAGGAAACAAGCAGGAGACCAGTGAGGATTAACCAGGTTAGTACACTTTAAAGACAAACAGAAATATAACAGGATCTACTATTAGCATTATTGATAGCAAATTACCTTATTTCCATAAAACTAAAATAAAACCATTTAAGTTCACTACCATTACGGGAAAAGACCGTATAAATTATGAAAATTACGCTTCCTCCAGGTGCTAGAATTCGTTGGAAGGTTAGAAATTTGATTAAACGAAAATATCAATTCATTATCGGTATGGATTTATTAAACAAGTTAAGAACCAATCTTGGTATTGAAGACAAACACATTACTCTCAACCGTCAAATATTACCATTTTTAAATAACCCCTATCCCGTGGCGCAGGTATGTTCACTAGAACCTGTCGAAAACGGCTACTTAAAACGTCTTCAACTCAATCATTTAAACCCGGAAGAATACCACGCAGTTGTCGAATTAATTAAAAAGTTCGAACATTTATTTTTTAAAGAAGGAGATAAGTTGACTAGTACTCCTAGCATTCAACATGAAATCATCACCACAACGGAAAATCAAATAAACGCAAAACTTTACCGGTACCCACCTAAACACGAGCAAGAAGTTCGTAGACAAATTGCGGATATGGAACAACAGGGAATAATACGCAAAAGTAACTCAAAGTATTCCAGCCCGTCAATTGTGGTGCCGAAAAAGAGTGATAATTCCGGTGAGAAAAAATTTCGGATAGTCATTGACTACCGAAAATTGAATGAGGTAACAATGGATGACAAGTTCCCATTGCCCAACATAGATGCCATCCTAGACAAATTGGGCCGAGCCCAGTATTTCTCCACAATTGATTTGGCGAAAGGCTATCACCAAATCCTTATAAGAGAGGAGGACAGGAAGAAGACGGCATTCATTACCCCACACGGACTCTATGAATACAATAGGATGCCATTCGGCCTGAAGAACGCCCCAGCGACGTTCCAAAGGCGAATGATATCTTGAGGGACTTCATAAATAAAACTTGTGTTGTATACCTTTATGACGTCCTGATATTTAGTACATCCCTTCAGGAACACGTCAAGGCTATTTCGGAAATCTTTAAAACTTTGGGTCAGCACAAACTAAAAATTCAAATAGATAAATGTAGATTTTTAGAAAAAGAGACCCCATTTCTAGGACATGTGATCACTAAGGACGGAATAAAGCCGAGCTATGAGAAAATTAGCGTGATCAAGAACCTGGAAATACCTAGGACCGTAAAAGAAATTAAGAGTTTTTTAGGTCTTACTGGTTTTTACCGGAAATTCGTGAAAGATTACGCCAAAGTGGCTCAACCTATTACCAAATATTTGAAAAAAGACAGTAGAATAAACACAAATGATCCAAACTTCATTAATGCATTTGAAAAACTCAAAAGTCTAATTACGTCACATCCCATACTTCGATTCCCAGATTTTTCACGGCAATTTCAACTTACAACCGATGCTTCGAACTTCGCAATAGGCTCCGTCTTGTCGCAAGATGGACACCCTATTTGCTTTGCGTCTCGTACCTTAAACTGTCACGAACAAAATTACTCCGCGACGGATAAGGAATTTTTAGCCATCATGTGGTCTATCAATTATTTTAGACCATATATGTATGGCAACAAATTTAAAATCTTTACGGATCACCAACCCATTAAGTATTTACAAGCCAAATATCGAGGCAGAGATTTGTCTCCTCGTCATCAACCGTGGCTTCTGAAACTCGGTGAATACCAATTCGAAATAGACTATCTTAAAGGTCGCGAAAACAAAGTCGCTGATTTTTTGAGCCGCATTAAATCCGAAAAAGGAAATGCTAAACCTTATGTCGAAGCTGACGATCGTACAAACACATTTTCAGATTTAGGAATTTTGTGTAACATAGAAGAGGATGAACAGACTATGGCAACTTAGCACTCCGCAGAAGAATTACTGGATTATATTCCGATCAAGAAAGAAATAGTTAACAAATATAAAACAAAAATAATTCTTACTAACAACAAAACGAAAGAATTCGAAGTTATTCATGGTAAAAGAAAAATATATATAGCAGAACATGACTTTGATAATTTGTCCGATATACTCAGGAGATATATGAAAAAAGGAAGAATTGGAATTTATACAGAACTCGAAGACAGTAAGTACAATGTAGTACAAGAGAAAATAAGAGAAATGTTTTCTAACAACAAAAATATAAAATTTGTAAGATGTTCATTCAAGGCTCAAGACATTGAAACGGAAATTGAAGCCATCAAGCAAATCTCTTTATACCATGTTCAAGAAAGTTTACATTCAGGAATCCAAGAAACGTTTAATACTATTAAAAACAAGATTTATTTTCCAAAGTTATTAGAATTAATTACAGTCGTAATAACCAATGTGATGTCTGCCAGAAGGTCAAATACGACCGTCACCCAATCAAACCTAAATTTAAACACACGGAAACGGCTACTGACACTAACCAAATCGTACACATGGACATTTACACAATTATGAAAAGTAGGTATTCCGGCACTTGGCCGTGAGAACTTTTTGGTGACCGTGGGAACTAGGTCACGGCAGGTCATTGACCTTGGGAACTGGGTCAGGGAAGTAGGTCAAGGTCAATCACCTGTCATCAATCAATCAATCAGGGCCGTGGGATGTAGGTCAAGGTGGTTGACCTTGAGACGCTTGGACGAGTCGGTCAGGGTCGGTGGCTTTGGGCTCGGCGGGCTCGGCTGGGCTGGGGCGGGGGACTCGGCGGTGGTCTGGGGGCTTGGCTTGGCAGGGGACTCGCAGCTTGTGACAATGACCGGGCCGATGGTTTATTACATAACTACGGTCTGCCCACAAGACTAGTTATGATGGCTAGAATTCGTAAAGTGAGGCTGCAAAACGAAACTAAACTACTCTGTTTAAAAAAATTAAAACCACATAAAATATATATTTTTCTTTTGTTTATTATAAATTTACATAAAATTATTATTATTATTATTATTATAAAATTGTTATTATATTAAATATTATTATTGTTTCATTCGAATCTCCGCGCCATTCTTCTTCTTTTATGTGTCCAATTTATTTGCTGGTATTGTAACATCTCCAGCTCTGTCCTTCGTCGCCTTCGTGCTTTTTGGGTAGAACCTTCAGCACTGGGAATTGGGGTGTTGCTTATTGCTGGAGCCTTCTCCTTAACGCATGATGACGCTAGGCTGGTCCCAATTGATGATGAGTGCAGAGGCTGCAAAACGAAAGTAAACTACTCTGTTTAAAAAAATAAAAACCAAATAAAATATATATTTTTCTTTTATTTATTATAAATTTACATAAAATTATTATTATTATTATTATTATAAAATTGTTATTATATTAAATATTATTATTGTTTCATTCGAATCTCCGCGCCATTCTTCTTCTTTTATGTGTCCAATTTATTTGCTGGTATTGTAACATCTCCAGCTCTGTCCTTCGTCGCCTTCGTGCTTTTTGGGTAGAACCTTCAGCACTGGGAATTGGGGTGTTGCTTATTCCCGGAGCCTCCTCCTTAACGCATGATGACGCTAGGCTGGTCCCAATTGATGATGAGTGCAGTGCTTCTCGGTTTGCTCGGTCGTGCTCCCAGACCTCGTCTAGAGTTCCCCTTATCCTCTCTATTTTATTTCTGCCTAGTTGTCGCTCCATTAGCTCAAGGAGAGTCCTTCTGCTTCTCTGCTAATAATTAAATATTTCGCGAATGCTCCCAGCTCGTCCTCGGTCAGCTCTGGAATAGTTGCAGCAGCACCAGTTTCCGCAGCAGCAGCAGCAGCTCGAATATATTCGCGAATATTCTGCTTTTCTTCAGTTGTCAGCTTCATGGTGACTTTGAAAACTTTGTGAATCTTCATCTTAAGCACATGGGTTTATATTCACAAATCCCCTCCAATTTTCGTGTCGCCTGCACACAGAGTACATAATTTCATTTGATTTTCTAATGCAATTTTACAGGAAATAACTGCACTCACTTTGAATTATTAAGAAAGGTACGGTAAAAAGAAAGGCGACCCACAAGAAAACCAGATAAATTCCGCCAATTCTTTAAGTAGGTTGCTGCTGTCTAAGAAGATGTTCACCTGCATAAAGAGTACATAGTTGCAATTTTACCAGGAAATAACTGCACTCGCTTTAAATTATTATTAAAGGTACGTGTCTAAATGATGACGACCATAAATAATAATGCAATGCTATTTCTAATGCACGAAACTTGATAAATGACTTGGAAGTAGTTATAATAAAAAACAATATGTTACTTTGTGAACATTTTTATTTTATTTTCTAAAACTGGTTTTATTATTACACTCAGTTGTGAAATTCTGTTCTTAAACCTAAATGTATCCACTGCATACTGCTCCCATGGTCCTTTCCTACTTTGTTTGTATGCAAAACTCCATACTATCATATATTTAACTTGTGGGTCGTCATTGAAACTTACTTTTTTCCTCATAGCTGTTCGTGGAAATAATAATGAATTGCTAGAGCGAATAAAATACCAGCTACAAATTTCAATGTGTTGAATGCATAAAGTGAAGTTTGTGATTTAGGTTTTTCTGTAAGTGGTGATAACTGATCTTTGAATCGTCCGCATACGTCTATCCTATTAGCATGGGCACAGTATGGTGAACGATGTCTATGATCGAAATCCACATCCGATGCGTAACTCATAGCATCTATCTGTAGAGAACAAAAGTAACATTTGACACAGTCTTTGATGTTTGTGTAAAAAAATCCACTTTTAGCTAGCTGATCTGCTGTATCTAGGTCAATCGCTAGATTGTCGAATGTTTTCAAACGATCGTATTCTTGTTTCAAGTTTAACATTTTGAATGAATGTATCAGGTTTTATATCACGTCTTTTATATTAATCCAGGTGTTGTGCTTTGATGTAAAACCAAGCCACTTCACTAAAACTTTATTACCGCGTCTTTTTATAACATTTTCTACTAAATAAACTTCAGGGTTTTTCACAGGAGCTATTTCTGGTTCATAAAATCTATCTTGAATTATATTTCCTTGCTAATCTTCAAGGATATATGTTGTCGGGTAAACAGGTTTAACTTCTTTTATTTTAAATATCTCTGCAGACCAATTAGGTGTATAACCCTTTTCGAATACATGTTTATGTCTACTTATACGAACAAAATCACCTGCTTTGTATTTAGACTTTGATTTTATTTTAGGATATTTATACACTGATAATAATAAACGTTTTTCGTTGTGTAGTCCAACATCTGCAGGTCTCATCTTAATCGTACGATGTTTTGTTGTATTGTAGTCGTCTGTTAACATACTAATCCAGTGATAATTGCCATTCATACTGAATTCTTTCCACATCATATTTTTCAATGTTCTGTTAAATCTCTCTACTATTGAGGCTTTTAAATTACTGTAGCTGGAATAATGGTTTATTTCATAATTTTTCATCAGTTGCTGAAATGGTTTATTAAAAAATTCCTTTCCATTGTCAGTTTGTAAATTTTGTGGTATGCGTCCTGTATTAAAAATAGACTGCATTGCTTTAACAACTTCTGGGGCCTTTTTACTTTTAAGTGGTAAAGCCCATGCATACTTTGAAAATGTATCAATCACAGTAAGTAGAAAACGAAAACCTTGGTTTTCTGACGAGTAAGAACCCATTTCGAAAAGTCTGCCTGCCACAAATCATCTATACCTTTGGTAGTGACATGTCGGCGTTTAAAATTTTTTCTAACTGGTTTATGCAGTTCGTTGACTATTTGTCTTCTACTCATTGCAGCGAATGTTTAAATACCAGAGGTTGAATAACCGGTTTATATACAAAGCAAGAATGATCAAGTTTAATCACCCATTTACAATGATGGTTGCGGGACCTTCAGGATGTGGGAAAACAACATTTATAAAAAAACTTCTTAATACTAATCACATATTTATACAGCCGCAAATTAAAAAAATTATATGGTGTAATGCAGAACACGGTGCACTGCTGGATATCAAACTACAAAACATTGAATATTTAAATGCTATACCAGAGGAGTTTGTAAATCATGTAAACGAACCAACGTTGATTGTTATAGATGACATGATGTTAAATGCGTTTAGTAAACAAGTTTGTGAACTCTTCACTAAGGGGTCTCATCATCGTAATTTCTCAGTAATTCTTGTGACACAAAACGTATTTCACCAAGGAAAATTCAGTCGTGACATATCGCTCAATTGTAAATATCTTGTTGTATTTAAAGACCCCCGAGATAAAAGGCAATTTACCCATCTGGCCCGACAAATTTACCCAGAAAATAGTTTAGAACTTGTGAGAATATATAAAGAGATAACTCAAATGCCTTACGGGTATTTGTTAATTGATTTAACTCAGGACATTAACGACGTCTTAAGATTTCGCACGGATATATTTAATAAACACTTTGTAACCTGTTTTTGTCCACAAAATTCTTTAAATGGTAAGAATGGCATCACGAATGAAACGATTAAGGGACAACAAGCATATGCTATATGTTCTTAAAAGGGCTAAACCAAATCTAAGAAAGTCCATCATAAAAAATGCTGACCCAGAGGTTATAAAAACTCTTTGTGAAATTACTCTCAACACCTTAAAAGGTAACCATATGCCGCATGGAAATATCTACAACTCACTGTGTAAGTATAAAAATGACATGCGTAAATTGATTTGCGCAAAGAGATCTGTTGCTAAACAACGTAAAATACTAGTGCAGCGAGGAGGTTTTTTACCAGTTTTATTAGGAAGTGTATTATCGGGAGTTATCGGCTCGTTAATTGCAAAATATGCATAGAAATAATGGACTTAACAAGATCCTACTTCTGTCGCCAGAGGTTTACAACAAGCTTAAAGATGAAATTGAAATGACTGCAAATCAGTCCATTTTTGATAGAGCAGTGAATAAAATACTACAGAATAAATACATGAATGATTCAGAAAAATGGTATAGCTATCGAAATCAACTAGTTTCATTTTTAAATCACAATCGGAAATCTAGACGAACCCTTGATAAAGAAACAAATTTATTCAATGAGCAAAAAAGTTTAAGAGATAGTGCCACACAAACGAAATTTATTTTTAAAAATGATGTGTTAACACAGACTTCACCGGCATCAATGGATTTTCTAGACGAAGAAGTCTTTGAAGAAGCAGGTAGTATAACCCCACCGAGAAGATCTTTATCACCAGCGGCAAAAAGACGATTATCAGCTAGTGGTATAGCAAAAACGCTAAAACCGCCACCAAAAATACTAAGAACAGCATCTGCACCTAACGCACGTGAAAAGGATTATGAAATAATTACGGGTGAAGATGGTATAACACAATATACTGTACCAATGAATATGACTGTCGATGAAGCTAACGATGTTATAGAAGAATTAGAACAAAGTGGAAAACAAACAAAACCAGTCCAGAAACAGTCTATATTAAGACCCTCTGACTTAGAATCTGGTCAATATACGCTTTCATTTCCTGTGCGCAAGCTCGGTGTTAGACAGAGTGAACGTTTGAAGAACCCAAAGGATAAACCTCAAAGTACTTCGAAGATTCCTTGGGAGACTTTAAAAAAAATGCCTGTGGACATAAAGGAAAATGATTTTTACGTATGTCTTTTAAGTAATAACTCTATGCAATTTTACCCGGAAATACGCTATCCGCTTTTACAAATGCACTTGCTAAACCATGCAAGTTTAGTGGAAACTGGCGTGTCGGAATAACGGAAATTTCTCTACCAAATTTTGAAATAACAAAACGTGCAATCTCCAATGAAGGAAATGCGCCTAAAAGAGCGAGGCGCGCAGACGACCAGTTAAAGAAAGCTAGAAAGCAGCATCAAAAAGATTTTAAAATACTTAGCATCAAAATAAATGAAAATGTAAAACTTGAATGGACGCCAGAAAATCTTGAACAAACTAGCTACAGAGCTGGGCAAATAAATCTTTCTGCATTTTTACTAACATTTTACAATGCAGTTACACCTTCATGGTATAACATGTACTTGAATGATGTTAAAACGAAAATGTGGAAGCGGTTAGAAGATGACCACTTTATGAAGTTATCCCTGAAATAAAGTATAAGCATGAGCCAGACGAATACATACTGCACATATATCAAGGAAAAAAGACTTCAGAAAACGTTATTTTAAAATATAAGAACTATGAATCAATTGAAGATTTTGTTGATGATGTATTTGGTCAAGTTCCTAGGAAGAATAGAAAACACCCCGTTTTGAAGGGTACAATAGACAACTACACACATCCACCGGCTAGCATAAAAATAGCTGAAAATAAAGAGAAAAAATCTGGTGAAAAGGAGCATGGTGTGTTCGAACTCCGTTTAGAGGAATTGGGCGTTACGATAAAAATAAAAAAACCACTACCCACACACTTGAATGTTAAAGATCTCATGACATTGCTTTTAGCCAATGTACACTTTGACGATAACAAGCTTAGCGAAGAAGAAAAACATAAACGAATTATTGAAATTAAAAATACAATTTTCGAAATATTGAATAGGCTGAAGAAAGATTCGCTCAAAGCAAAGGCACCCGAGCAACGGAAAATAACTAAAAACAGTGAAATTTTGCAAGTCCCATATGAGAAACAAAGCTCAGGCGACTATTTATCCACACCAGTACCAATTAATACAAACATAGATAATCTTTCAAACTTCATCACAGATGTATTTCTCCAAACACCTGAAAACAAGCGTAATCCTGATGTATTGTTGGCAGAAATAAAAGAGTCATTTGACACAGCATGATTACAACAAGAGCACAGGTCAATAATGGAAAAAATTGATTCTCTCGATACAACAATTAAAGAATTGACACAGCGATTACCAAGAGGTACACAAGAAACTATAAAAGATTGCTCTGAGAAAAATATAATACATATATACACTGATATTATTCGACCTAGAGCTATAGGTGACAAACTAGTAAGATATCTACGAATAATACCGATTCAAGAGTGTGGTACTATATTAAGATTTGAACATATAGAATACTGTCCTATTGAAAAAACTTTTATCGATAGTATTTCTATAAAAATAGCTAATCATCAAGGTGAACTAGTTGACTTTAAAACAAGTTATATTCCCACATATGTAATGCTGCATTTTAGGAGACAATAAAAACTATAAATATTCACACAACAACTTGTTTTTGTATAGTATAAATAGAACTACGAGATGAATTCCTATTATACGCGTTATTATTTAATACAAAGCGGCAGTGGTCTGTCGGATATTGGAGAATTATATCGTGGTCCACTTATTTATCAACGTGGAAGAGGTATCGGTAGCTTTTTCAGTGCATTATTTCGACACTTAAAGCCTCTAGCTACATTGGGATTAAAAACATTAGCACAACAGGCTGTAAAAACAGGACAAGCTATAATACAAGATAAAAACATCAATAGCAAATCAGTTAAAGATATTTTAAAAGAACACGGTAGAGTTGCTATTCAAGATTTAGCTCAGAAAGGTATAAATAAAGTGTTTGACGGTATGGGTGGAGCAGGTATAAAAAGACCGAACCCGTTTACAACCTTGCATATAAAACCAGCTCTTAAACACAAGAGACGCAGCAAAACACCTAAACGCACGAGAAATTGCAAAACTAAAAATCAAAGAAAAGGAATAAAAGCAAGAATTTTGAAAACGAAACGAAAGATACGTAAACGTATACTTGACATTTTTGATAAGTAATAAACATAATGTCGTACAAAGAATGTATGAAATCGGAATTGGATCTTTTTTCCACACCACCAGTTCCAAGCAATATTTTTAAAACAGAAGAAGTAGCATATAAGCCAATAGCCTCACTAGACAACTCCTCCGCTCTACAGTTTGTAACCTTGGGTCATGGAGATACATACCGAGATTTATCTAGCATCTATCTTCGTTTAAAATTGCAATTAATAAAAATAAAAGATGGGAAAGAAGTACTTTATTCAAAAGAAGGTGATGCTCCAGGTTTAATAAACAACATTTTACACTCCATATTTCGCCAGTGCACCGTATATTTGAATGGGAAACCAATTGCTCAAACCGACCACAATTACAATTATCACGCTTATATTGAAAATTTATTAAATTATGGTAAAGATGTTGCATCAACCCATTTGGAGTCGGTCGGTTGGTATCTTGACAAAGACGATGTGGAAATTGCAGATATCGATAAACCCGTCGCTGAATTACATCAAGGCTATTTAGATCGGCAGAAACTTTTCAATAAAAGTAATGTAGTTGTACTGATGGGGAAAATTCATACTGATTTGCTTAATCAGGATAAGTTGCTATTAATCGGTGTTATTAATCGGTGTCGATTTACGCGTAGTTTTATCGCTTGAAAAACCGGAATTTTATATTTTATCCAAGGCCGGCGACGACTCTCCACAATTAAAAATCTTAGATGCAACAATGTACATGAATCACGTAACAGTCAACCCGAATATTTTATTAGCACATGAGACAGTTCTACAGCGTTCAAATGCCATATACCCATACAAGCGAGTTGAAGTTAAGAGCTACACTATTCCCGCAAACACATTTACACTTTCACTGGATAATATCGTCATCGAACAGTTACCGAACTTAATAATTTTTGGTATGGTGGACAATGATGCGTACACGGGCAGAAGGACAAAGAACCCCTTCAACTTTAAAAACAACAACATTACCAGATTCAATTTATCAGTGAATGGCGTACAGATACCAAATCAACCTCTCGAATTTGACTACTCAAAGGATAATCCGATTAGTACACGCGAATATAATACGTTATTCATAGGAACAGGTATTCATTATTTCGATAAAGGTCATCAAATATCCAAGAAATTATTCGATAAAGGATGTTTTCTTCTTGTTTCGATTTAACCACAGACAATTCATATAACACGACTTGCGGCAATTTACTAAATCAAGGGACTGTACGAGTTGAAGGAAAATTTAGAGACGCGTTACAAAATAGTGTGACGTGCATTGTATATGCTGAGTACGATGGAAGCATTGAAATTGACAAGGATCGAAATGTTTACACAAATTTTTAAATCTATATAAGGCGGCTACGTGCAACAAACTGTTAGTCGACAAATTGCTTTATTACGGTAACAATGAGCTGTTTAATTAATGTGGAACACTTTTGCGGGGGTGAATATACCTTCTTTAAAAAAGTCTCTTTAGCTGGATTCACTGCGCAAAATAAAACGTTTGCGAAGGAAATAATTTTTAAGTATCCAACATCTAGTACAGAATGCAACGAGCAACAACAATCAACTAAATTTGGCAACCTTGAACTGAAACGGATAGATGAAGACCTTATAAAAACTCTGGCGAAATTTAAGACAATCTTTGTTCGTGGTACATAAACTAAGGAGTTTATAAATAACTACGTTACATCTCTCACTAAGGTCATTGATCTAGAGGCAACATTTAGCTGTGAACAAGAATGAACACGATCGAGCTTGCAGCCGCCCTGACAAATAACCGCTTAACAAACAAGTTTTTTAGAGGAGTCTTCCCCTGCAACCATCTACCGCAAAAAATAAAAAAACCCGCATGCGTCATAGCTAATACGGATCCATCACATAAAGGTGGGACTCATTGGGTTGCATTTTATTTTCCTAAACAGGGTCCTGCAGAGTACTTTGACTCGTTTGGAAGATATCCAACCAATAAATTTTTTCAAAAATTCCTTCTAGCTAATTCAAACACGTTTTTAAATAGCAAGAAACGATTACAAGGCCTGTTTTCATCAACCTGTGGACATTATTGCTGCGTGTTTCTGTATTCTCGATGCAGAGGAAAGAGCCTCAAGACTTTTTTAAAACAGTTTACTGCTAGTGACTTAAGATTAAACGACAATAAAGTGATTAATTTATACTTGAAGAATTTTACACAAAGTGGTGGGGATTTTTGTAACCAGTCATGTAAGGCTGAGATCAGCACTATAAAAACCTGAACACAAAGTTTCAATATTCAGTGTGCAAGTTTAATTTGAGTAAAATGGAGCCATCAAGCAAGAAGAGACAGAGGACTGCTAAAGGAGCGGATAAGCTGCCTAAACCTGAATCAGTACCAGCACCAGCAGTAAAATCTAAGAAGAAGAAGAAGAAGCTCTCCAATTTTGAAGCAGAAGTGACAGGAGAAAACCTTTTGCTAAACTATACATACCACCTGGACGATTGTCATAACCGGAAAATAGTACTTGGGTTTGATCCATTATCTTTCGAGGCGAAAATTGTATTTCATCGTCACGGCTTGTTTCCTGTGTCAGCATCTTTTTCCGAATGGACATCAGTTTACAAACATCTAAACGACTTGAAAACCCAGATGGGAGAGACGATTCCAGCAAATCAGGCCGAGCTGAACAATGAGCACAGGATCCCCATTAACAACAACTCGAGCATCATACTAAAGCAGACGGAACTTTATAAATTGTTCGAAATGTTGACATTTTTCAATATTATCATCTATCACAACAACAACGCTTCCGAAAGTGTAAAGGAGTACTATAAGAAGTATGCTGAAAAATGTAAAGGAAAAGGTGTATTAACTTTAGCATGTGAAGATTTTTTTATTCCAAGTCGAACTTCCTATGTACACTTGAATTATTCTAGACTTTTTTATGAAATACCTTTGTTCTGTATTAGTAATCTTATTTTTGACACGATAAATTTTCAAGGTATATAAATAAATAAATAAAATAAAAAACTATAAAAAATTATTTTATTGAAAACATTTATTCACTAACATGTACAAATAAATATTAATACAATTTTGAACAGCACATCGCACTGAAGGTAATTTACCATGGATGGGGCAGTATGTTTCAAAGTGTTCCAGAAGTGTTAGTTTTGGTATTTCCAGTTGTTTTATTTCAGCTTCCAGTAAGTATTTTTGAACAAACCTCGCTTTTTCCAGTCCTTTCACATAGATTGTTGAATTTGAATAATTTGTCAGTATCACTGGTAAATCGTTGTAGTCAATATTGCCGCCGTTCCATCTTAGGCCATTTATCTTGTTAAAGTTGAATTCATCCTGTCTGCGGGCTTTTGGTGTCAACTCGTTGTATGAATATGGAGGCTTAAAAAAGTACAAGTCTGGTAAAAGTGATCCATGACGTAAAACTGCCAACTCCTTAGCAAACAACTGTCCATTAACTCCGCTGGCAAACTGCACGTCTAAAATGATTCGGTCTGAGCTCATGACTTTGACTGCACAAATGGAAATACAAAGCAGGTGCGATTTCATGGCTTTATATAAGAACTCTTTTCCACACCACCTTAAGAGGTAGAGTTTTATTTGGCGCGTTTTTTTTTATCATGTGGTTTCTCCAATAGGCCTAATCCACAAATATTATCCACATGTTGGCTCAAAAACACATTTTCCTCTTTAGGAGCTTTTTTTTCTTTTAAACCCATATGGTAGAGAGCTGCGATCTTCCAGAAATCTTCGTTTATTTGAAGTCACTTTATATTTTTTTATTTCCGGTATTGTTACCACTTCGTGATCTTTTGTGCGGCGAATATTTTTTGATAGGATGGGAATATGGTCGTCCTCGTTGTCGTTTAATATCATATTTTTGATTGATTCAAAATTTACATGTTGTGAAGCTTCATAATTCAGGCAGATTCCCTTTACCTTACTCTGGACCTTGATGGATTCATCCCTAGTACTATAAACCGCGTATGCATAATTTTTAGGGCCTCCATTTGCAAAAGTTGTTATATAACTACCAGGTCCGTAGCATTCTAACTCATCAGTCATATCTCCAACGAATTCTCCAGTTGGCGGGTCGAATTCTCCCTCTCTGCTAATGTATATGACTGAATCGGTATCGTAATACAAAACTCTTTCTCCAAGCTGCTCCAAGTAGCTAAACAACTTAAGTCGTGCCTGAGTAGTGGTATAACCTGCAATAGAAACGTTAACTGTCCCCAGAGATTCGGCAGCTTCTTCTCTGTAACTCCAGTTTACAATAAGCGTTTCTTCATTGATAGGGAGAAGATGTTGCACCTCTACTGCAGGATTGATTAGCAACTGGTACAACTCTCCTGAACTGTTAAATATGCTCGTCTTTGGCTGGTTTTCCCTCTGTCCAAACTTTCCCCAAAAGGAGTTTAAAATTAGCTTAGCTAGCGATCTTAGTCCGGGATTTTTCTCAACTTCAGCATACTCCAGTTGTACACCTTCATTTTGTCGAAATTCCTCCAAGTATTTCCTCTTTTCATCTTCATTCGAACTGCATTTGCTGGGCCATCCTGATGCCTGCTGTTTCATCTTTATAAATTTGTTCATCATTGAAGTGAATAGACCGCCGGAGAGGGTCGATTTGTCATACGCCTCAGTTTTTTAGCTCCATATTTCATACATATTCAGTATTTTGTATCCCCTAATTACAGCCATCTTTACCTCGTCAATTACCCATGTTCCAATCAGAGCTCTTTCCTCATCCGTGTGTGAGCATTCTGGATGTTGGTTTTTCTCATCGCTACATCTATGGCATAATGGAAACATTAATTTATAATTTTGTTTAATTGGTAAGACGGGATGATACAATCCTTCTGGTGGTAAAATCTTACATTTAATTAGTCCTTCTATTTTATTTAAATCAACCTCGGAGCATGCATCTGTTCCAACATATAATTGAGGGTGTCCGGTGGGGAATTTTCCATACTTGCAAACCCATGGATACAAGGAGCATACATCTATGTATTTTATTTTTTCACCTGGCTTGCATTCGTAATGTGTATACGCATTACCTGTACGGCCTCCATAAAAAGCATCTCTTGGGTTTAAAGGTGAATTTGCCAGTAAAGGATGGTCTCTTAAAGCCTGAATATCTTTATTCAGACCTATCAGTCTGTGAAAATCACACTCCCACATCTCAATAACCTCGTATCCATAGGAACGTAAGCGCTCTGTCTTTGCAACTGTTACTTCATATCGGTGATTTAGAGTCTCGTTTCCGTCTTCATGGAGAGCCTGATCACGGTTATGTTTTAAACACATGGGATGCCCATGGTAATAGCAGCCATGGAATTCAAAAACCTGATTTGTCTGTGCACAATAGCCATCTACTTTTACTCCGTTCAGCACAACTTCCCTTTGTTTAGCAGCATGTGTGATATTTATTACTCTGGTCTTTTCCTCAGATATTAACCACTGAATCGCTATTGCTGACTGATTATCAGCATTTCGATACCCCTTTCTTGGGATAATACCAATAGTATTTGGTCTAAGGAAATTGCGACGGAAAACTAAATTGCATGCAGAGGCAATAGTTGTCGCTTCAACAAATGGGTCAACTTTGCACTCTGTTAACATTAATTTTCTAAACTTTAAGCATGCCTCGGTCAAAATCTGCACATCGCTGATGCAATAGTCGACAATATCACGCTCCATATTAAAGTCGTCATTTTTATGCTGTTCGTACCATTTGAGGAAGCTATCACGATCTTCAGTTTTCATTGAATCGGGACTGTAATATTCTGCAGCCGGCAATTTCCCAACATATTTCTCATTCTCGATTGTGTTAAATAGATGAGGGAAGTATCCTTTTTTATCACAGCTGGTAGATCAAATGCCTTTGGTAGCTGCGCTAGACTCATGGGGAAGTAATTTAGAGAGTCAATAAATTTAATGTTGTCCAACTGCATCATTAGTAGTCTTTTTAAAAATGTACTTCAGTATGAATTGATGGTCAAATGCTTGACCATTATGAGCCTTGACTACTAGCTTTTTAAAATTCCGTCTTATCTCCAACAAATCTTTTAAAAAATCACACACCACATCGGTTTTGTAAATCTTCAGCCTAAATCCACATTTTTGACAAAAACGCAACTTGTCTATTTCAATGCAGAGCTCACAACGCTTTGCGACAACACATAAATTTGGTTCATGCAGCTTCATGTCTCCGACTGATTCTCCTTCTATATATTTTTCTCCTACAACCTTCTCCTGTCTTGTTTCCAAGTCGTAAAAGACGAAAAGAGTATCTTTTGTCGGGGGTGTTCTGACATCAGGCTGTATAAAACAGAAGTGTCCTTGTTCCACATGTTTATCGCAGATCTTGCAAAAATATTCGCCACATATATGGGTTTTGTCCGCCTTATATGTCTTTAGGCAATCTCTGCACTTTTTTACTTCTTCACAGATGCTTTTCTTACCCGACGGCCCTGAAGCTTTGTGTTTGTTAAAGCAACATTCTCCCCTAAAATTCCGATTACAATCTTTACACAATTTTTCGTGTGCAATTTTAGCGCATGCTGGAGTCTGTTGGCAGCAAGGACAGGTTCCTTTACATCTGTGACGGTTTCTGGTATTGTATGGTATATGGCATTCCTCGCAATAATAGGGACAACAAAATGCGGCAGTTAGGGAAACTATCACATTATAGTGGTTATTGTGGTACAGCAAATTTAGTTTTTCTCCGGTATTTTGTCCTTCAAATATCACATCTCTTCCTTTTGCTCCGTATCTATACACTATTATCTTATACTCCTTCAGATGTTCTTGGAATTTTTGTAACTCTGGGATTCCAGCACCTTCATTGGGAATATCTTTTTTAGTCAGCCATCAATTGTGCAACTCGTAGAGTCTGTAACTTTCCAATATCCTGCCTTACTTTGGCGTACTCAGTCTCCTTATTCACGTTGGATATGGCAACAATCAATGCTCGTGGTAGACACAGGTTATCCTTGATTTTTATTACTACGATACCTTTTCTCTTTGCACATTCCTCATCAAATGTGTTATACTTCCTTGCTCTATCATTTCCTCTCCCTTGTGGCAGTCTAACTGTGGTAACACTCAAGCAGAACGTGTCGGTACTTAATCCGCTTGAATTGCTTTGAAAATTTTTTCCAATAGTGTCCCACACATCAGATACATTCAGTGTGGAGGCCAGTCTGTAGCTTAACCACCCCGGGCCTTTCTCCATAAAGGAGGCTCCACAAAAGGTAAAACCAAGGAAATCATCTGGCTGAACTTCTAACAGCACATGCTGTACAATTTCGTCAACTGCACTTTTGATCCAATCTGAGGGTTCCACATTCGTAGGTGGGCTATTGATTTTAAAATTAATTTTGCGCCCCCTCAGATTGAAACGTCTGATATGCGTTGCCACATCGCTGGTGATGGAAAATTTACTCCCAAACTCTCTACCCAACAATTCTTTCAACTAGTCAAAACACCTAACATTGACGCTATTCTCGACAACCAACTTCGCGGCCCCTCTAAGTAACTGCTTCGCGTACATGTACTTTTGCACATCGTTCCAACCGTGAACAAGTGCGAACTCTTCGAACTCCTTTATCCACTCTGTGTACTTTTTATCAGTATCTCCACTGAACTTTTGCACTGATTCTTCCACTAATTTCAACATTCTGCGTTCTTCGTCTACCTGAGCTCTACGCATCCAGATTTTCTTCATATTTCAATTATAAAGACACTGCAAAAACAAAAGAAAAGCAGTGTCTTAAATATAGTAATTAAAAAAAAACCCGTCAACTTTTTCTGATAGTTGAATACAAATAAAAATTGCGGACATAAACTAAAAAACGGATACACGTATTTTAGTAAAAACTAGATAATATAGATATACTATATTTGCTTACCTTCTTTTTCAAAAAAAAATATATCAGCTCCTTCTCAAAATCGCTTCCACTTTATAAAAAACACTTTCTAACACACACGAAATCCCAACTAACTTAAAAATTCGAACAAACGAAAAAAAAACACTTTTTACACTGTATAAAACACTTTCTAACACGCACGAAATTTCCGCTAATTTAAAAACTACGAAAAAAAATAACACTTTTTACACTTAAAACACTTTTAAAAACATACAAAATCCCGACTAACTTAAAACTTTTAAAATCGACGTTCAGCTTCCTGACTCACGTTCTATGTTTAAAATCAACCTTCGAATGACTGAGATGCATTCGTGAGGGTTTTTATATAGTGGCTTTCCACTAAACGGAATATAATTTACGATTATTATCGGCATCCCTTGCGAAAAATAAATTGCATTAACAAAAATACTAAATGTATTCACATTTAAAATTCCAACCCAGTCATCATAAATTGCAATGGCAAAATATCATCTTCATTAATATGTATCACATAAATTCCTCCTCAAGTCATAAACTTTTACGAACGTCTCTGGTAATAATCATAAATATCCCACTGAAATTGCCATGCGCGCTGTATAAAAGCGAACGAATGAAAGAAGAAAAGGAAAATAATAATAATTAAAATTCCATTCGCATGCGCCCTGTATAGAAGCGATCCTGCTTCAGTTATCTTCCCATGATGTTAAAATTTATTGCTAATAAAAATTTATTGCTCTCTGATTTACAAGGAATGTTTTCCTGCGGGCATTAAGATTTATAAGAAATGTTTTCCCTGTTATTTTCTCCCACGGTACACAGAACGAATGAAATTTTATATATGGGACATTCTTTTACAAATCGAACACCTTTTTGACCTAACAATTTTGATTGGTTTCAAATTTTTTTTTTAGAGTCTATACTGAAAATAAAGAGACACGTATACGAGGTTTTTGTTCTAAAATTTTTCTTACCGAAAATATAACCATTGTGAATTTCAATGCTTTATCCAATTCTGTTATATGTTAAATTCATTATCTCTGGTTCTACTGATGCTATCGCCACAATTTTTTTTTTGTTTTGAAGATAATAATATAAGCTTTCAATCACGTCAATGTTGTATCTTCAACTATAGTATCTTTTGAAATAATAGCAATTTAATTGTTTAAATACTATTATTAACCTGATAACCACAACGAAATCGATTTAAAAAATTACTATCGTATTCGTAATGTTTTTTGCTACAAAAGCCTTTTTTCAGAAAGATGGGGCCGTTACTAGTTTAAGAGTGAGAAAATAATTTCGTCTACGCTTCACGTGGCGCGGCAGCGCCCTCAAGTACTGAGCGCATAAAGTTTTATTAGAGTCACTGTCACAATTGCGTAAATTTTGTCTTTCGAAATCATAAATCGTTTGTGTTTTAACTAATAAAAAAACTTACTCAAGTATATGTGTTGGATATAAACATATGTTCAGCGATCGTTTAAATTTTACCAAACGTTCCCGTGCGATTCAACCTGAAAGCATAAAAGGGCAACTTCAAAAAGTATGAAACGGGGTTATATTTGTGTATTTATTCATACATACTGTTATTCCACTGTTTTACGCCTGTACAATAGTATTTTATACAAACATATAAATGCAATGAAATCTAGGGAAATGTACAATTGCACATAATTATTTTATAATTGTCACTTCAGTGAAATGTTCCTGCGACGAAAAATGCTTTGCTTTTGCTTTTTTTAGTGAGATAGGTATGATGCAATGATATGACAACGTTCCTTTCACTGTTACAGCTTTTTCAAATCTTGTTTGTAATTTCTTTTCTTCTTCGTCATACTCTTTACTTTCAACAAACTCCAATGAAATATTAGGAAGTGCTCCAGTTGCCCACTGGAATAACTCTCTTGGAGTTTGAATTGGATTTCCTACTCTCTGGAGGCTTGTTCTGGCAGCTAACCTTTTCAATGTCCCTCCTAAGCCGTCGCATGCACCTTTGCCGTGGGACGTTGGAAAGAAGTGCCACTCTGCTGCTATACCAAAGTCTTGTTGATGATGAATAAGATTGGCAAAGTTTTTTCTATTCTTATATTGAGCACTCGCTCCATCGGAAAAATAAATAATTTTTTTGACTTTACTCAAGTTTTTTTTCAAAAAATTTACCAAATGTTTTTGGAACACGTAAACTGCTACTGTATCGTGGTGCAAGCAGTCTGAAATTATTACAAAACTTTTCATTTTTACTTCCAAATTATGCTTGTAGTAGATGGCAAATGGGTGAACTGTGGCTTGATTATTATTCCAGTGAATGCCTTGCACTGAATCCTGAATAACAAAAGCGTAATTTTCAGAAAAATCACACATAACAATACATTCACTTTCAACAAGTTCTTCCTTTTTAATAGTAACAAAAATATTTTGCTTTTTGACAAGAAATGAATGAAGAAGCAATTTTTCTAAACCGATCTTTAATTTTTCTATATAGTCATCTACTGGGGATATTAAAATTTGCAAAGATGCTCGGTCAACATTTGTCCACTGCCTGTAAGTGATGTCTTCAATATCATTTTCATTAAAAATGCTTTCCAATTCATCTATCAGATTTTGTGCGCCAGGACATGCAGTACACTTCCTAAAGTAGCATTTAGATTCCGCATCAGAGCAAATCATCCTTTTCAAGCAATCGTGATACGTTTTTATAGGATTTGGGGTTTCAGCTGTAAGGTGTTTTATATTAGGCCCTTCAAGTAATAATTTTACATTTTCATGAATTGCACAAACACATACAGAATGTGTTCCACTTCCACCTGCTAACACGCAATGTTTCGGGCGCAAAGATGCAAATTTTGAAAAACTACACTTGAATGCAGGAAATTTATCAGTATATAATTGATAAATTTCTCTTAAATTTAATAACAGTAATTTTTTCTGTACATGAATGCGTTGGCCATTTTTCTTCACAGAAACGAAATCTTTTTTACCTGGCATCATTCGGCTATTGTCATCCAGCTCATAAAAACTAATCACTGAATCAATTACATGTTTTTCTAAGGACGGATGGCTTTTAGGGGAAGGTGTACACAAAGTACCAGTTTGTTTTGCTACAGTGATCATGTGAGTTGTGGCGGCAGGAAAATGTTGTGCGATTTTTCTAAAAGACCAGTCTTTAAAAATAGTCAAAATTCTAATTTTTGTTTCACGTTCTTCAGTGGTATTAAATGTGTCTTTCAAAATTTGCACAATATTACTTCCATCATTCTCCTCTACACTAACACTATTCACATTACTAGCACCATGAAAAATTTTTTGAGACATCGCCTCGGAAATGCTTGCAACTTTTTCGGAAGAATAGCGCTTCCGGGAAATGAGTGCCTTTTTAATAGGTGAAGTACCGATCAAAATCAAACCTTTGTTAATTGCATCTATTGCTTCCGAAATTACTTCTTTATCCTCATCATATGGCGCAGGACTTGTTGGGCTAAGGGCTTTTTCCACTTCATCATCAGTCGAAGCTGTAGGGTCAATATCATCAACTTCTTGGTGCTGCGAAATACATGTATTTATTTACATTGAAAAACAATATTACAAAATCGCGACAGTATAAATCACAAGATATGTAATTTATCAATCCTTCAACAAAAAATGAATAAATTCGAGCAAAAAAATATATATTGAAATTTCTTAGAATTTAAATACAAACAAATAATATAATTAATTCATGAATTTTGTTTACTGAAATTAAATGTAGTGATAAGTACCTGATCGCCTTTTTTTTCTTCATTTTTGATTTCAGGGTTCTGACGCGATTCCGGCAATTTCTTACGGCACGTGTCACAAATTCTCTGCTCAAGAGACTCTTCTGTTGCTGGTTTATTTAATGCCAATAAATATTCCCTTCGTACTTTCCTGAGACATTTTCTGTTTTTCATTTTTGGATGAGAGGATAAACCAAAAGGATTAAAACATCTATCCTTTCTAATTTTTGGTAGTACCGATGATAGTGGCGGTTGTGACATTTTCTTACGTGTAACTAACTAGATTTTTCTTACTCACTTCCACAAATAAAAAAAGCCGAAAAGGAAGATGCGTGCTCTTACTACTCTTTTCCGAAGTGAACTACGTAAGCAGTTCGAAACTGAATGTTCGGACACGCTTCAACACGTTTCAAGCCCTCTCAAGCCCTCTCTCACCTCTCCCCATAAAACCAAGCGAACCTTTTTGTTTCGTGTTTCATCGTGTAAAATGAGCCTAGACGAAATTATTTTCTCACTCTTAAACTAGTAACGGCCCCATCTTTCTGAAAAAAGGCTTTTGTAGCAAAAAACATTACGAATACGATAGTAATTTTTTAAATCGATTTCGTTGTGGTTAACAGGTTAATAATAGTATTTAAACAATTAAATTGCTATTATTTCAAAAGATACTATAGTTGAAGGTACAACATTGACGAGATTGAAAGCTTATATTATTATCTTCAAAATAAAAAAAAATTGTGACGATAGCATCAGTAGAACCAGAGATAATGAATTTAACATATAACAGAATTGGATAAAGCATTGAAATTCACAATGGTCATATTTTCGGTAAAAAAAATTTTTAAACAAAAACCTCGTATACGTGTCTGTTAATATACAATAACAACTTCGTAACAAAAAATTGAGGAGATTTGGAGAGGTGGGAATTTTTTTTGGTCCAAATCCGTACGATTTGTAAAAGAATGTCCCATATACAAGTTTTTTCATCGAGAATAACAACAGTTGGGGATAATGTACGCGTTGGAAGTGGAGGGGATATGATTTCTGTATATAAATCCTCTGTGCTCTGGAGACTGGGAATCAGAAAACTCGAAGCTCTTCAACAGAACAGCGGTAAGTATCCTTAGCCAACCGTAAGCAATCGGCATTTTTGCCAGTATAGTTCTATTTTAACTTGTTTTTTTTCTTTTAGCAGTACAAGCGACAGCAACACCAACAGCAACAGCAGCAAAAGAAACCACTTCAATCAGAAACCAGCATAATGGTAAGTACTTTTAGACTCCAAAGTTTTTTTTAAATTAATTTAATTTTTTTTAAATAGAGTACCTTCGAACTTTTGTCTTCGGTTGCCGAAAGTACCTCAACGGAAAACATCCCCATCTCAGCCATGGAGGAGAACAAACCCTACCCCATCAAGTTTTTTAAACTTGTTACAACGAAGTATGGGTTAAGGGTAATTGTTTCCTTCATGGACAACACCTTTGTGTATCTGCCGGAGAGATTTGCAGAGAAGATAAAAACGGAAGAGCAGATAAGCGAGCTGAATGCGGAGAGGGGCAAATCCATGATTTTCGAGGGAAAGGACATCAGCAGAGGCGGACTTTTAAACATAAAATTTATTTAAAAGAGGCAAGAGAGAATACATTTTTATAAAAAAAAATATTTATTTTTAAGTTTAAAATTTTATTAAATATTAAAAAAAAAATAAAATATATTTTTTTAAAAAAAAAAAACATTTTTTTCTTTTACTTATTTTTATTTTATTTGTTTTTGCAAAAGATTTTTTTTTAATTTTACTGGTTGGTGCAGCATCTCCAGCTCTGCTCTAAGTGACATCTTCTTTTAGTCGTAGTAGTAGTGTTTAGTAACCAATCAGGGTGTAGCAGGTTTTGCAGCATCTCCAACTCTGTCCTACGTTTCCTTTTCTTCGGTATCCGGCTGGTCCCCACCGATGACTCATGTGCATCACCGTGGCCTGCACGAGTTTGCTGCTGCTGCTGCTCCTCCTCGATCTTAACACCGGGACCTGCTCGAGTTTGCTGCTGCTGCTGCTCCTCCTCGATCTTAACACCGGGACCTGCTCGAGTTTGCTGCTGCTGCTGCTCCTCGATCTTAACACCGGGGCCCGCTCGAGTTTGCTGCTGCTGCTGCTCCTCGATCTTAACACCGGGGCCTGCTCGAGTTTGCTGTTGCTGCTGCTCGTCTTCGGCCTCATCCTCGAACTTGTTTAGCAAGTTCCGAAGCCTCCTTATTAATCTCTCTTCAACCTGACGCCCCATCGTTTTGATTAGAGTCCATTCAATAGCCCTGTTTAGAACTAGGTATCTGCAAATGAGCCTCTTCTCTGGTGTAGTTAGTTCTGGGGTACTTTCTACCGCCTTGCTTAGGGCGACGAATCTCCTAATGTCAATCCTTTCTTCGATGTTTTCTCTATGCGGGAACATGTTGCCTTTGAAAAAACTGAGATTTTATGATTCCCAGTCTCCTGAACACGGATTTATATATCCAACTCACTAATCCCTACCATCATTTCTATCTCATACATTGATGCATTTTGCAAAAGTCATAAACTTTTACACCGATGGCTGGTCTCCTGAGCTAATAAAAATTCCGCTCAAATGGACAGGGTACACATGCGCATGCATATAGAAGTGATCCTGCTTCAGTTATCTTCCCACCATGTTTAAAGTTATTGCTAATAAAAATTCGCGAACCTAAAACTCCTTCTCCATTAATTGCATTTTTACGACGATCGCTGGTATCTAGAGCTAATAAAAATTCCCTTCAAAACGGCCTGGGGCAAACAGGTGCATGCATATAGAAGTGATCCTGCTTCAGTTATCTTCACACCATGTTAAAAGTTATTGCTAATAAAAATTCGCGAACGTAAAATCTTTTCCCATTAATTGCGATTTTACGACGGTCGCTGAAATCCAGAGCTAATAAAAATTCCGTTCGCAATGCAGTGCAAGCATGCGCATGCGTATAAAAGCGAACGAACGAACGAAAGAAGAAAAGGAAAGTAATAATAATAAACATTCCTTTAAAATTGCCTAGATCCTTAAAAACGTCTAGACATTTTTATAAAGCACAGAGTGAATCTAACTTTAGGATTTTAAATTTATGATTAACAATTTCTACATGTAGGGAATTATTTTGGTGTTAAGTAAAGGACGGTGTAAATTAATTTGATATTTTTCAAGTTAGCAAAACTTATGGCTTTTTTTTTAATTCAGCGTTCCGGCTACTTTATTTTTGGGTTCGCCTAATATATATATATATATATATATGCGAGGAGCAAGGAGCGCCAGTCGCAAGTTCAGTGACCTACCCCACTGCCACCTTTCATATGGCAACACTGTCTGGCACACACACTGGCGCCTTTTCATATGGCACTACTGTCTGGCCAATCCCCATAGGCCCCCCCAAGACCCCCGCCGAGTCCCCGCCAAGACCCAGCCGAGGACCCCAGCCGCAGCCCCGCCGAGGTCGCCGACCCCCGCTGAGCCCCAAGCCACCGGCCCTGACCGACCCGTCCAGTCTCTAGGTCAACCACCTTGACCTACATCCCAAGGCCAATTACAGGTGATTGATTGATTGATGACAGGTGATTGACCTCGAGACTGAACTACATACGTGATTTATGGGTTTGACCTAGATTCCAAGGACGGGCCCACCGGCTAAGCCCCCGTACGTGATTTATGGGTTTGACCTAGATTCCAAGGACGGGACCACCGGCTAAGCCCCCACGACTGCAAGGTCATTAGCCAAGGTGACACGTCCAATAATCCCAATAGTCATAAATCACACCTAATTAGTCGTAAAAACAATAAATGTCATTGTAATTGGTCGTAAAAATTAATGGACCGGTTTGACCCACATTCCAACGGGCGGGGCCCTGACCTACATTCACAAAACAGGTTTTGGTTCCCACGCTAAACCGTCCCCATACCTACTCCCGCGAGAACGTGAAGGTTGATGAATTAGTTATCATAAAGGAGGACTCTTTACCGCCAAGTCGATGGGCTCTAGGGCGAATTGTAAGCACACATGCAGGAGATGATGGTTTAGTACGAGTTGTATCCATACGAACTAAAGACAAAGTACTCAAACGACCAATTACCAAGATCTGCAGACTTCCCATTCAGACGCAAGAAGAAAATTCTAAAAATTTGAATTAATTAACATTTTATTAAGTATATTAGTACAAATACTAATCCAAACAATATACCGCCATTTCCAAACCCAACATGATCATCCTGCATCCACCTACATGTCCTAAGAGCAAATCCCGGCATTATCCGATATCCCGTCAATTTCCCTAGTTTATTTACAAAACTCCTCCACCAGAAGGATGATGAAGGTATGTTCCACCTTAAATTCCACTATTAGCTACAATTTTGACATCGTGCAAGCAACGACGCTAACGGGGGGAGTATGTTCGGTGCAAACAGATACGCTATCAAAACTAGGTCATCCACCAAAACTAGGTCATGACCCAGTCATGAGGGCCAACAGCAAGATCAACTAAAAAACAAAATAAAATATATGGATGATATGAATATCTAAATTTGTAACCAGAAACCTAATTCACCAAGTAACAAATAATTATAAATAATTCGACCTCACACGACTGTCACAACAATTAATGGCCACTGCGGAGTGACAACATTGATTATATACTAAGTAGATATGGACAAACATTTGTCCGACTACGACGCTAGATGGCGATAGTTACACTGATATGAATTTTTGGGATTCTAATGTCTGTTGTAAACCTCTAAAATCAACGGGGGTGGGTTTTCAACATTAATTTTATAATATTATTTCGTTCTACGTGCATAATAATCATAACATACAAAAATTTTCAATTTTATTAATTTTAAGTAAAACGTGAAGAAAAGCAGGTTTGCGCCTGAATTTAAAAAAGCATTACAAAGCCCTTCACGCATGTTGGAAGAAAAGCCAGAAGTTTTGGATCTAAAAAAAATAGATTCCTGTGCGCATATTCCTTTTGTTTTGTTGTTTTGTTGTTGTTGGAAAATACGATTTCTTGGTCGGTGGCTGAAATTTATCAATGAAGGGAATTATGAATGGAAGAGATATGCGAATGTAATCGGAAATTTGCTATCGTGTTTTTTTCTATTTTGAGAAAAATGAAGTATGTAGGTTTTTTTTGAACAAAAATTCAAGCCTTTTTGTATTGATTTTATTATTGATTATAATTATATAATAATTATAGAGAGAAAATATGTATGAGTCATTTAGTTTTGGTCAACTATTTCAAAATATAAATTTGAATATAATTGTTTACAGTAATAAAAAACAATAAAAAAAATCAGAATTTCGCAAGAGTAGTGGAATCATTGAAGGGAGAACAGTTCCGATTTTGAAATTTCTTTTAAAATGCTTGTATTAAGGGTAATTGTTTACTTTATCACCCCGCACCGCTTTGGGCGGAACACCAAAATAGTCGCGCCCTACTCCGAGAATGAGATCGAGATTGGGGTGGGGGAGTGTTTGGGGGCGCGCAATCCAGAGTCAAAATCGTTACTAATATAATTGCTTATTAAACCGCTATTTTTAAAAAAATACTTGTAAAAAAGTGATTTTTACGAAATTTCAACCCTGAATAACTTTTTAGAGGGTGGCCGACGGCTAATTCCAAAGGAAATGTGTTCAGGTCAACCCCCTATACAATCACTACCGCCTGCGGGGGTGGGCTGATAAAGTAAATAATTACCTAAAATTCTAAGATATGTACATAATGGAAGTGAATGAGATCAGTCTGTAAAAGTTTTATAGACTCCGGAACCGGAGGAGGAGAAATGGGGGTTCAAAATTTGTGAAACTCGAAATGGTCTTCATTTAGGGTTCATCATTGGCTTCATTTAGGATTCGTTTTTGAGTTTCACATTTTGTTATTTCGAATCAAAAATACGAAAAAAATGCCTTTTTTGAAACGCTCATAGTATATATGAAAATTCGTATCACCTCAACTGCAAAATAAACGGAATCTACTATTGGCTTATGGGTGCAGCGAGGCGTCACGGGTTCCAACTAGTTCATCTATATATCCCACGCCATCACCCTTCATTGGTTTCAGTAAAACCACCTCCTTGCTTACTTCCGATGGCATCAAATTTTAAAATTCAATGAAAATAATCCAAGAATTGGAAATAAAAATACTGCCGTGAACCATAATTAGTGGCGAGTCCCTCGACACAAAAACTCTCTGGTTTTGTGGTGACAAAAAGATTGCAAACAAGTTGGAATTCTTGATGTACAGGTTGCAACGAGATCCAAAATCAAAGAAGAAAGTTGTAGATGTAGACATATTGTGTAGTTATAAGCAATATGAGGGGACGCAAACCATTGTTTGGGACGACCAGCTTCAAAAAGGGAGTATGGTGTTACAGAAGTATTAGAAAACGAAAATAGAGATACATACATAAGCACAGACGAAGAAATATCTAGGATAGAAAACTCTAGTATGTATTTACAAATTAACCGATAATTGAAAGAAGGAAAGCCGCTTGAAAAATTTAGCACAAACATTCGGTCGACATTGACCGCACAGGCACTCCGTCACTTCAAAATACGACCGACAAAAGCCTCTTTCAAGTGGACCCACCATAAGTTCTATAATATACATATCTACAATATGTTCATTAATTTTTAATATCTTTTTATTGGTTCAAAGGCAATTTTTTTTAAATGCTTGGCTTTTTCTCAAAAGTTGTTACTTTGCAAATTACTGAGTAGATAGAAAGGCCGGCCCGTCTTCTGAACTACATACATTTTTGTTCTTTGCAGAAACTTAAAAGTAGAGCAATGCGTGCAACGGAAAAGCGGAAAATTGTTGCAGACTCTAATTCAAAGCCTTCTGTAAAACTGTAAAATTAACTTACATCTCAGTTCTAAGGAGCTGGTATGAGAGCTTTATTTCTGGCCGTTCAATCAAGGTGGTATTGGGTGGCTTCGAATCCAACAATAATTCCATATCGGCTGGCGTTCTCCAAGGGTCGATTCCCTCACCTGCTTTCTTTCTAATATTCATTAATGATCTGCTCTTAATCCCATCCAACCCACTTCATAGTTTTGTCTATGTCGGTACTCTGCGTTAATCCTACGCCTTCGACAATATAAGACTTTTCAGACCTTATCTCCTAGACCGTGAACGCATGAATCGTGTCGAATTCAACGCTACAAAAACAAAGTACTGTCTTATCTCTACAAAAACCTGCACCGTCCTTCCCTTTATCTCAGCGGGCAAAAAGAATATAATGTCTGACTCATATCTAAATATCTTAGACGTAATTTTATCTTCAGATCTACGATGGAATAATCACATATTCCAAATCGCCAAAAAAACTTATCAATGCCTAGGATTCCTCCTTCAGCCAGCTGCCTTGGCTACAATTTACAAGTCCTACATTCCACCCTGCTTTGTATATCACTCGTCCCAAAAACTATTTTGGCTGGAGAAGGTGCCAGGCCGCACCTTTCTCCTCCATAGACCCTTTAAGCCACCGTAGGAATGTAGTAGGACTCATTAAGTTTTACCGCTTTTACCATAGCGACTGCTTCCACAGTCGGTGTTTCTGAACCCAGCAGAGTTCAAACGCAAGGTTCATCGACATCTACTCACACACCCTCCAGACCTGTAACCTATCCCTTCTCTTCTATCCTTCAGACCAAGCTTACTACTAGACATTACACCATGACTTGAACGACATGACGGACTAGTGTTGCAAAGGGAGATTCCTTAGCTTGACCATGCCCATTAAAAAAATTCAAAAATAAAAATCATTTTATATATCTCAATACTAGTACAAAAATTACAAGTTTCTACGAATTAAAATACCTGAGAAGAAAATCTAAAAATTTGTCACATTTTTCGCTAAAAAAAGTTAAATAATCCCTTAAAACCCATTTCATTTTTCTGAACATAATAAGAAACGCTTGATGCCAAATTCATTTCTTTACCCCATTGTCAAATTTCACACATCGGCCACGAAATCATCATCACAAAAAACGTAGGAATCTATTTTTAGACCCGCAGCCACTAAAATAAAAGCCGCAGCTAATGATTTTTTTTCCAAAAGCGCGAAAGGCTTTTTCATAAACAAGGAAAAGTTTATTTCGGAAACTAACCATATAGAGGAGAACAAAACCCTGCGATACTAGCGCACGAAGTTCATAGCGTCGTAGTCTAATGTTATTTTGACTCGCGTTTGTCCATATCTACTTAGTATATAATCAATGGTGACAACTTATAAAAAATGATACATCCCACAAAATAGAATCCACCTTTCGAAAATTAATAAATCACGCCTATTAGAGTGGGGAACCCGATCGGTTCTTGTCGGAGGTATTTCAGCCGAATTATTCAATATCAGATTCCCCTTATTAGATTGAAAAGAAAGAAAAGAAAGTAAACTCTGGAAAAATCTAGAAGGGAGAATCGAGGGTCATGAATATTCGGTGAAGGCGTTAAATTTCACTTTTTTTCTCAGGCTGAGGTAGAAGCAACAACTTGGTGAGTTAGGGTTCTTGGACGAAATATTTATATTTTTGGAAGCATATTGTACAAAAAATCTAATTTAGTCATGTTCGATTATTTTGAAGCTATTAGAATTAAATATAACCTTTTAATTTCCGTTTTTATATTTGAGCAACATAATTAATTTGTGAAATAAGCTTATTTATTGCAAGTGATTTCTTTCAATTGAAATATTGACCAGTTTTTTATCAAAGTGCGGTGGTTCAAGCGGCTGAGGCGTCACCCACAACAAAACATTGTCGCCGGTTCAAGGAACGGCCAAGGGACTCTAAATTCATTTTATTTTCTTTTATTTTTTATTTTCTTGAGAAAATTTAGGAGATCCAAAGACGCTGGACGATCAATCCTGCCAAGTCCGAGGTAAGACAATCTACTACAAAATCGAGGTAAAAACAGTTTCCTTCATGGACAACACCTTTGTGTATTGTAACGGTCGGTTAATTATTGCCAAATTCTTATTATTAATTATTCCCCCAATCTCGCGGAAATTTTAGAAATTAATATTCCAATCACTTCAGGAGCTTTTTGATTCGAACAATTTTTGAATCACGTAGGTGAATGAAAACAAAATTTTTCTGAGAAAAGAAAAAAATAGAATTTTTTTGACAGTCTGGATTGAATCGTTACTGAGACTGGACGTCGGGCTTTAGATTTTGGAGAAAATAAGTTTTTTTCGTTACATGTACGTCTTACCCACATAATCAAGAAAAAACAGAGGCAGTGCTCAGTTCTGATCCGAAAGTTGGATATAATAGTTAAAAATCGGCTCGAAATTCGGCTATAACCAAAGTGTTATAAATATATCGAATTTGCCAGATCTAGGGCAACCGAATATTACGTGATTGTACGTGAATTTTTCCTGTTTCTGTGACCAGAGAACAGCCAAACAAAGCATGTATTTCATGAAGATTTCCCTGTAGCTGTCATCCAGCGGCAATCTTAAGTTGCAATATACAGACTGTGGTTATATCGAGAGAAGGCGCTTGTATAGGTTGGTTCAATGTGGGGCCTAATAAGGTTAAAAACAATTTTTTTGAGACCCTAATTTCAAACAAACAAACAAAACACAAGAAAAAAAAATCTTAAAACAAAGTTAAAAGTTTTTCCTGAATTACGCCTGGAAATATCCAGTTAATCTGTTAAAGGTAGTGGGAAGTGAACTTAGCTTCTACCAAGCCAGCAGATAACCTAATATCGAACTACAATTGGAGGAATTCGTTTATCATTACGAATTTTATAAGGCAGTGAACTAGCGGAGGTACCACTGGGGCTTCATGCTTTGTGGATTATACTGAGTAACCTGCATTCACTGCTTGGTGCCGGTTTACTCAACGGACGATTTTGGTATCATTATAATCAGTTAAGGCGTAGGAGTGCAGGAAGAGGCAAGATATTTGGTTTTAATTGTACCTTTAATCAACTATATTTACCATTGTATTATTACTTAACTATATTTTCAATTCATTTAGTTATATAAGATATTCACAAATTTTGATTATATATTTACATATTTTAAACAAAAAAAAAAGAAAAAAAAACATTAGTTTAATAATATTTTATTATAGCGATATTACACTAACACCTTCGCATAATCTATTCATCAAATTTTTAGAACCTATTCACAAGTGCTAATACTGAGATTAATTACACACTCTGTTGCTATAATATGTACTATTCATTTTAAGGGACACAGACACAATACTTTGTAATTATAGTACACTTCAAGCACTCTTTTGTTTTTGAGACCTCTTTATTGGGTAGTATTTGGTTCTGTGTCGAAAGCGGTCCAGTTGAACTGTTTACCTTTTTGCCTTACCCAGGAAATATTAGTACTTCTCTTTGGCCAAAGCGTCGTTGATCCTTTTCCGTGTGGATTTGCTGAGATCCAGGGAGTGCCCCCGCACCTAACATATACCTTCTCACCTATCACTACACTTTTGGTTAATTAAACATTGTTGTTGCTACGGCATTTTATTGATTTTATAATATCGTATTTTTTTGTTAAATAATATATGCCTACATAACTTTGACCAATTAAATGTGTATACTTTCACTTGATATGCAGCACTAGATTTTTCCTTTGAGTTCTAGGATGGTTGGGGAGGGAGTTTTTTTCTCTAGGATCTCCCGGCGGTGATCCAACGTTGATACAGGTCACCAGACTCTGTAGTACCAGTCGTGGATCTATGCGGGGATGGACACATACTCGATGAAGACATGAATAGCTGTCACTCGGATAACTAGGTAAGTGGTGAACCCAAACGATATCGTTCCGGTCACACACCCCACGACCCCTTCCGGCGAGCTAGCGTAAACCGTGTGGCCGGTTTAGCATCCCCTATAAATATTTAGAAAAATAGGGAGGATGTTGTCTCAAAATTTTTTATGTCTACCCAAGCATGATGGCAGTAGCCTTGCTGTCACTAGCAAGGAGCTCCATTGTGCCGGTACAACTTTAAAGTTTTATTAAAAATTAAAAAATAAAATATATTTCTTTTTAAAAAAAACATTTTTTTTTTAAGTTGAAAGTTTTATTAAAAATTAAAAATAAAATATATTTTTTTTTGTTAAAAAATATTTTTTTCTTTTACTTATTTTTTATTTTTACAAAAGGTTTTTTATTTTTTATTTTTCTGATTGGAGCAGCATCTCCAGCTCCGCTCTAAGATATGACATCTTCTTCTTTTACTTGTGGTAGTCTGTGACCAATCAGGGTGTAGCAAGTTTTGCAGCATCTCCAGCTCTGTCCTACGCTTCCGTTTCACTATGTTAACTGCTGCTTCCACAGTTGGAGCCTGCTCCCTACTGCATACCGGTGCTTGGTTGGTCCCCACGGAAGACTCATGTACAGCGCCTTGGCCTGCAAGAGTTTGCTGCTGCTGCTGCTCGTCCTGCTCCTCCAACTTAGCACCGTGGCCGGCAAGAGTTTGCTGCTGCTGCTGCTCATCCTGGCCCTCGAGCTTAACACCATAGGCTGCATGAGTTTGCTGCTGCTGCTGCTCATCCTGGCCCTCGAGCTTAACACCATGGGCTGCATGAGTTTGCTGCTGCTGCTCGTCCTGGTCCTCGAACTTATTCAGCAAATCCTGAATCCTCCTTATTACCGCTCCTTCAACCTGCCGCCCCATCATTTTAATGAGAAGCCATTCAATTGCCCTGTTTAGAGCCAGGTACCGGCAGATCCGCATCACCTCTGGTCTTGATAGCTCCGGAGTTGCTTCTACAGCCCTGCTTAGGGCGATGAATTTTTTAATTTCTATCCTTTCCTCGTAGTTAAGATTTGTCATGTTGACTTTGAACACTGGGATTTTATGATTCCCAGTCTCCTGAGCACGGATTTATATATCCAACGCACTAACCCCTACCATCATTTCTATATCATACATTGATGCACCTTGCATAAAAGTGATCCTGCTTCAGTTATCTTCCCACCATGTTAAAAAAAGTTATTGCTAAAAAAAAAAATTCGCGAGCGTAAAATCCCTTGAATGTCATAAACTTTAAACGAGGTTCGCTGGTATCCCGAGCTAATAAACATTCCATTCAAAATGTACTGGGCAGAATGCACTCTGTATAGAAGCGAACTAATGAAGGGAGAAAAGGAAAGTAATAATAATAAAAATTCCATTCACGTGCGCTCTGTATAGAAGCGATCCTGCTTCGGTTATCTTCCCACCATGTTAAAAGTTATTGCTAAAAAAAAAAATCGCGATCGTAAAATCCATTGAATGTCATAAACTTTAAACGAGGATCGCTGGTAAATTGGGTTGGAGATAATAATAAGCTGCGTTTTTTAATGAACCGGATTTTTAGTTCATTAAAAACGTCTAGGGATTTTTATAAATCATCGAATGAATCTAACCTTAGTATACCAAATTTATGATTAACAATTTATACATGTAGGGAATTATTTTGGCGTCAAGTAAAGGAATGTCTAAATTAATTTGATATTTTTCAAGTTAGCAAAACTAATTTGTTTTTCATGAATAAATTTTTTGTTTACAAATAATATTATTGACTTTGTTAAAAATTAATATCATATTAACACCTTTATTTCACAACATTATGTAATATGAGCAAAACGCAGACAAACGCATACATACACATACACTTTCCTTTCTTTCTCTCGTACATGACCATATAAAGTCGCACGAGACAGCACAGCTAAGAAAATCCAAGATGGCGGGAAAAGGTGAATCTGAAGGGTATACATAAGCCCATGCTGGCCTGCAGAATGCAAGATCCCCCATAGCAACAGTCCTTTAGTACGTGGCGGCAACGGAGCCAGATGCCGAAGCGGACGGCCAAGTGACCGCCTGCAAGGTCATTAGCCTGAGTGTCATAACCGGTTCAACTCTCACAAGGCTGGGGCGGGGGCAGGAACAGGGAGCACCAGCCGCAAAGGTCAACGGCCTTCCCAGAGCTCTGCCGAGTTCCCGCCAGGGCCCCATCCGAGGACCCCAGCCGCAGCCCCGCCGAGGTCGCCGACCCCCGCCGAGCCCCAAGCCACCGGCCCTGACCGACTCGTCCAGTCTCTAGGTCAACCACCTTGACCTACATCCCAAGGCCAATTACAGGTGATTGATTGATTGATGACAGGTGATTGACCTTGAGACTGAACTACATACGTGATTTATGGGTTTGACCTAGATTCCTAGGACGGGCCCACCGGCTAAGCTCCCGTACGTGATTTATGGGTTTGACCTAGATTCCAAGGACGGGCCCACCGGCTAAGCCCCACGACTGCAAGGTCATTGGCCCCAATAGTCATAAATCACACCTAATTAGTCGTAAAAACAATAAATGTCATTGTAATTGGTCGTAAAAATTAATGGACCGGTTTGACCCACATTCCAAGGGGCGGGGCCCTGACCTACATTCACAAAACAGGTTTTGGTTCCCAGTCTAAACCGTCCTAGTACCTACTAACATCTCCATCTGTTACGCAATAACGGGCTACATTTTCACGTATTTTACATGAAAATTTGTATGTCCGATAAGATTGGGTAACCAAGGATGTAAAAGAATCTGGTAAATCATTATCTTCATCTACTTGTGGTGATACAACAATTTTCCTTGTTAGAAAGTTATGTAGTACGCAACAAGCATTCACAATTAAGTCACATACACCGGGTGCGACTTCAAGGGGGTGGTGGAAAACTCTAAATCTGCTAGCATAACGACCAAATGCCATTTGTACGGCATAGTCTATAGTTGTAGGCCTGTTGAGCTGTATTAAGCTCTAAATTTCTGTTAAATGGCTTCATAAGGTGAGAATCCAAGGCAAAAGCATCGTCACCAATGAAAAAAAGGCGTATTTGTATTTTGACCTGGTAGTGGTTTACTGCAAGGAATTTGCAATTTGTTATTTTTCAAAGCTTTGTACAAACTGCTATTCTGGTATATAGCGCTGCCAGCAGCCTTTCCATTCACTCCTACATCAATAAAACTGAATCTGGAATGAGCATCCACCAAAGCAAGGAGCACTATACTAAAAAACCCCTTATAATTATAAAAGGATGATCCACTATGAGCGGGGGATTTTATTCGGATATGCTTTCCATCTAATGAGCCTAAAGTATGTGGGAAATCCCAAACTTTTTCAAAATCATCGGCTATTTCCTTCCACGGAGTTTCCGATTCTGGAAACTATTTAAATAAACATCAATAAATGCTAAGAATTTCAAATATTTCCTGCTTACCTCTAAGTATATCGGTTATAGAGATTGATAAATAGCTGGTACCTCTGGAACAAACTGGCTTATACTTTTACGAGATATTCTGGTAAGAAATTTCAACGATCGGTAGGAATCTCCAGAAGCAATGAACCTAAGCGTTACTGCTAGTCGTACTCTTGGAGTGATCGCATATCTCATAGTTGTATTTTTTTGCTATTGAATTTTCAACCTAAAATATTCCATGTACTTGTTTAATGACACTGTGGCAGCACTGACGGAAAGACAGCGGAAACGCAACTTTAATCAACTACGGCATGGCTGGCAACAGTCGGTAAAAAGCTCTCACACTGACATGCATATTTAAAATGCGGAGTATAATAAGTACATATTATTTGTTTTGTTTACAACGATTAAAAACTAAGTAAGAACATTGCTTTCGTTATACATAACTAAAGACTAAAATAAAAGGAACGTTGTAGTTTGTATTTCGGAAATAAGAACTTTTTCCCCACAAAATGGTGACCCCAATGTGTTGAAGCACACTCGTGTTCGTGTTAACCTCAAATAATAAAAACATCGAAAGAACCAAAATTAGCGGTAACAAATTTAAAATTAAAATAAATTAATTTTGTGCGAATAATAATAATCAATAACAAATTTACTAATAAAATTTAATTTTATACGAGTCAACATAATGACAGAAAATCAAGAAGAAAATGGTGGCCGTGTGAGGCAAGAAGTAGGCCGC
Organism: Thereva nobilitata; assembly: GCA_963855945.1. Classification (NCBI taxonomy): domain Eukaryota; kingdom Metazoa; phylum Arthropoda; class Insecta; order Diptera; family Therevidae; genus Thereva; species Thereva nobilitata. The sequence goes on from OY979698.1 coordinate 38,551,929, forward strand.
GTAACGGTGAAGGTACCGCCTTTTTGGAGAAACGACCCTGAATTGTGGTTTCTGCACATCGAGTCGCAATTTTTTAACACTGGTGTGACGCTTGATACCACGAAATTCCACATTGTAGTAGGCGCGTTGGATGTCAATATACTCAGCCAAGTAGGCGATATAATTAGAAAACTACCGACAGATGATAAATACAAAGCACTTCGAGAACGATTAATAACAATCAATTCAGATTCGGATGAAAAACGGATAAAAACATTACTGTCGGAAGTGGAACTAGGCGATAAACGTCCATCGCAATTACTGCGGGAGATGCAGGATTTGGCAGGGGATAAAGTTCCTGAAAACTTCATCAAATCACTGTGGACACAACGCCTACCATCATATATGAGGTCAATATTGAGTGCCACCAGCGGGCAAGGCATTGAAGAATTGTCCAAGGTTGCGGATCGCATTCACGAAGTCGCAGAAAATTCCTATAGTGCAAGCAGTGCCTCAAGAAATAACTCTGAATACAATAGTCAAACTGCGGCAGATCCAACGAGTTTGATAGCGGAACTGACGAAACAAATATCAGCATTATGTGTTGAAGTAAACAACATTAAATGTAGAACAAACCGGAGTAGAGCGGCAAGCAGGTCTCCATCGATGAACAGGAATAGAAGCGTATCAAGAGACAGAAATATTTGCTGGTATCACAAGGTTTTCGGAAATAAGGCGCGAAAATGCAGAATGCCATGCAATCGAAACAGCCGGTATACTGCTCCAGATAGACATTTAAACAACGACAACTCTTGCTAGAGGCGACGAGCAGGAGGGACGTCAAAAATTGTCGCCTGTTTATAAAAGATCGACGTTCACAAAAACAATTCTTAATCGACACAGGAGCGGAAGTATCCGTAATTCCACCAAAATTCAATAATAAATACAAACAACGATTAAATAACATACAATCCTTATTATTTGCAGCAAATGGATCAAAAATAAAAACTTATGGTGAGCAATTTTTAAAGCTAGATCTAAGTTTACGTAGAGATTTCGACTGGATATTCGTAGTAGCAGACGTCGAGAAACCGATTATTGGTGCAGATTTTTTACATAAGTATGATTTATTAGTTGACATTAAGAGCAAGTGTTTAATTGACAAGAAAACCTTGTTATCGACACACGGAAAAATGTTGTACACACCGACTTCAGGGTTGACTACGATTGACCGAACCTGTAAATACGCCAAGCTATTAGAAAACTTCAAATCCATCACCCGGCCTGGTGTAGTATCAAATTTACCAAGCCACACTGTTACGCATCACATAATGACGAAAGGGCCTGCTGTACATGCAAAACCGCGTCGCTTAGCCCCAGACAAACTCAAAATTGCCAGGGACGAATTTTAGAAGATGCTAAATGAAGGAATATGCCAACCTTCAAATTCCGATTGGGCAAGCCCACTACATTTATTGCAAAAGGTGGATGGCGATTGGCGTCCGTTCGGCGACTATAGAGGTCTAAATGCCGTCACAATTCCAGACCGGTACCCTGTGCCGCATATTCATGACTGCATGAATGTTTTGGAAGGCAAGAATATATTTTACACGTTGGACTTGAGGAGAGCTTACCACCAGATACCAATGGAGCCGAGTGACATACCCAAGACTGCAATAACAACACCCTTTGGGTTATTTGAATTTAAATATATGACGTTTGGCTTGAGAAACGCTAGTCAAACTTTCCAGCGATTTATCAACCAGGTTTTAGACGGCCTTACATTTGCTACAGCATACACCGATGATATAATTGTGGCATCAACATCTGAAGAAGAACACGAACGTCATCTAAGTGAACTGTTTGGCAGATTAGAACAATACGGATTGGTAATAAACGTTCCAAAATGTGAGTTTGGACAAGATAGCGTAACATTCTTGGGGTATACAGTGTCATCAGAAGGCATCCGACCTCGAGCAGAGAAAGTCGATGTCATCAGAAAATTCCCAAGACCAAACACAGTTGCAGAGCTAAGGTTTCTCGCTATGATAAACTTCTACCGTCGATTTCTGCCCAGAGCAAGCGAGAAGCAAGACATTTTACAAAAAATGATTCCGGGAAACAAGAAAAGAGATAACAGGAAGCTTATCTGGTCACGAAATGCTGAAGAAGTATTTCAAGACTGCAAAAACGACATTGAAACCGCAACAACTCTAGTTTTTCCAAAACAACAAACAGAGTTAGCATTGATGGTCGACGCATCGGACGTCGCAATTGGAGCACTTCTTCAACAACGTGACGGGGATCATTGGAAACCAATAGCATTTTTTTCTGCAAAACTATCGAACAGTCAGAAGAAATATAGCACGTATGATAGAGAGTTGCTAGCAGTGTACTCGGCTGTCAAACATTTTCGATATCTGATTGAAGGTCGTCATTTCACTATTTATACAGACCACAAGCCAATCACATTTGCATTTTCACAAAAGCCGGAAAAGGCATCACCACGACAGCTGCGGTACTTGGATCTGATAGGTCAATATACTACGGATATTCGCCATATACCTGGTAGCGATAACACAGTTGCCGACACGCTATCTCGTATCGGCGAAATACATATAGAGGACGTGGATGCTAAGATGTTAGAAAGGGAACAAAACTCTGATGAAGAATTGAATCAACTGATAGCAGGAGGAGCGACATCTAGTTTGATCTTGAAGGAATTTACGTCAGGAGATTCATCATGCAAAATAATGTGTGACGTTTCAACACAAAACAATCGCCCATTTGTTCCAAGAACCTTGCGAAAACAGGTATTCGATTCTCTTCACCGATTAGCCCATCCTGGTGTAAAGGGAACGACGAGGTTAATTTCGCAACGGTTTGTGTGGCCAAACATGAAAAAAGACTGAAGAGATTGGGTACGCTCATGCGTCGCATATCAGAAATGCAAGCTACAGAAACATAACAAAACAAAAATCGGCAAATTTTCATTACCAGATCAGCGATTTTCTCACATACATCTCGACCTTATAGGACCTATGCCTACGTCTCAGAACTTCAGATACTGTTTAACCATTATCGACAGATTTACAAGATGGCCGGAAGCCATCCCGATTGCGGACATCACGGCGGAAGCGGTGGCAAAAGCCTTATTATCGATATGGATATGCAGATTCGGCAACCACAATACGTCACTACTGATCAAGGACGACAATTCACATCAGGGTTATTCAAAGAATTGCAGAAGTTATTGGGAACACATCATATCATAACAACGCCATATCGTCCATCCTCAAATGGATTAATAGAGAGGTGGCACCGTACATTGAAGACAGCGATAAAGTGTTACAATACGGAACGTTGGGTAGATGTTCTTCCAATGGTATTACTGGGACTACGAACGTCGGTAAAAGAAGACTTAGGAGTTTCAGTCGCCGAGATGGTATATGGAACAACTCTACGGCTTCCTAGCGAGGTATTCATGAAATCGGAGACGGACAAGAATGCAGCAGAGTTTATCAAGGATTTAAAGGAAAGGATGTCAATAATACGCCCTCAACCAACCGGGAACCACCAAAAGGAGCACGTGTAAAGACATGAGTAAGTCATCAGCAGACACGAACAATTCTTCATAGTCGACATAAATGGAAGAAAAGCAAGTATCTCTATAGATAGATTAAAACCAGCGTACGAAGAAAGTGACACTGAAGAACGTCAAGAAATCAGGATTACCAACAAGACACGCCTCGGTCGGAAAGTCACAATTCCCGTACGATATCGTTAACACTTAAGGGGGAGTTATGTGGCAGCACTGGCGGAAAGACAGCGGAAACGCAACTTTAATCAACTACGGCATGGCTGGCAACAGTCGGTAAAAAGCTCTCGCACTGACATGCATATTTAAAATGCGGAGTATAATAAGTACATATTATTTGTTTTGTTTACAACGATTAAAAACTAAGTAAGAACATTGCTTTCGTTATACATAACTAAAGACTAAAATAAAAGGAACGTTGTAGTTTGTATTTCGGAAATAAGAACTTTGTCCCCACAACACAAATCACCAAGAAATATTTACCGGACCAAGGACTTCTTCAAATTGTGTAATATCCATTCGGCAAAAATTTCTATAATTTTCATGTTCGCCCCACAATAAATCCTTTAACAAATTTGATTCAATATCAAATTTATCCCGTAACGGATTCACCCATATTTCGCACTTTTTTCGTTTTTATACGCTTTATATTAGCTTCACCTGTATGTATGTATGTATGTGTGTATGTATGTATGTAGACAAATCTTGCAACTTGATTTTGACCCACTTCCATATAACCGATCAACTTCAAATTTTGCCCATATGTAAAGCTGGCGTGACAATGCAATCTGACCATTTTGTAAAAAAATCAAGATGGCGGTTCCAAGATGGTGGCCGAATTTTGCAATCGTGCTCCCCGACCCCCGACATGGGTATCAAATGAAAGGGTATGACAAATAGAGTACAATTCGCGTCATTCCAAATTCAAAATGGCGGCCAACACAAAATGGCGGACTACCCTTTTCTTTACAACCCAATCGATATGGGTATCAAATGAAAGGATATGACAAGTACAATACTTTGCTGCGTGGCGTCATTCCAAATTCAAAATGGCGGCCAACACAAAATGGCGGACTACCTTTTTCTTTACAACCCACTCGGTATGGGTATCAAATGAAAGGATATGACAAGTAGAATACTGTGCTGCGTTGCGTCATTCCAAATTCAAAATGGCGGCCAACACATTTTAAAATTAGCTGAAAATATTGCACAAGCCAGAAATGCTTAAGTGAAAATTCGATGATTTTGAGTTTATTGCATTTTTCTATTACGTATTCCCTTATTTATCATTGCTTTCTTGTCTTAAACTGAGCTGCGCTTGCTAAGTTATCGGACCGGCAAAAGTGCTTAAGTGCCTAATTGCGTATTTACGAAATAATTTGGCTTTCCGAACCCAACCAAATATGCACAAGATACTTTGAACTGTTTTGCTGAGGATTTTCGAAGAGAGAACAAAGTGAAAAACACAAGCAAATCATAGGCCAAAACAGTCCAAAATATCTTGCGCACATTTGGTTGTGCTTTTCACTTCGTTCTCTCTTTGAAAATGCCCACCCAGAATAGTCTAAAGTATTTTAAACATTTTTAGTTGTGTAGAGTGTGCAGTTTTTTCTTTGGAAATCCTCAGCCAAACATCCTCCGCCTAAATAAAATATTGAATTCATGACTTTATTCATTGTTTTATATGGACTCAAAGCAAAAAAGATTAATTTACAGACTTTTTTGTAAAAATTTTTGCAAATGTCTTCCCCCAACAAGGGTTACAAGGGTATGACAAGTAGAATACAATTAGCTGTATGGCTACACTCCATTTTCAAAATGGCGGCCAATACAAAATAGCGGCTTACCTTTTTCTTTACAGCGCCCTGGTACGGGTATCAAATGAAAGTATATGACGAATACATAACAGTAAGCTGTGTGACGTAATTTTAAATCTATTATGGCGGCCACAACAAAATGGCGGAAGATATATGATAGACTAAAAAGTAGAAAATAAAAAAAAATATAGTTTAAAAAAACTAAAAAATACGCTTTTATGTTAAAATGAACTAAAAATTAAAAAATAATTTTGAATGTAAAGTTTTTATTGCTCCAGCCAGTATATGGAAACAACCTACCTTTCGAAATGTAAAAAAAGCGTGGGGCGCTAGCGAAAAGTTCCGGTATTAATAAAATAAGAATATAGGTTAAGAGTCCCACGCTGTTTTACATTTCGAAAGGTAGGTTGTTTCCATATACTGGCTGGAGCAATAAAAACTTTACATTCAAAATTATTTTTTAATTTTTAGTTCATTTTAACATAAAAGCGTATTTTTTAGTTTTTTTAAACTATATTTTTTTATATCTTCTCGTTCCATTAAAGAAAGTATTTTTGCTATAGCAAACCGTTGTTGTCGCCTTAAAGACATTCTTCCGAATGAAATGTTAAAACATAATATGCCCACCAAATAATTTTTGACAAATATCAACTTGATTGTCACATGATGTTATGACAGCAAAAATGGTAAGTGTAGCCCCCGTGTTAGGGGTTACTGCTCATTATTTGCATAATGATCAACTTGCATCGCGTTGCAAAGCTACCGTCGCACTGGATCAGCAGCACACTGGTGATTATATTGCTGAAAATTTAAAAGTAACTTGGGAGGGAATACCTATATGATAATACTGAATACTTAATATTGATAATGGCGCCAATATGACAGCAGGTGTAGCAAATTTTCTAGATAAAAAGAAGCACTTGCCTTGCTTTACACACACTATTAATCTTATTGCTGATACAGCAAAGACAGTGAATGACTTTAATCTATTAGTTATCAAAGTAAGAGAGATTGTTAAATTTTTCAAGTCAAGTGTAAAAAAAAGTGATTTATTGAGACAAGCACTTATTGAGGGAAAGGTTATGATAAGGCCCCGGAAAATTAAAACACCTTTATTTTAAAAGAATTTGCAAGATAATCTCCAAATATGACTTCATTCAAAACCCCGAATTGGCACACCAAGGAAAATCCATGACGGCGGACTGTTGCGGAATTTCCGTCTATATATTTTATATTGGGAAAGTGGGCTAGAACTCTCATAGATTAACTACTAAAATATTTCAATATCGACCCTGAGAGTGTGGGACCTGTATTTTGGTCCAAGAGCGCCACGAATTATATTGTTGAATAATAATAAAATAAAAAACCAACTTTACTTTTAATTGCTACACTGCTGGGGCTCCCGCGGTGATCCTACCTTCTGTAGGGCACTCACTTTCGGTACTTTTCATAACAAAAAAAAACTTCCAACACTATTTACACTTTCAGGTCTTTAGGTCGAACTGAGAGCCTGACCGCTCCAGGGGCCCGGTTTATTTCGGGAAATGCCCACTATTTTAGGGATCTCCAGTGCACCTTCCAATCACTTCGACACAGTTGGAATCGGGCCAATAATATTATTAACAAATTTAATTTATTAGTTTCAAAAGACGCACTGGGTCCAGGGCAATCCCTTTTCCACCCTCGGGAAAAAACTCGAGGCCGGGCTTGCCTTTGTTTATATTTATATATTTAAATTTATATTTATTTATTTTAAACCTAGTACACCAAGATCAGTAATATTATAACGCCAAAATTGTATGTACTTAAAATTAGAATATTTCAATTGTTTGTGAAATATTTATTTATTCTAATTATTCGTTGTAAGGTTGGACTTTACAGCCCCCGGCCACATTTCTAGAATTCCCGAGGTGGATAGTTATAGCATATTACTTAAAAGTTGGAGCCCTCCCTGTATGCTGGTCAGTTCATTAGATAGGCTGAATTAGCCCGAAATGTGGAGTTCCTAGAGAAATTCACAGGTGAGTGCCGACGAAGTTAGAATCATCGGAGGGGACCCGTGCCGTGTGTACAATTATTAATAGTGACATTTTTGGTGAGTTGGAAGCAAATTACTTTACTATTTGCTAATCCATGTTCAATTCATTTTAGATCCGCTTAATCCGAAACAAGAAATCGACCACCTCCCGCTATCTTAAACAAGGTCACGAATCCCTATCTTCCTGCCTCTTGCCGGATTTTTGGCGGTGACCAGCAGCTTTGGCGTCACATGATGGATAGACACTAGATACGTGCATACAATTTGCCTTAATTCCTATTTTTCTTTCTTTTTGGGACAAACACAAGACATATCAACCGATCGACCGCAAGCACCCCAACGGTTGTGGCGCCGTGCTTGGCAGAAACCACGCCTAAAGCCTGAACCAGATATGATGTGCCGGACCGTAACCGTACGTACCTTAACGTACGAACACGAATGTTCATATGGCACCGACCTAAATTGACTTAATGAACTTGACGAATGTTCGTTAAATTCTCGAATGGTACGTTTTTTCGCCGAGCACTTCTAAGTTTTTTGTTCTCCGTCTACAACTTAAATAAATCAATTAAATCTTTATTTATTCTATCCATTTTCCACTTGTCACTGGTTACTTTACATTTTCATTCTGTCAAAGTGCCATAACTAAAGGGGCATGCGACACGAGTCGAGCTTACTACAGTCGTTGAACGAGTTTTAGGGCAAAGGGGAAGAGGCGCTTAGAGGGGAATTCAACGCTTCTGGATTCTATTTCTCGCGTTGATTTTACGCACACACTTGCATTGACGTTTGTTTGGTGGGGTGGAAAATTTTAAAATGTAAACAAACAGTCATTCGTGTTTTGTTTCGCGGATAACAAAGCCGTTTATGTGATTTTTATATTATTTTTTAACTTGCCGAATTTTGCTTGTACAAGAAAGATTTGGAAAAATTATTTTTTATTAAAGAAATTATATCTGTAGACTGACTTTCTTCTCTTTTGACACATGCAATTGATAACTGCCAATTCAGGCGAAAATACACATACATAGGTAACCAAATATGTACAATAATTTGGTGGCAGCAGTAAGCTCACTGTGCGTGCTTACTCCTGTATCAGATCCAACTTTTTGAGCAGCGGCAGAAGCAGAATTCTGCCTGCTGAATCAGATCCAATAAAGCAGCGACAGAATTTTTATTTCACAGTAAATTCTTTGTAAATAATTCTTTAATAACAACAAATTTTTTGTAAAATATCACACCACAATAAATTCTCAATTTTCCGCGTCCATTACTGATTTAAAAAGAACTTGCCAGGTGAAAGATGTTTGAAATGTCAAAAAATTCTGCTTTGCAAACCAGCAAAATTAGGATTTGAGATGAAAAACCAGCGGCAGAATTCTCTTCTGCTTTTCTTGTTACGTGACCAGCGTAGCAAATAGAAACAATTCTCTGCCGACGGTTCTGCTTTGGATCTGATATAGCCTTAAGCTCAAATTCGTTCAGTTTTCTTACGGTCCGGCAAGTTATATCTGGTTGAGGCATAATACAGAGGCTCAGTTTGCGCTAGCGGAATAATCAGGCGTTTAGAGAAAAAAAAGAAAGGCGGGGGGAAAAAGAAAAAAGGCTGGAATGAAAGAGTCGATGGATAGTTTTCTAGCAAGTTAGACGGAGTTTTTTTGTTTTTTTTTCTTAAAAATAGTGTAGAAAATTTGATTAAGTTTCCCTTTTTTATTCGGTGGAAGATCGGCGAACGCCCGTTTTTTTTGGAAAAGATGGCGGAAAAAATTCGTTCAGTTTCCTGGAGTGTATAGATGGGTGGGTTCTGAGTTTTTTTTAAGTAGCTGCGGCATTTTGAGAACAATTTGTGAAAACTCTTCTTAATATCTTTATGCACGCGGGTGTAGAAAAAGATGATTGCGAAGTCTCCTGAAGGAAATGGTGAAGAAAAAAGGAAAACAACAAAAAGAAAAGTTCCGAAATTAATATCTTCTTTTTGAGGTTGCGTAGAAATACGGCGAGGAGAGATTTGCCGAAGTTTTTTTTTCTGATTTTTTTTTTAGAGAGTATTAGGCGGCGTTCATACTGACGCGATATGCGATAAGTGACATATCGCTCGCGATATGTCGCGGCGATATATTGCTAGGATGGTTCACACCAGCAGGCGATATATCGGCGCGACCTGGGCGATAAAAATGTGGTGGGAGCCCAATTCTCATTACTTCAGTTACAAATATGAGTTCAAGTGAGGAAGACGTTGTAGTGGCTTATTGGTTGTGGCGTAGAATGAGAAAAAAATAAAATACTGGGTCCATCCCTACAATCTTATCAACGTGCACCATAGCTCGGCTGTTGTTTCTCGAGAGCTGTGTCAACATGAAACAAAATTCAACTAGTTTTATCGAATGAATCCTGAAAACTTTAATTTTCTGAAAAGCCTGGTGTCACGAACCCTTGAAAAAAAGATACACACTTCAGGCAGGCTATTTCTCCAGATGAAAAACTTCTGATTACTATTAGGTAAGTAGATATTAACAGCAGTAGATATTAATTAAATTTAGCAGTTTTATTTTTATAATTGTTTATAAATTGTACCAAACAGTTTCTTGTGCCAGGTGGGTAATCGAATTGGATTCCGAAGTCGTTGCAATTGCAATATTGCTCGTGTGAGACTGAGTTTCTAAGTTGTAATGGTGTGATGACGAACCCAATACAAAAGGGCTGGAAGCAACTGAATTACTGGATTCCGCATTCTCTTGTTCGTCCTCCTCTAACAACTTATGTAAGGGAGACATTGTTTCTCCCAATCGGAAAATGCAAACGATGGAGTCATAAAGACAAAAAATATTTAGATATACCTCGTCCAGCTATTGTCGAATGCTACAATACACATATGGGGGGTGTTGGCCTTCCAGATATGTTATTAGAATTATACAATATAGATCACCGTTCAAAAAAGTGGTACATGCGGATTGTTTATTGGTGTTTCAATGCTGCTGTTATAAATAGTTGGATTCTATACCGCCGACACTTAAAACACACACAACCAGGATTGAAACATATGCCGCTAATAAAATTTCAATTAGAAATTTCTCATGAGCTTCTGAATGCATCACCGATATCATCATTATCTACAAATCGGAAAAGAGGTCGTCCATCATCACTACCTGTATCAGAACTCGTGCAAAATGCAGTCACTTTATCTCCTGCCAGTAGCACATCAAGTAAAAGAACATACACCTCGGAACCATCAACATCACAAAGATATGACGGAATCAACCACTGGATTCAATGGGGTTTTAAAGGACGTTGCCGTTTGTGTAAAACCGGATTTCCGAGATCTAAATGCACAAAATGTAATATATATCTGTGTTCAAATCCACAAAAAAATTGTTTCGTCTCATATCATACTTAATGTATATGTAAGGACATATTTAAAATAACAATTTAATAATGAAATTCAAGTTTTGATTTGTTTCGTACAAAGTTTTTTTATTTGAATTTTTTTTTTGTATTTGTAAATATGCACACCACCATGGACCATTGTGGACTTTTCATAAAGGACTAACAAGGACGCGTAGAGATTTCAAATTCGGTTACTTGATTTCTCTAGTCCTAACGAGTAATTATTTCACCATAGAATATTTTTTTTTAAATTCTAAAATAATGCGGGCATGAAAGGGTTAAGATTCCAACACATAGAATACTGTCCTATTGAAAAAACTTTTATAGAAAGTATTTCTATAAAAATAACTGATCATCAAGGTGAATTAGTAGCCTTTAAAACAAGTTATATTCCTACATATGTAATGCTGCATTTTAAGAGACAATAAAAACTATAAATATTCACACAACAACTTGTTTTTGCATAGTATAAATAGAATTACGAGATGAATTCCTATTATACGCGTTATTATTTAATACAAAGCGCCGGCGGTCTGTCAGATATTGGAGAATTATATCGTGATCCACTTATTTATCAACGTGGAAGAGGTATCGGTAGCTTTTTCAGTGCATTATTTCGACACTTAAAGCCTCTAGCTACATCGGGATTAAAAACATTAGCACAACAGGCTGTAAAAACAGGACAATCTATAATACATGATAAAAACATCAACAGCAAATCAGTTAAAGATATTTTAAAAGAACACGGTAGAGTTGCTGTTCAAGATTTAGCTCAGAAAGGTATAAATAAACTGTTTGACGGTATGAGTGGAGCAGGTATAAAAAGACCGAATCCGTTTACAACCTTGCATATAAAACCAGCTCTTAAACGTAAGAGACGCAGCAAAACACCTAAATGCACGAGAAATTGCAAAACTAAAAATCAAAGAAAAGGAATAAAAGCAAGAATTTTGAAAACGAAACGAAAGATACGTAAACGTATACTTGACATTTTTGATAAGTAATAAACATAATGTAGTACAAAGAATGTATGAAATCGGAATTGGATCTTTTTTCCACACCACCAGTGCGAAGCAGTATTTTGAAAATAGAAGAAGTAGCATATAAGCCAATAGACTCACTAGACAACTCCTCCGTTCTAGAGTTTGTAACCTTGGGTCATGGAGATACATACCGTGATTTATCTAGCATCTATCTTCGTTTAAAATTGCAATTAATAAAAATAAAAGATGGGAAAGAAGTACTTTATTCAAAAGAAGGTGATGCTCCAGGTTTAATAAACAACATTTTACACTCCATATTTCGCCAGTGCACCGTATATTTGAATGGGAAACCAATTGCTCAAACCGACCATAATTACAATTATCGCGCTTATATTGAAAATTTATTAAATTATGGTAAAGATGCTGCATCTACCCATTTGGAGTCGGTCGGCTGGTATCTTGACAAAGATGACACGGAAATTGCAGATATCGATAAACCCGTCGCTGAACTACATCAAGGCTATTTAGATCGACAAAAACTTTTCAATAAAAGTAATGTAGTTGAACTGATTGGAAAAATACATACTGATTTGCTTAATCAGGATAAGTTGCTATTAATCGGTGTCGATTTACGCGTAGTTTTATCGCTTGAAAAACCGGAATTTTATATTTTATCCAAGGCCGGCGACGACTCCCCACAATTAAAAATCTTAGATGCAACAATGTACATGAATCACGTAACAGTCAACCCGAATATTTTATTAGCACATGAGACAGTTCTACAGCGTTCAAATGCCATATACCCATACAAGCGAGTTGAAGTTAAGAGCTACACTATTCCCGCAAACACATTTTCACTTTAACTGGATAATATCGTCATCGGACAGTTACCGAACTTAATAATTTTTGGTATGGTGGACAATGATGCGTACACGGGCAGAAGGACAAAGAACCCCTTCAACTTTAAAAACAACAACATTACCAGATTCAATTTATCAGTGAATGGCGTACAGATACCAAATCAACCTCTCGAATTTGACTACTCAAAGGATAATCCGATTAGTACACGCGAATACAATACGTTATTCAGAGGAACAGGTATTCATTATTTCGATAAAGGTCATCAAATATCCAAGAAATTATTCGACAAAGGATGTTTTCTTCTTGCTTTCGATTTAACCACAGACAATTCATATAACGCGACTTGCGGCAATTTACTAAATCAAGGGACAGTACGAGTTGAAGGAAAATTTAGAGACGCGTTAAAAAACAGCGTTACATGTATTGTGTATGCCGAATACGATGGAAGCATTGAAATTGACAAAGATCGAAATGTTTACACCAACTTTTGAGATTATATATATATATAGAGGTAAACAACCAAACTATCATTTATTTTTAAAAAGTCTTTTAAGAAGCAACAACAACTATCATGAGTTATTGTCTGGTAAATGTTGAATATTTCTCAGGAGGTAATCTAGTCTTCTTGAAAAAAGTATCATTTGCTGGATTCACTTCACAAAATAAACTATTCTCGAAAGATATAACATACAAATACCCTACTTCTTCTGTGGGTTGTATAGAACAAAACGGCAGGCTTGGTAATATAGAGCTTAAACGTCTAGATGAGGATCTTATAAAAACATTGGCAAAATTCTCAACTATTTTTGTATGCGGTACATCAACCAAGGAGTTTATATATAACTACGTTACTTGTAACTTGTGGTAACTTGTGAACAATGAACACGATCGAACTTGCAAATGCTTTAAAAAGTAACTACACAACAAGAAAGTTTTTCAAGGGTGTTTTTCCATGCGATCGTCTACCTCATAAAATAACTAAACCAGCTTGCGTTATTGCAAATACCGATCCTTCAACTAAAAGTGGAACACATTGGGTGGCATTTTACTTTCCAAAAACGGGACCTGTTGAATACTTTGACTCATATGGCCAATACCCTCTTAACATATATTTTCAACGGTTTCTATTAGAAAACTCGATTTTTTTATTAGTAATAAGAAGCGATTGCAAGGTGAATTTTCATCTACATGCGGACACTACTGCTGCGTTTACTTGCATTTTCGCTGCTCCCGGAAAACTCTGAAGAAATTCTTAGAAAATTTTACGTTTCACAATTTTAAATTGAATGACACAAAAGTCATTAACTTATATCACAAAATGACTATGAAGAAACCGTTGCAAGCTGGTGGGTTTGCCACAATCAAACATGCACACCCGAGAACGGAAGAAGGGTATAAAACCCCCAAGCATGAAAATGTACATTTAGTCTAAAATTACGTTAAGATGGAAGAAGTCACCAACAAGAAACAAAACCGTCGAAGAACTAAAAAAGTGAAAAGTGTGTGTAAAGAAAAAACAAATCCAAAATCAGTAGTTTTTGGAGAAAACCACTTGCTGAACTATACGTACTACTTAGATACTAGTCATAATCGGAGAGTTACTCTGGGCTTTGACACTGTTGAGCCCCAACCCCTAAAAAACACAAATATTAATAAAATGAAAAAAGAACAATTAATACAGTACATATACTCACCTGAAGAGAGTACCTACAATAAAAAATAATGAATTAATAAATTGAAATAAACAAATGAATTATAAAGATACACTGAATTTTAGTATTACAAAAACAACAACATGAATGTTATGAAATACACAAAGAACAACAAGGAAAACATTCCAGACAAATTTAACACAAAATAGCACATATGCTACTAATGCAACATAAAATAAATATATATCACATGAATTAAAGAATATTTAGGTGCTATTAAATAAAAAAAACTCAACAAATGAATAAAAACTCAATACAAAACCTGCGACAATAGGTTAAGTAAACAAACCCGATTTTGCGAGTTTAGACACAAATCCAATAAACTACACATTAGAATCACTGCACAAACACTGCATGCGGACAAAACACTTTAGACTTACCTAATGAATATAAAACAACAGGTAAACTTTAACTTTAATGACAGGTAAACACACTTAAAAAACACGGCGCGCGCACTGAGATTTGACAGCGGATTACACGTCAACCTTCATGTTGTGGCATAAAGCGACATCGCCGTCCTACGTCATTTTTTGTGGCGAATTCAGCAGTAATGCCATAAAAAACGATACATGTATCTTAAAAAAGATATTATAAAAAATATATTTTTTACATAAGGCCAATAAGAGGAAAGGAGAGGCCAATTATGTGAAAACAGAGCGAGACAAAAAATAATTATGCAAAAAAGGATGCCGGAAATGGCGTCGATAAATTATATGCATTTTCGAAAATAATAAAATTATTAAGAAAAAATTAGATAGAAATTTGCAATAAATTGGAAAAATTCAGAATTAATTTTAGAAAGAAGAAAAATGAATAATGGTGGCAAAAAGATGACTGGAATAAGGAAATAAGAAAATAAGTGTACTTTGATAAGGCAGTTCGCCAAGTACCACTTTTGAGGATATATAAACAGGAACCAACAAGGACTCAGCCTCTTTCGTTTGATAGAGTTCAAAGTGCTTAAGTGTATATGCCTTTGGGTGAAAAACATCGCAAACGCTTACAAGTGACCTATCAGTCCCAAATCAGGAAGTATCAACGATCAAAAACATTGTGAGTATTCTTATACATGCCAAACTGGTGAAAGTATGAGAATAAGCTGCATGTTTTTTTGCCAAGTACAAGAAAGGTGTTTGTATTAATATTGAATAAGATTATACATTTCAATTTAATTACTACTAACAACATGATAATAACCAAACCACATGTAAAACATACTTTGTGAAAGCTCGGCCACACATGCCAAATTGGTGAACGTGGAGAAGCACATGCAATTGTATGTAATACCACCATAATTACCGTAATACTAATTTTTTGTTGTATATATCTTAAAGGACATAAGAATTTTTAATAAATTTATTTTCATAATTAACATCTATTATCATTTATAATCACGACTAGAATGTCAATTGCCACGATATCCTTTTTCTTTGCATACAGCCAGTCAAGGTGGTTTATGTTTTAAATCACTGTGCACAACTGGTAAAGTTTACTTGTCTACCCAACAGTTCACCTCCTTCATCACCACGTGTCCCGCATTGAACGTCAGGTGATTTCTGGTGAAGGAAACGGTCGACAGCTAAACATTTTTTGGTGGCTCCATCCAGGATTTCGTGTGCAACATATTCTGGTCTGATTATATATTGATATGGCGACGGGTTCTGAAAATAAACAGGCACCAATGCCATTATTAACACAATTATGTCAAACACAACAAATCCTGAAAACGCAGTTAGAGAAATACATCGAAGTTGCTAAGAAAACTGCTATACCTAAGAGAACACAAGGCTTCTATGAATTGAGAATAGCTGGATTAACTGCTATGTGGAAAGAATTTACAAAAAATGATATCGAAATACAAAGGGCAGCACTTCAAGAGACATCAAAAATTTCTGAGGCATATCTGGAAGAGGACCAATACAGTCACGCAGAACTTAAATACAGCGAGTATATGGCAGATCTGATGGACGGATTAAGGAAACTCACCACAGGTAATACCACTGCCACACCAACTTCATCATATGACATCAAACTACCAAGGAATAGCTTGCCGAAGTACAACGGTGATTATGATGTATGGCGATCCTTCCACGACGTGTTTGTGTCATTGGTTCACAACAATCCCAAACTGGCGCCTGTACAGAAACTACATTACCTGAAGGAATGTTTAGTTGGGGAAGCAGAAGCACTACTGAGACACATCCCAACTACCAACCAGGATTATGCGCCAGCATGGGCAAAGCTGAAGGAAAGATACGAGAATAAGAAGGTATTAGTAAACCATCAATTAAGAACTTTCATGAACATACCCAAGCTCGCAACAGAAACAGCAAAGGGTATCAAGATCTTAATCAATAAAACTTCGGAATGTCTACAACAGTTGAAGAGTCTTGAAGTTGACACAAAATCATGGGATGTCATCCTGATTCATTTGCTCGTGCAAAAATTGCCATTTGTGACTGTTAGGCTGAAACCCTAAAATAAACAATGCATTACAAATAATAAATGTCAAATAGACAAATAAGTTACCTGGTGCCTGGGTATCCACAAGCACGATCCTTATATACATACATAGTTGCTAAAAGAGATTAAAATGAAATATAAATTAAGAATAGACGTATAAAACGAAATAAAGATAATTATAAGAAATATGAATTAATCGAAAATAATAAATTAACTAAAAGCATATAACCAAAGTGAACTTAACTACCAACAACAAATTAAAATTATTAACTAATAAACATATAAACAAAAATGAATTAATTATCACAAACAAACAAGCATAACCTCAAAAGGATCTATTGAAAGATCACAACCAAAATTATATACACCACAAATAAAATGTATAATAGGTGGAAGAATCAATACGAATTACCTCGAACAAGAAAACTATCCACTTCACCTTCACGGCACAGGTAAACACGCACTAAAAAACAAAACAACTCAAAAACAACACAGCTTAAAAAACCCGGCGAAAATTTGACACCCCATGAAGGGAAATGTCAAGTCGTCTTAAAGGTCGCTGATAATGCAGTCATGATGTCAGCAATTTGTCCCAAGGGAAGGAAGGAGACAGGGAACTAAAGAAGAGGACAGCGTGTCAAAATGGACGGAGAGCCCAGTATTTCCAGGGAAAGTGGAAGTCACCATCCACCAAGGTCAAGGAGGACGGAGAAGGTTATTTAGTCGCTCCTTGTACTTGGCGAAAATTAGTCGACCACACAAAAAGTTCATCGCAGGAAATACAAAAAAAACCTAAGCAAAAACAGACATAGTTCAGGTCAAAGTCAAGGTATAATTTTATTAATTTTTTTTTGGTGCTTACATGTCCCTTGCAGACATCAGGCCGAAACTAATATTTCTTTGCAGGCAGACAGATCATTTAGTGGATAAGTGTATCAATAAAATTTTCCTAACACATTAATGTGAAGGGCATAAACATGTTCTCACGGACATCATGTCACTCGCATTAATTTTTTTTCAGATGTTAAGTGAAATTCAATAAAAAAGGGGTGTAAATGAATATTTCCTTATGTAAAATTTAAATTAAATAATTGTATTTCGAAGAGATAATTTTTAAATAAACGCAGAAGTCAATTTAATAATTACTTTTACTTTTCATCAATCGTTTTGTTTGTGGATTAGTTGGCAAAATTTGGAAATTTTACTAGGTTACGAAGCACGGTACAAATTGCTGTAAATTGCACCGCTACACACCGGACCGCTATCAACAGTGACATTACGCTTATGGGAAGAAGAGCAAGGAACAAATCAAGACCTTCCAACCTATGAAGCTTTCTGCGAATTTCTCAACAATAGATTGCGAGTATTAGAATCAATTGCAGATGTGGTGACGTCCAAACCTGCAGTTCAACCAAAGTCAGTATCACCCAGAGGAAATACACATGCTCATCATGCAAGGAAACAGAGCAACTGTACCGCCTGCCAGCAAAACCATTTTGTCATCAAGTGCAAGAAGTATCAGGTAATGAGTCCGGAAACACGATACAAGTTGTTAAAAACAGCCGGCCATTGTCTGAACTGCTTGTCCACCCAGCACGACACAAATGCTTGTCCTAGTAAATACAGATGTCACAAATGCAAACAGAAGCATAATACTACACTACATACCGATTTCAAACGAGAGAGCACTGGATCATCGGCGTCCACAAAAATACAACTTCATGAAGGAGTGAGCAGCACAAACCATTCTCCCGCAACCATGAAGACATAATCAGCCAGCAATGCTGATGAATTTAATTCAATACAATCCTTCTTAGCTACAAAGGACCATCATGCATTACTATCGGCAGCATTAGTAAGTGCATATCCTAGGCAAGGCAGAAGGACGACATTACGATGCCTCGTAGATCCTGGTTCAGAGTCATCGTTCAGCACACAAGCTGCATGCACGCGGCTTGGCGCTACAGCAACAAACGCAGCGATAACCATCAATGGTATAAATAAAAGTCCACTAGCAACAGCAAGCCAACAAGTAAGGCTCACCTTAGAGGCACATTGCCCTAATACAACCACATTGGCAGATGAATTTCTAGTCCTCAATGAGATCACCGATCCACTACTAACAAGGATAGTACGCAGGGGGAACTGGAAACATCTTAAAAACATACAACTAGCAGATCCAACGTTTTGGAAGCCAGGAAATATTGACGCACTATTGGGAGCACGGATTTACGCAAAAATCGTTCAAGAAGGCATCCGACGAGGACCTGACACAGCCCCAACAGCTATAAATACAATATTTGGATGGATTCTAATTGGACCATTAGCAGACACATATCTCAGCCAAGTGACAGCATGCACAGTCACAACCACTCAATTGGACTTGAGTAGCCAGCTCAAACAATTTTGGGAATTGGAAGAAGTTCCAAAGCAGCAGATTTTGAAAAAAGAAGACGAAATCTGTCAACGTATATTTGAGGAGACGCATATACGGAAATCAAACGGAAGATATCAAGTTAATCTTCCCTTCATTCAAGAGCAAATACCAGCTCTAGGACAATCGAGGCCTCAAGCCCTAAAACGATTTAAGTCTTTACAACTCCAGTTCGGCAAAAATTCTACATTTGAAAGGGAATATTCAAAGTGCCTGAATGAATACATTGATCTGGGACATATGGAGGAAGTCAACCCCCCTTCAAGTGAGGAAGAGCACTACTATATTCCTCACCATGCGGTCTTCAAGGCAAGCAGTACTACAAAATTACGAGTAGTATTCGACGCATCTGCAAAAACTACAGCTGGAGTCTCCCTCAACGAGAACCTTTTAACAGCACCAACTCTGCAACCTAAACTATTCGCGACTCTACTCAATTGGAGGAAACACAAGGTTGCAATGAATGCGGATATCGAGAAGATGTATCGTATGATCGACATACATCCAAACCACAGAACGTTTCAGAGGATTATTTGGCGACATCCAGAAACGTCACAATTACAGGATTACCAATTAAAAACTGTAACATTTGGCACCGCATGTGCCCCATACCTGGCAATCCGCACACTACAACAACTAGCAGAAGATGAAAGACAGAAGTGGCCCTTAGCGTCCAAGGCCATATACTCAAACTTCTATGTCGACGATCTGCTAGCTGGGGCTGATAGTATCACAGAAGCAAAACAACTACAGTCCGAGCTTCTTAGCCTAACCCGAGCAGGTGGTTTCAACTTACGCAAATGGACTAGTAATGACCCAGAGCTATTAAAGGATTTACCAGTGGAACATCGTGAGCTAAAGGACATACTAACATTCGCAGATAACGACACGGTTAAAACACTTGGCATTCGATGGCATCCTGGACCGGACCATTTCACATTTTCAGTCATTCCAATGCGTGAACACAAGGTCATTACAAAACGCAACATGTTATCCAACATAGCCTCACTTTATGATCCATTAGGGTGGTTATCCCCGGTCATAGTCGTCGCCAAAATGCTTATACAGACATTATGGATTACTGGCAGCGCATGTGATAAACAAGTATCCCCACAAATAGAAACCCAATGGTCTATATTTAAGCAACAGCTGAAGGCTCTTGAAGCAGTACAAATTCCACGTTGGATACAATATTCCCCAGGTGCTCATGCACAAATACATGGATTCTGCGATGCATCTAAAAGGGCCTACGCCGCTGTATTATACCTACGAGTGGAACATGAGAATGGAGAAATTACATCAACCTTGCTTACGGCTAAAACCAAAATCGCACCAATCAAACCTACCACAATACCCCGATTGGAACTAAACGGAGCTGTCATCTTGGCCCGATTACTCAAAGGCACGATCGCTGACATGCAATTGCAGCACATTGCAACATATGCCTGGACGGATTCTACCATAGCCCTTCAATGGGTTAAAGAGCACCCATCCAGGTGGAAGACGTATGTAGCGAATCGTGTTGTGGAGATCCAGGAAGTGATACGGTATGATCAATGGCGACACATCCCTACCAAGGACAACCCAGCAAGGGGCATCTCAGCAACAAGTTTGGCAAACAATAATTTATGGTGGCATGGACCAAGTTGGCTAACCAGCAAACAAGAAACATGGCCTAAGTTTCGAGAAACAAACGAACAAACAGAGTTAGAAGCAAAGAAACCAAAAGTGAAAAGCTTCCTCACTACGTTTGAAAACAATATATTGCTACGCTATTCATCAATGACAAGACTCACTCACATCATTGCAATGATACAACGATTTAAGCACAACTGTCAAGAAGCAGAGAAAACAATTGTACGACTTGTACAACAATCAAGTTTTCCAGAAGAATATAACAATTTAGCAAGTGCCAAGCCATTAGCACGAAATAGCCGCTTGCTTAAAATGAACCCATTCATGGATAAGGACAAAATAATACGAGTCGGAGGCAGGTTACAGAAGGCGATAATGTTATATGATGCAAAACATCCAATCATCCAGCGTCGCATGTGTTAGGCAAAGAGGAGAAACATTAACACAACTAATGGGGCAACTTCCTACACCTAGAGTGACCATTAACAAACCATTCAGCAATGTTGGAATTGACTACGCTGGACCAATAGTAATTAAATCTTCAAACATCCGCAATGCCAAGTTACTTAAGGCATATATTTGTATATTGATTTGTCTTACAACAAGAGCCATTCACATTGAATTAGTGTCAGATTTATCCACTGGAGCATTCCTTGCCGCTTTAAGAAGGTTCATCGCCTGACGAGGTCTATGTTCCAATATTTACTCCGATTGTGGCACTAATTTCATAGGAGCTAAAGCCATCCTCGATAAAGAAATTAAACAAGCCGTCAAGGAGGCCACCTCGGCAGCTGCACAATATTTCATCCCACAACAAATCGCATGGCACTTCAACCCACCTGCAGCTCCACACTTCGGAGGCATTTGGGAGGCCGGTGTTCGATCTATCAAGCATCACCTGCGTAGAACAATAGGAAAGTCAACATACACTTTTGAAGAATATTCAACAATACTTACCCAGATCGAAGCATGTCTTAACTCTCGCCCACTATGCCAAATTAGAAATGATCCAGATGATACATTCATACTTACTCCAGGACATTCCTGATTGGACAGGCTCTCAATGCTATACCTGAACCAATGAATGGCGAGAACATATCGCTTCCGCTGCGATGGAAGCACATCCAACATGCAGTCAAGGGATTTTGGGACAAATGGTCTAAAGATTACCTCAACCAACTTCAACAAAGACCAAAATGGCAACAAGAACAACATAACATCAAGATCGGAGACATCGTACTCATCAAACATGAAAATCTACCACCAACAAAGTGGCCGCTAGGTACCATTGAAAAAACGTTTCCTGGACCAGACGGTTTAACACGGGTAGTACAAGTACGAACAGGCAACAATATATTTCAACGACCAATAGCTAAAATCTGTCGACTACCGATAGAACAATCCACAGCTCAGGATAAGTAGCAACGTCATGAAGGAGCAACCTTCAGCAAGTGTCGTCATGTTGTCCTGTGACTGGTATCGTTCTAAGTGTTCTTTGTTTTGTGTTTCCTATTCTAATCAAAATCCTCCATATTATCCACTCATTTTTAGATGTCTGAGTTCGAGTACACCGAGGAAGATCTCGCCGCAGCCGAAGACCACTGGCTATATGGAACTTCAGGTCCGATGGGGAGTCCTTTTCTCGAGATCGATTGCGATTTTGCCGCAGAACTCGCTGAACTATCCGCAGCTCTTGATGGTCCAAAGACGCCAAGACAATCGACGCGACGTACTGAGAAGCCAGCTAGCCCACCAAAACAACCAACGCCTCCGGGGAAACAACCGACGCCTCCGAAATCAAAGGTACGAGAGGTCCCGCTAAGACCTTGGACCAGTTCTCCAGCACGACCAGTCCCAAGGAGAAATTTCGAAGCCATGCCATGTGGACCAGAATTTCGAGTTCGGACACAGCCGCGAAAGATTCCCACCACGAAGACCAGCTCCACGCAATTGCAAAGGGAATCAGCTATACCCAAGACAGAAAAACTAGGGCCAAGTAAACAACTTTTGAAACGCAAGCTTGATGAGCCCAACAATCGTCGCTTGCTAAAGCAACCCCGCAGCGATCTGGCTAAACCAGCCAAGGCAGAACAACCAGGGCACGAAAAACCAATGGACATCATAATCGACCTAACCACACCAGATGTACCAGCTCTCAAGCGACAGGCAACTCAACACGTCAGTATACAACCAAACCTCAAAGGACAACCAACAATCGCCATTGCCGAAACATCACAAACGATGAGAACAAACATTTCCTTGCATAAATCAACACTGATCAACGTAGGAACACCAACCAGTGTATCATTGTTGAAAACCACTGCAGATAACGTAGGCGTAACCGTACAAACAACAACCATAAACGGGCGACGCCTCACTAATCTATCATTGTTGAGACCAACTACCACTATACAGGAACTTGAAACGAGGATCAACAATGATGTTCAAAAATTTATAACGCGAGAAGGAGAGGATTTATACATACCGAAACGCGTCCTACAGAGACTAAATTTCACACAAATACAACAACGAAGAAAGAAAGAATTTACAGTTAACTTACCTGATAAGTACCAAGTACGCCTACATATCAAGGCCGATGGTACTATTGTCTTCCACCACCACCATAAGAGGGGGATTGGAAAGCAAAAGGGTTTGTTGAACGCAGGCGTTCAACGAGGGGGAGAATGTTGAGCCCCAACCCCTAAAATTACACGTATTAATAAAAAAAAAGGAATTAGAACGCAAGAATTATACTCACCTGAATAGAGTACCTGTAATAAAAAAAAATGAATTAATAAACTGAATTACACAATCTAAATAAAACAAATGAATTTTATAATAATATACACAAATTTACACTGAAGTTTTAACATTACAAAAACAACAATACATGGAGTACAAAACAACAACAAAGCAAAAATCGAACATATAATTAACATTAAAAACAACATATTTCCACATCCACAACATAAAATAAATATATATTACACAGAATACATAAAAAATATATGTTAATAAATAAATAAAATTAACAAATATGGACAAAAACAACACAATACAAAACCTGCGACAACAGGTTATGTACACAAACTAAATTGATGAGTTTAGACATCAAACCAATTAACTACACATTAGAAGCACTGCACAAACACTGTAAGCGGACAAAACACTTAGACTTATCTAATGAATATAAAAACAGGTAAACTCTAACGTTAAAAACAGGTACTTTCGCGTAAAAAACCGGCGCGCGCACAGCGAAACTTTGACGGCAGATAAAACGTCAAACTTTATGTTGCGACATAAAGCCACTTCGCCGTATTATGTTGTTTTTTGTGGCGAATTCGCTGGGAATGCCATAAAAAACGAATTCTATCTATTAAAAAAGATATTATAAAAAATATAATTTTCCATAAGGCTAATGGGAGTAAAAGAGATGCCAATTATGTAAAAATGGAGCGAGATAAAAAATAATTATGCAAAAAAGGATGCCGGAAATGGCGTCGATAAATTATATGCATTTTCGAAAATAATAAAATTATTAAGAAAAATGGAGATAGAATTTTGCAATAAATTGGAAATTTCAAGAATTAATTTAGAAAGAAGAAAAATGAATAATGGTGGCAAAAAGATGACTGGAATAAGGAAATAAGAAAATAAGTGTACTTTGATAAGGCAGTTCGCCAAGTACCACTTTTGAGGATATATAAACAGGAACCAACAAGGACTCAGTCTCTTTCGTTTGATAGAGTTCCAAGTGAAAGCAAGTTTATGCCTTTGGGTGAAGTTTCTTGTACATGCTTTTAACCACCAGCGATATTTTAAAATCAGAAAGTGTCAACTTTAGAAAAACCATTGTGAGTATTCTTATACATGCCAAAACTGGTGCAAGTACGAGAATAAACTGCATTTTTTTTCGAAGTACAGGTGTTCCGGGATGACTACCTAAAAAAGTTCTTAAATAGTCCAATTAACTAATTTTTCAAATATAGTAGCTACACATACTTTATATAAATTAAAATTTTTATATAGTTCAAAGAAATTACCTCTAAAGGGGGCTTGATATCTACACAAAACGTAAACAAACATATAACACTCATGTGTCAAGGCAGTAATTTTCTTATACTCGGAACTGCCTTACCACCTAAAATTCATAGTTACCAAAATCGAAAAATAGAGCACCGAAAAAAAATGTTACTGACTCTCTTGAGAAAAGATTTCGTCCAAGGACAAAAAAAAGGTCAAACTGGTCCTTCGGAGAGGACTAGGAACCATGATTTTTCACTTTCCGATTAGCCAGCACCAAAGCAAGACACGATCACTCCAGATCCTTGGGTGAGTTCCTAAATTTCATTAATATATATAATACAGATCTCAAGCCTCCCAGTGGAGAAATTTCCATTACAAATTTTAAATGCTTAGTGTTTATGTGAACAGACTATGTGAAAGAAATCTTCCTATTTCAAGTACCTATGTGATTATATTGTATAAAATAAAGTTAATTTCTCATTTCAAAGTTCAAATTGTGACTATAATATAATGAAATAAAATTGTACATTTAACAGTGGTTAATATTTTTATTGCACAAATTACCAAGGCAATTTAAAGAACTCGGTGGTCGAGGAGGAAACGCATTAGCTTCAACATATAAGAGGTCCCAACATCAAGTAGCGGGAAAGGCGGCTGAATTTTTTATCCATATTATTTTTTTGAGAATTTAAATATAAATGTTTTTTGCTTGCTAAAGTTAATAAAATTTAGGTTGAAGAATGATAGCTCAAAAAGTGGGGTTCAGCGAAGCAATATTCAACATGGTCCTTCGAGCCGGATCAGCGGCAAAATTACAGTGAAAAGTGAAGACGTGGTGCAAAAAAAATAACGGAAAGTCAAACCGGGAAATCGAACGGTCATAAATAAACGTGAACAGTGAAATAAAACATAATTAACATCCATTTAATCGAAATCTAAAAACTAAAGTTAAATACATAATTGGTGAAATCTAAATCGTGAAATCTAACAAGAACCCACTGATCGGTAGTTGGGTAATTAATCGAAATCATAAACGAGTGAAATCTAAACTAAAATACAATAAAATCGAAATCTAAAAACTAAAGTTAAAATACATAACTGGTGAAATCTAAATCGTGAAATCTAACAAGAACCCACTGATCGGTAGTTGGGTAATTAATCGAAATCATAAACGAGTGAAATCTAAACTAAAATACAATAAAATCGAAATCTAAAAACTAAAGTTAAACACATAACTGGTGAAATCTAAATCGTATCTAACAAGAACCCACTGATCGGTAGTTAGGTAATTAATCGAAATCATAAACGGGTGAAATCTAAACTAAAATACAATAAAATCGAAATCTAAAAACTAAAGTTAAACACATAACTGGTGAAATCTAAATCGTATCTAACAAGAACCCACTGATCGGTAGTTAGGTAATTAATCGAAATCATAAACGGGTGAAATCAAAACGAAAGTACAATAAAATCGAAATCTAAAAACTACAGTTTAATTAATAACTTGTGAAATCTAAATACAAACTTAATGGAAATCTAAAATAAACTTATAACTGGAATCAAACCCTAATCGAATAAATGTATTTTTAAATCTAAAAACTAATCGGGAAATTTCATATAAAGATACTGACCGTTGTTCGTGTAATCTTCATTAAAATCAAGCATAATTTTTAATTCAATTGCATAAATTCCAACATAATTAATCGTGAGAAACAAAATAGATAAAAGGGCTATAAAAACTAAACTTAGATATAATTGAATGATAATAACAATTGTGTTGTACTAACTAAATGTGTAAAGTGATTGAACGTGGTCAACACATCAAGACAACAATCAAGGAAAGTCCCAACAGCATCCATTCCAGACAGCTGCCATACTTTTGAAATGCCCATATGTAATCAACAAAGAGAAGTAAAATAGAAAATCGTGAGTACGAAAAATTGTATTAAGCTATATTTATAGTACATATTTATTTAAACTACATTTCACATCCATGCATATTTAAAAAACAAAAAAAAAAAGGGAGAACATATTAAAAACACAAATGGAAGTTTTATTTTACATCATTTTTTATTGAACATAGTAAAGAATACAAGTGGAAGTTTTATTCATTTTGAACATATTGAAAAATACCAGTTAGTTTTATTTATATTGAAAATATTAAACATATATATTGAAATCTTACTCCTGTTCATAATTTGCATAAAGCGTTAATCGACGTCGGCCATAATCTGAAATAAACTGGCATTAGATTCGTTAGTGTTAGCAAATAATAAAGGTTTAAAGCATTTGCCCTTTTTTTGTAAATCGAAGTTGGTCCCTGAAATTATTTGAACATTTTAGCAAAATTCTCCTAGTTTAGTCGTGTATTGACTCTGAAATCGATCTGATCCTCACGTTACTACAAAGAATGGATTCTCTAATTAAGCAACAGCTAGTACAATGGGAGCTGTTACAAAAATGTATAACAAACGCGAGAAAGGAGCCCAAGGTTAGACGAACGCTAAGCTACTACGAGAAAAAACTGACCAAATTTGAAGATTTGTGGAATGAGTTTGAACAAAACCATAAAGAAATTCTCTTGCTGCAACAATCGGCTGGGGATGCCGATAACACTGAGTGTCCATACTTCGATGAAGATGTGTATGAAGAAGCGGAGGAATTTTTTTTCACCAACGTGGCTATGTTGGAAGACCTCAGGAAAGAATTGGCTACTTCGGTCTCATCAGACCAACTGAAGCGTTCCACAACGATGCTCGCGAACACACCTCGCGAAAATAATGTAACAGCAATAAAACTCCCTAAATTGGCCATTGATAAATTTAATGGCAATTATACAAAATGGACGACTTTTCATGATCTGTTTAAGACAATGATCCATGAGAACAGAGGGTATGCACCGGTTCAGAAATTGCAATATCTTAAATTGCTATTGGAAGGAGAACCAGAAAACCTAATAAGACACTTACAAATATCGGATGAAAATTATGAATCTGCGTGGGCATTATTAAAGGAAAGATATAACAACAAAAGAGTGTTGGTCAATTCTCAATTGGAAATCTTAGTCAACCAACCTACACTATCAACAGAGACAGCCAACAACATCCGACAGATATTGGATACAACTACAGAGTGTTTGCTAGCTTTAAACAATTTGAAGATCGATGTATCGACCTGGGATCCACTTATAGTACACCTAGTTGTGAAGCGACTTCCTTCGTCCACCCATCAGTTGTGGGAACAAAGTTCATCTGATCCGAGTGAATTACCAACCTGGAAGGCGTTGCAGGACTTTTTAAAAGTACGTTTCCGGACATTAGAAGCCATAGCCGTGAATGGGGGGAGTGCTAGTAAACCATCGAAACCAGATCAACGAAGACCGCATGCAAGAATCTTTCACACCATCACCCAATCTTCATGCCCAGTCTGTGCACAGTCTCATAGCATAAGACAATGCTCTTCATTTTTATCGTACCCTACACAACGCAAAATGGAAATCGTCAAAACAAAGGGATTGTGCATAAACTGTCTCGGGTTCGGACATGTTTTGGCAAATTGCCCCAGTCAAGGAAAGTGTCGGCAATGTCAGTGTCGCCATCATTCATTACTTCATTACAATAATCAACCTGAAGCGAGAAAACAGTTTACGATGAAGGGACAAAATTCGAATCCGACTACCAGCAGTCCCAGTGTTAATTTATCCGTCGTCAAGGCACAAGCTGATCCCAATGAAGTTACAGAGACCATAAATTCAACGAACTTGGACTCCTTCATGGTCAACGAACTCCAACTCAACCAAGTTCTTTTATCCACTGCTGTAATAAGAGTAGTTTCTCCTAGCGGGAGAGAACAAATAGTCCGTGCCGTGATTGATCCAGGTTCTCAAGTGTCTTTTATCAACGAGAAAATAAGGCAAGATCTCAAATTAAAAGGTGAACAAATTGATGCTAGACTACAAGTAGTAGGGGAGAAGTATGTCAATTCTCCAAAATGGAGAACAAAATTCATCATCAAGCCCTTAAAATCCAACGATTATAGTGTTGAAGTGACGGGTTTGGTTTTACCGAAGGTAACTGGTGTCATGCCAGCGCGTACAATCTGTCATCAGAACTGGAAGCATTTGCATGAAATTGAGCTCGCAGATCCGGAATATTATCGTCCAGGAAATATAGATGTACTACTAGGAGCAGATGTAAGCGGGAAAATAATAATGAGTGGAGTGATGGAAGGCATTAACGGGAGCCCCACAGCGCAACAGACAAGGTTGGGATGGATCCTCACGGGAGAATTCAACGACAAGGGTCAACCTCCAGTCAGGCTACAAAGTTTTCACATTTGTGCTGATCTCAACAACCAATTGAAACGTTTCTGGGAAATTGAGGAAATACAAGAAAACGCTATATTAAATGAAGAAGAAGTCAAATGTGAAACATTATTTGAAACAACCACCAAGCGCTTGGCAGACGGTCGATATGAAGTCCAAATACCCATGAGGACAGCTACAGGACCTATGCACTTGGGAAAATCTAAAAACATTGCGATATCCAGACTACTTCAAATGGAGAAACGATTTGCTAAGGACCGAAAGTTACATGAAGAATATTCGAAGTGCATCAACGAGTATTTGGAATTAGGACATATGGAGAAGGTGAACTCATCTGAAGACGACAATCATAGAATGATAGATGGAATGGATGCTTACACCTGCAGCTATCTACCACATCATGCAGTCTTAAAAGAAACAAGTACTACCACAAAGCTGCGAGTCGTTTTTGATGCGTCTAGAGCAACTGCTAGCAGAATCTCGTTAAACGACATGATGTTCAAGGGACCAGTCGTACAGGACGAATTAACTGCAATTTTGATGCGATGGCGAAAACATCGTATTGCTTTCAGTGCCGATGTGGAGAAGATGTACCGCCAAGTGCGAGTACGAAACGCAGACACGGAATACCAAAGGATAGTCTGGCGATCAGACCCTAATCAACCCATTGAAGAATATAAATTGCTGACAGTGACGTTTGGGACTAAAAGTGCACCATATTTGGCTACAAGAGTGGTGAAACAATTAGCTCTTGACGAAAGAGAAAGGTATCCCAAGGCTTCCAACATCGCCTTATCTGATTTCTATGTTGACGATTTGTTGTCGGGAACACAATCCATTGATGAAGCTATCCAGGTGCAGCAGCAATTGTTGAAGTTGATGAATTCTGGCGGGTTCTCTTTACGAAAATGGGCGTCTAACTGCAAGGAAATGTTATTAAATTTACCAAAAGAATATTGTGAAACAAACCAATCTTGCGAAATATCCCTTGATGATGACATTAGGACATTGGGCACATTCTGGAATCCTGGGACCGACATGTTGTCATACACCTACTCGATGAGTCCTGAACCAGCAAAATGGACGAAGCGAACTATCTTATCAGAGACATCCAAATTGTTTGATCCTCTAGGTCTACTTGCACCCATAATAATAACAGCCAAAATCATCATTCAAGTCCTGTGGCTGAAAGGATTGGAATGGGATGAAGAAGTTCCACCGGATATCAAAGGCGAATGGCTAAAATATAAAGATAATTTGTCATATATCGATAGTATCAAAATAACTAGATGGACACAGTACACAAGCACAAATACAAAAGTAGAATTGCATGGATTTTCGGATGCGTCCACAAAGGCATATGCAGCCGTGATTTATTTGTGTGTTGCCGATGAGGAGGGCAATAGACATACTACCTTAGTAGCTGCCAAATCAAAGGTGGCACCTTTAAAGACGGTGACACTGCCTCGACTGGAACTATGCGCGGCAGCTCTCCTTGCAAAATTAATGCGGTATGTCAGAGCAGCACTTAAATTGGAGACTTCTCACACAGTTTACGCATGGACCGATTCTGAGATAGTGATCTCCTGGTTGCGTGCACATCCTGCCAAATGGAAAACTTTTATTGCGAACAGAGTCTCATACATCCACGAGACTTTAGGACAAAACATCTGGCACTATGTTCCAACTAAGCAGAATCCTGCAGATTGCGCATCCCGCGGAATGAATCCCACAGAACTACTCAAACATAACCTATGGTGGAATGGACCGAGCTGGCTGCAGCTACCAGAAGAACAATGGCCGCAAGCAAAAGGCACAGTCGCCACAGAGCTTGAACAAAGAAAAGTTACTACGTTGCATCTGCATGTTGATACTGACAATCTCGAGTCAAGATATTCTTCGTTGACCAAACTCATTCGTGTGACGGCATACTGCAAGAGATTTGTCTTCAACGCTCAAAGACCTGCCTCTCAACGAAGGAATACATACTTAAAACATGATGAACTTAAAGCGGCTCTACACTATTGGATCCGACAAATTCAAGAGAGATATTTCCACAATGAAAGAGAATTAATGCAAAACCAAAAGACAGTATCTCGTCAAAGTCGTTTAGCCAAATTGTCTCCATTTATTGATGAAGAGGGCATCTTGCGAGTGGGAGGAAGACTGCGATATTCCGACCTACCATTTCAGGAAAAGTTTCCCATAATTCTGCCAGATAAATGCCATCTGAGTACCTTAATCATCAATAAAGTACACCGAGATACTATGCATGGGGGTCCACAATTAATGATACAAGTTCTCTCCCAGAAGTACTGGTTGCTAAATGCGAGGAACACAATACGTCATCAAATCCATAAATGTCTAGTTTGCTATCGACAAAGGGCCGCCGCACAAACACAACTAATGGGCGATCTTCCTGCCCCAAGATTGCAAGTGTCTCGTCCGTTCTCTCACACTGGAGTGGATTACTGTGGGCCATTCAAATTGAAGACGCACAAGGGTCGGAACCCCAAAAAGTATAAGGCATACATTTCACTTTTTGTCTGCATGGTCACCAAGGCGTTGCACCTCGAGCTAGTCACCGACCTGAGCGCTGAGGGATTTATTGCTGCATTTCGTAGGTTTACATCGAGAAGAGGAATGTGTGTCCAGCTGTATTGCGATTGTGGGACAAACTTCGTGGGTGCAAACCGGTTGCTCAACAAACAACAACAACAGCAACAAAATCAACTGAATAAAGAAATTGGAAACATTCTCGAAAATGAAGGAGTCAGCTTTAATTTCATCCCACCCTCATCCCCTCATTTTGGCGGCCTGTGGGAAGCAGGCGTTAAATCTACGAAATATCATCTGAAACGAGTCATTGGAAAAACTACCTTAACATACGAGGAATTCTCTACGATGTTGACGCAGATTGAGGCGTGCCTCAACTCTCGACCACTCTCCGAGATAAGCTCCGACATTCGCGATCCTACGCCGTTGACACCTGCACATTTCTTAATTGGAGGACCGCTGAAGACAATTCCTGAAGCTTCACTATTGGATCTATCAATGAACCGCCTTGATAGGTGGCAGCTCATACAAAGACTTCGACAAAATTTCTGGAAGCGGTGGAAATCCGAATATTTGACTAGCCTGCAGCAACGACCGAAATGGTTAAACACCCAACCAAACTTGAAAACAGGAGAATTAATCCTTCTCAAGGAAGATAATCTACCGCCATGCCATTGGGCATTGGGCCGAATTACCGAAATCCATCCAGGTCAAGATGGACTAGTTCGTGTTGTTACCATAAGAATACGCGACAAGAGTCTGAAACGCCCAATTACAAAAATCTGTAGACTACCCGTTCAAACGATAACCGACAAACGAACCGATAACCAAAATTAAAATAAATTAAAAAAAAAAAAAAAAAAAAAAACCAATTAATACATGTCACTAATGCAAAACAAAACTCTGTCCACACATACCTGAGAACTGACCGCTCCACTAAGAGTTCTACATTCCATATCCTATATCCTAAAAGCGAGTCAGGGCGCTATAACCCTTTCCATCCCCTTATTTCTTTTTCATTGCAGGTCCATCAAGAAGGATGCCCGTGAGAGAAGGACCTTGCACTTAGGAATCCCTGCATTTTGTGAAGACCACAATGACAACATCGGGTCATATCAGGATCTCATCTGTTGACATCAGCCGCAGCGATGCCAAGGGGGGAGTATGTTCCGGGATGACTACCTAAAAAAGTTCTTAAATAGTCCAATTAACTAATTTTTCAAATATAGTAGCTACACATACTTTATATAAATTAAAATTTTTATATAGTTCAAAGAAATTACCTCTAAAGGGGGCTTGATATCTACACAAAACGTAAACAAACATATAACACTCATGTGTCAAGGCAGTAATTTTCTTATACTCGGAACTGCCTTACCACCTAAAATTCATAGTTACCAAAATCGAAAAATAGAGCACCGAAAAAAAATGTTACTGACTCTCTTGAGAAAAGATTTCGTCCAAGGACAAAAAAAAGGTCAAACTGGTCCTTCGGAGAGGACTAGGAACCATGATTTTTCACTTTCCGATTAGCCAGCACCAAAGCAAGACACGATCACTCCAGATCCTTGGGTGAGTTCCTAAATTTCATTAATATATATAATACAGATCTCAAGCCTCCCAGTGGAGAAATTTCCATTACAAATTTTAAATGCTTAGTGTTTATGTGAACAGACTATGTGAAAGAAATCTTCCTATTTCAAGTACCTATGTGATTATATTGTATAAAATAAAGTTAATTTCTCATTTCAAAGTTCAAATTGTGACTATAATATAATGAAATAAAATTGTACATTTAACAGTGGTTAATATTTTTATTGCACAAATTACCAAGGAAATTTAAAGAACTCGGTGGTCGAGGAGGAAACGCATTAGCTTCAACATATAAGAGGTCCCAACATCAAGTAGCGGGAAAGGCGGCTGAATTTTTTATCCATATTATTTTTTTGAGAATTTAAATATAAATGTTTTTTGCTTGCTAAAGTTAATAAAATTTAGGTTGAAGAATGATAGCTCAAAAAGTGGGGTTCAGCGAAGCAATATTCAACAAGGTGTTTGGTTTTTTGGTTGAATAAAATTATATATTTCAAGTTCAATTATTACTAACAACATAATAATAACCAAACTACAGGTAAACCATACATTGTGAACGCCCAGCCACACATGCCAACTTGGTGAACGTGGAAGAAGCACATGCAATTGTATGCAATACCACCATAATTACCATAATACTAATTTTTGTTGTATATATCTAAAAGGACATAAGAATTTTTAATAAATTTATTTTCATAATTCACATCTAGTCTTATCATTTGTAATCACGACTAGAATATCAATTGCCACGATATCCTTTTTCTTTGCATACAGCCAGTCAAGGTGGTTTATGTTTTAAATCACTGTGCACAACTGGTAAGTTTACTTGTCTACCCAACAGTTCACCTCCTTCATCACCACGTGTCCCGCATTGACCGTCAGGTGATTTCTGGTGAAGGCGACGGTCGACAGCTAAACAATGACTTTCAAAAGTTCATAACCCGAGAAGGTGAAGATTTGTTCATTCCGAAACGCGTACTGCAGCGACTAAACTTCGCACAAAAAGAGAAAAAAGAAAGAATTTACAGTAAACCTACCTGATAAATACCAAGTGCGTCTGCACATCAAGGCCGATGGTACTATCGTTTTCCACCACCACCATAAAAGGGGGATTGGGATACAAAAGGGTTTGTTGAACGCAGGCGTTCAACGAGGGGGAGAATGTTGAGCCCCAACCCCTAAAAAACGCAAATATTAATAAAATGAAAAAGAACAATTAATACAGTATACTCACCTGAAGAGAGTACCTGCAATAAAAAATAATGAATTTGTTATAATGCCCGTAATTCAATATCTTCATCCGTTCATTCTTTAATAAATCATTTTTAATCAATAAATTCGCTGAATGCGCAACTAATTTAACACGCGCATATTAATTATGTATGAACTTCATTCATCCATAAAAGATAAATGCGCTGAATGTGCACA
The DNA here is from genome assembly GCA_963855945.1 of Thereva nobilitata. Taxonomy (NCBI): domain Eukaryota; kingdom Metazoa; phylum Arthropoda; class Insecta; order Diptera; family Therevidae; genus Thereva; species Thereva nobilitata. The sequence continues at coordinate 38,586,760 of OY979698.1, forward strand.
ATAACGTGCGCTTATCATAATTATGCTTGGGTAAGCACTTTTGCTCAACCCACTAAGAACTTGCGCGAATGACTCTCATCAGTTGGGATTTCGGCTTTCGGACGTGCGGGTTCGCCTCATCAAATATTCAAACTTCCTACTTTTGTCAAGTCTAAATAAAAATCATAATCGTACTTCCAAGTTTTTGTTTTTACACTTCTATAAATTAAACCGCTAACAATCACTCGCAAAATCCCCCAACAAAAATTGGTGTCAGGTGTGGGGTGGATAGAAAAGCGAGATACGCCGGTTTGTTTTCGTTTAACGTTTTAGTGTGAAAATTTTTCAAAATAACAAAGAAAAGGTGAAAAACATCAGGACCCAGGACGGCACGCAACTAGGAAGAGGAACCCAACTCACTCATCCCGGGATTCTAAAAAGAAGTCAGGAGTTTCATCAAAGGAATCCAGGAATTCGTCATTCATTAAGGGCCAGTAACTTTTATCTGGTTTATCTGGTTATTAAGTTCATAAAATTATTTAATTACCCTTGAAAAGCTCAGGTAATTTTTCTGTTTTCTACAGTAGTTCTTTTAAAACCAAATTATATGGTTATGGTAAATAAAAATAAATAATTTTTTTGTTTTATATATAAATAATAGAATTTTGTGAAATTTATAAATTTTGAAATTTATTTTGCTTAAAATTTTGTGAATCGGCTCAAATTTTGGAAGAGAGGATAGTTCTTTTATTTTTGTGAAAAATTATAAATACGGTTGTGAGGTTTCATGAGCGGAATTTTGCTTGGTGAAAAGTATTTTAGATCTTCACCACTAGCTAGTTTGAGCTCAAGTTAGTTAGGTTTTGAGGAAACGAAAGTTTTTGTTATTTTGCAAATGATATTGTTTGGAAAGTGTTTTTAAATCTTCACCACCAAATTGATTGCAGTTCAATTTGATTAGGTTTTGAAGAGAAAAGGTTTAATGTTTTGCGAATCCGAGTATTTCATTTAGTTGTTTTGGAAAATGTTTTAGGAATTTTTGCTTCAAAATTGATTGTCGTTTAAGTTAGTTAGATCTCATGAATGGAAGTTTTTCCTTCGCGTGAAAATAGTTTACAATCTGCCTACCGTTGATTAAATTATATTTTCTTGATTCTTGTGCTTTATGTCGAGTGATAAAAACGAAGGAGAGGAACCTTCCGGCGAAGAAACTGATTCTTCCGCGAACGAAATGCCAAAGTTAAATAAAGATTTCGCGCTAAAATTTATTCCCGAATTTAATGGGAACCGAGACGACTTGCATCGTTTTGTGAGTTGTTGTGATGTCGTAGACGGAGATCTGAGTGCTAACGATTCATTAATGCTTCTCAATATAATCAATTGTAAATTGACCGGTCCAGCATATAGCGTGGTGAAATATAAAAGTTTTTCGGATTGGTCAGAATTAAAAAGGACCTTGCAAGATCAATTTTTAGAAAGAAGGAGTCTGGCTCAGATCCAGACAGAATTAGTTAACTGCAAGCAACATTTTAATGAAGACGTTCGTACCTTTGGTAATAGAATCGAAAAATTATTGGCAGATCTAAATGACGCGTGCATTGCTGCAGAGGGAAGTGATGCTTCCTCTGTTATAGAAAGCCTTAACGGCAAAACTGCGCTTAAAGCCTTCGTTGATGGACTCGATGGACCCATCAGGTTGATAATTAAAGCAAGTCGCTTTAATAAACTTGCAGAAGCAATAGAAGCCGCCGTAGAAGAGGAAAAATCTACTTACAGAAAACGTTCCAATTTAAAATCTCCTGCTACAAAGTGTTCAAATTGTAGTCGCCTTGGTCACAGTGCGACCTATTGTTATTTAAAGAAAAATACTTCTCTTCCTACATTCCCTAGTCCACAGAGGACCCAAGTTAAAAATGAGCCGCAATCACCTTTTAAAGTTAACTTACTTTTCTGCAAATATTGCAAAAACCGCGGGCATCTAATAAAAGATTGCCGTAAAAGAATTTATAATGAGTCTAAGAAGTCGCAACCAACCAATTCAAATACGGGAAACTCCCCAAGGCCTGGCGTCAGTGGGGTGACGACCAGAGCATAAAATTTGAAATAAAACAAAAAACCCCTTCTTCACATTTTGTTCGGCAAGTAACGTTTGAGCCTCAACGAGATACGAGCCTTCCTGTGGACGAGAGTCCATTCCTAAATTCGTGTTTTACTCAAAGCCGTAACTCGAGAGCGCTCTCTGGAGACAGAGTTGATGCAGACGATCACAAGGATGAGAATCCTTTACAAAATTCCGATTCAAAATGTTTTTCAAAATTCGAAAATTCTAAAATGTTAACAAAAACCATTTATAATATTCACTTAAAAAATAATCGAAAATTTAATTCGGTCATTCTAAATTCTCCCGCGACTGAGAGCGAGAATGTTTGTTTGCTCGTCGATAGTGGAAGCGAGGTTAGTGTTCTCAAAGCTAAAGCGCTTAAAAATGATGAGATCGTTTATATAGGCAAATGTGCTAAATTAAGAGGAATCGGAGAAGACTTGAAAGATACTCTTGGCATATGCTATCTCAAACTTCGATTTAATAATCATTTGATAACGTTTCCATTTCATATTGTTCCTTCAGATTTCCCTATTCCAAATGAAGGATTGTTAGGAAACGATTTTCTTGAAAGCACTAAAGCTAAGATAGATTATGGCGCAAAAAGAGTAATTGTTTACACCAAGAAAGGACGTGTAAAATTGCCTCTTACTCCTTCAATTAGTAAATTAATAGTTCCTGCTAGATCCGAAATGGTTGTTCAAATAAAGACTGATTTAACTGGTGATTTCCTTTGCCCGTCCAAAGAATTAGAGAATGGTCTTTTAATTTCTAATAGTTTAACGACTCCAAAAAATAATTCATGTCTGATTTCCGTCGTTAACCCGAACGAATATGATACCGAACTTGACATCGAACAAGTCGAATTTTTAGACTTTTCAGAATACCAAATTCGCCATGTATTCACCGATGACGCTAAACAATTTTACGATTACGATCGCATCGAGCATGTTAAAAATGCAATCAGAACGTCCCATATGACGGAGGAACAGCGAGACTCGATCCTCGCGTTGTGCACCAAATTCAACGACCTATTCTACCTCAAAGGAGAAAAATTGTCATGTACAAAGTCAGTTCAACATAACATACCTACTCCCGGAACGCAACCGATCCATTTAAAACCCTATCGTTTGCCTGAGTCACAAAAGCGTGAAGTTGATACTCAAGTTAAAGAGATGTTGAAAGACAATATTATAACAGAGTCCAAGAGTCCGTGGAATTTTTTTTCTAATAGTCGTTCCAAAAAAACCAGATATCCATGGAAATAAGAAATGGCGTATTGTAGTCGACTTCCGGAAGCTCAACGATATAACAGTCGGTGATGCCTATCCGCTACCGAATATCACGGAAATACTCGATCAATTGAGCAACTCCAAATTTTTCTCGACATTAGATTTAGCTAATGGTTTCCACCAAATCGAGGTTAATCGTAATGATCGACACAAAACCGCCTTTACAACGCCCTTGGGACACTACGAATACGTTCGAATGCCGTATGGTCTTAAAGGTGCCCCCGCATCGTTTCAAAGGCTGATGAACAATGTTCTAGCCGGTTTACAGGGTTCAAAAATTTTCGTTTATATGGACGACATTGTAATTTATGGAAAGTCTCTAGAGGAACACTTTCCGAAGTATTTGACAGACTCCGCTTGAACAACTTAAAACTTCAACCCGAAAAATGCGAGTTCTTAAAAAGCGATCTTATATATCTTGGTCATGTAATTAGTGAAAATGGGGTAAGTCCTGACCCTAAGAAAGTGGACAGTGTTAAACAGCTTCCAATACCGAAAAGCCCTAAAGATATCAAGATCTTTTTAGGTTTAGCTGGATACTATAGGCGTTTCATAAAAAATTTTGCTAAAATTTCTCAACCATTAACGAATCTCCTAAGGAAAAACGTCAACTTCGAATGGACTGCTAAGTGCACTGAATCCTTCAATTTGCTTAAACAAGCTCTAATAAATCCTCCCCTCATACAGTACCCCGATTTCAATAAAGACTTTATATTGTCTACAGATGCTAGTGGTCTTGCTATAGGCTCTGTCTTATCGCAAGGAGAAGTAGGTTCCGATCTACCTATTGCCTATTAGTACAGTCATTTGGTAGTTTTACCTGGAAAGTTTTCCGGGAGTTTTGAAAATTTGTTATTTTATAGATTTCGATGTGCTCTTTCCGAATTTCAACTTTGCCACCTCGTATCTTTGCCGCTCGCGCCGCCATGTTGGAAAAATGGCGCCAAAAAGCAGTTTTTTGACAATATCTCCTTTCCGGCTCACTTTACGATAAAAACACTTATATACAAAATGAAACTAGAGAAAATTTCCTACAATTTATGCAATAACCTTTTTTTTCGTAAAGTCAATAGTTTTGGCGTACGAGCGCCACAAACCCTTATACATCTACGCGAACCCGTCACATTTAATTTTACCTGAAATCTACAGGGTGTACTACGAAAAGTTACAAAGAGGCAGGCTGCGGATAGGTTATGGATAGACGAACAAAAAATCGTATGCGTGGGAGGAGGAAGTCGTAACGGTTTAGCCGCTAGGGTGTTTTGCAGTTTTTTTTTAGAGGTTTACATATCACCCTGTATTTTTGTAACCCTATGACCTATTTTCATGAGTAAAGTATCAGTCTACGTAGAATACTCCCACCTATCTAAAACTGTAAAAGTCAAGGTTCTACTCTATCAACTTCTAGAGTAATGAGTCATCAAAGTCAAAATTTCGGTTTTTTTAACCAAAATTTCAACTAAAACCACTCTTTTCTCCAAAAAATACGTATAGGTACCTGGAAAGTTTTCCGGGAATTTTGAAAACTTGTAATTTTATAGATTTCGAGGTGCTCTTTCCGAATTTCAACTTTGCCACCTCGTATCTTTGCCGCTCGCGCCGCCATGTTGGAAAAATTTAGCGCATTCTCCTTCGCTTCGCTGTTTTTGATGGACCAGGTGTTGCGAGTTCATTGTGTTTAGTACCTATCGAAACCGAAATTTTTTCCACATCATCCGCGATCGGATTACCAGTTTCATCTTCGTTCTCAATTTTATCGAAAGTTTGCCCGAAAATAGTCTCCGTTTCTTCCTCTTCATCGCTATCTTGTAATGGAACTTGCGAGTTATCACAGGTACCACTACGATTCGTGCATATAACGGAGCACTTTAACCCAGCCTTTCTGCATCCACAGGCTTTCTGACATCTCTTCTTGCATTTGCAAGAAATAAGTTTTAACAAGCGTTCCGGAGCTGGGAGCTCGAGTGTGGTGACAGGAATTAGCCCGTTCTTATTTCTTTTCCATCCCCATTGCTCTGCATTTTGTGCATTCCCATACCACTGCTGAACCTGGTGATAGGTTCGGAACGAATGGTGTCGTGCTGCGGCTTCTGTTGGTGGTAGTGACGCAATATTAAATTTACTTTTATATGCTGATGCTGTGAAGCATGCATATCTATAGTTGTTTAAAGACATACTTTTCTTACTTTTAACATTACTGGAGTTATCGGAGATGAAAAGATAAACTGGCACAATTTTGGAACAACGAATTGCATGTGGATTAGGCCTACTGGGGATACCACGATAAAAAAACGCGCTGCTTACTCTACCTCAAGGTGGTGTGGAAATGAGTTTTTTGGCCAAAACGCGTGTTGAACTACACTTTGCGGCGACATAAATTGTAGGAAATTTTCTGTGAGTCGGAAAGGAGAAATTGTCAAAAAACTGCTTTTAGGCGTCATTTTTCCAACATGGCGGCGCGAGCGGCAAAGATACGAGGTGGCAAAGTTGAAATTCGGAAAGAGCACCTCGAAATCTATAAAATTACAAGTTTTCAAAATTCCCGGAAAACTTTCCAGGTACCTATACGTATTTTTTGGAGAAAATAGTGGTTTTAGTTGAAATTTTGGTTAAAAAAACCGAAATTTTGACTTTGATGACTCATTACTCTAGAAGTTGATAGAGTAGAACCTTGACTTTTACAGTTTTAGATAGGTGGGAGTATTCTACGTAGACTGATACTTTACTCATGAAAATAGGTCATAGGGTTACAAAAATACAGGGTGATATGTAAACCTCTAAAAAAAAACTGCAAAACACCCTAGCGGCTAAACCGTTACGACTTCCTCCTCCCACCCATACGATTTTTTGTTCGTCTATCCATAACCTATCCGCAGCCTGCCTCTTTGTAACTTTTCGTAGTACACCCTGTAGATTTCAGGTAAAATTAAATGTGACGGGTTGGCGTAGATGTATAAGGGTTTGCGGCGCTCGTACGCCAAAACTATTGACTTTACGAAAAAAAAGGTTATTGCATAAATTGTAGGAAATTTTCTCTAGTTTCATTTTGTATATAAGTGTTTTTATCGTAAAGTGAGCCGGAAAGGAGATATTGTCAAAAAACTGCTTTTTGGCGCCATTTTTCCAACATGGCGGCGCGAGCGGCAAAGATACGAGGTGGCAAAGTTGAAATTCGGAAAGAGCACATCGAAATCTATAAAATTACAAATTTTCAAAACTCCCGGAAAACTTTCCAGGTAACCTTTTTTTTTAGAACCAAATGACTGTACTATATGCTTCGAAAATTTTAGGAAAAAGCGAGCGAAATTATTCGACAATCGACAAGGAGCTTTATGCCATTGTTTGGTCTGTAAAACATTTTCGGCCGTACCTTTTTGGCAGAAGGTTCAAAATATTCACTGACCATAAGCCTCTTATTTATTTGCATAACTGCAAAGACCCCAGCTCTCGTATGATGCGCTGGAAGTTAAAACTAGAAGAATTCGATTTTGAAATAATCTATAAAAAGGGAGCAACAAACACGAACGCGGACTGTTTGAGTCGCATGTTCAGAATGACGTTAAGGTCAGACAAAAGTAAAACGTCGTCGAATGCAGCCAAATCCTCGTCGAAACAACTCCCCGTCACTAAGTGTAATAAAAGCCAAAGTTTTTACGAAGAATTTTTAGATACCCTTAATAACCAAGTAATTATTAATCCTAATATCGTAGACAGCGACGATGACCTCCCTAGAGGTAAAGAGAACCATGTAGGAATATTTATCAATAAAGAACTTATCTTAGACCAATACAGCGAATCCCTTATAAAGGATTCTAACCATTTAGAAATCCTTAAAGAGAAGGAAGTAAAAGAGCATAAGTCCATCTTATAGATTCTATGATTTATTTAGTAATAGGTAGTAAAGGCAAACATATCCAATACGAAGATCTTTTCAAAACATTTTCTTCTCTAAAAACGGTTTTAAAAACTTCCAATATAACCAAAATCTTCTTGCCAAACCCTTCTAAAATTCCAACCCTTAAGCATCTTAAATTCGAGAATATAAGATCGATGGTAAGATACTTATTCCGAAATACCGATACATTCATAACCTTTTGTCATAATAATTTTACTTCAGATTTAAATCAAGAACAAATTTCTAAGATCCTATACGAATATCATTGCAACCCTACTGGTGGTCATAACGGTGTTAACAGAACGTTTAACCGTATCAAACTTTATTATAAATGGAAGAATATGTATCGCGATATCAAGAAATTCGTAAAAAGATGTGACGTTTGTAGAAAAAACAAAGTCACGAAATATACCCGAGAACCGATGGTTATAACCACTACGGCTAAGGAACCGTTTGAAAAAATAAGTATACACATCGTAGGTCCATTACCTGTGACTAACAATGGTAACAAATACCTTCTCACATATATAGACGATCTAACGAAATTTTCAGACGCTATACCCATACCTAACCAAGAAGCTAATACAATAGCTGAAAAGCTTGTTACAGAACTTATATTTCGTTTCGGAACGCCTCGCCAAATCCTTACTGACCAAGGTCAAAATTTTGTAGGTAGTGTCTTTAAAGGAATTTGTAAACTTTTAAAAATAAACAAACTTCAAACGACAGCGTACAGGCCGCAATCAAATGGCTCCTGCGAACGCAGCCATAGAAATCTCACTGAATACTTAAGATGTTTTATAAATCGATCACAAACAGACTGGGACACATGGATAAAATATGCTATCTTCGTTAATAATACAACCCCAAATACATCTACAGGTTATACTCCCTTTGAACTTGTTTTCGGAAGAAAAGCCATAATTCCTTCCTCGTTCTCTCGATCGCCAGAGATAGTTTACAATTACGATATTTATTCAAATGAACTTAAGTCAAGACTTCAACACGTCAATGAAATAGCTCGCGAAAACTTAATAAAGAGTAAGGAACTTTCTAAATTAGAATACGACAAACGTATAAACCCTTCTAAATTCAAAGTTAATGATCAAGTATTATTAAAAAATGAAAGTACGCGCAATGGCAAAAATAAAAAGCTATCCCCCGTATGGATAGGTCCCTATAAAGTTTTATCCAACCATGGTGTAAACACCAAAATTTTAGTAAAAAACAAAGCCATTAATGTTCATAATAATCGCCTTATTCCGTATGTTCCTGAAGATTAACTCAAGTTATTCTCCTTTCAGGCATTAAAGATGGATATATGGGAGTTATTCTTATTGTCATGTATAGTACAATGGTACTTTAAATTTAGTACTGCTTTTAACTTCATTCTTGTTTGATTATGCGGTTGATGAACTTCCGGCTTCTACTTTTGACAGCGACTGCGATCGGGTGTGTTAAGTTTTAAAGAATGTGAAATAAAGAACAAGTAAAATTAAAGTACGGTTGTTTTATTAAGAAATAGGAAGAACATAACAATTTTGGCGACGAGGAAAAAGAGAAAAGCAAATTATACTTAGAGGACACGTAAGTTAGTGAAAAAAAAGTAGGATGAACGTGATATTATAAGATATTGTGAGGTTAAGGGAAGCAAACATGGCTCCATTGATAGGAAATCTCGAACCTAATGATGTGCAGGAAGAAGCCAAGACGCCATTATTTATTACAATAATGGGTCCAGATACGTATGAAATACTTAAGTCACTAACAATGCCGGACTTACCGAGCAATAAAAAATGTGAGGATTTAATTGGCTTACTAAGAAGTCATTTTTCACCAAAGGAAAATAAAAGAGCGGAAAGGTACAAGTTTTATAAAGCTTTCCAAGAAGAAGGTGAGCCGATTACGGAATACATTATAAAATTAAAATCTCTCGCACAGACTTGTCATTTTGGCGATTTTATGGAGACATTAATTACAAGTCAAGAGGAATCGCAAAGTGTGGGTTCACAAAAAACCAGTAGCGTAAGTCTTTATAAAGCAAAATTCCTGGATGAAATCCTGGCGGACAGGTTTATCATAGGATTAAAAAACGACAAAATACAACAAGTTCTACTAAATGAAGATAAATTGGATTTCGAAGGATATTGCCAAAGGGCATTAAATTTAGAGGCGTCCCAGAAAGCATCAAGAAATATACAACCCTGGTCTGCACACGCCGTCGCTATTCAAAAAGTCGCACGTCATTGTCAAAGTAAACCAAGTTCAAGTCAATCTAATTCATTCAGTCAGTCATATGGTCAAAATAAAAATTTAAATCGTAAACCAGACAGTCTTAACGCCAAAACAAGGCATAATTTAGTCAGTCAGTCATATGGTCAAAGTAAGAGTTTAAATCGTCAACCAAACAGTTTTAATGTAAACATGGAAAAGCGTTGTGCACGGTGTGATAGTGCTCATGAAAGAGGAAATTGTCCTGCAAGGAATTGGAAATGTTTTAATTGTGGCAAACAAGGCCATACGTCATCTGTGTGCAGAACTAAAAATGCAATGAGGGGCATACATAAAATAGGTGGTTCGAATATGCCGGTAGTAAAGGAAGTCAAAATAGGTGATGAAGGAATGGACATGGAAATCGATACAGGATCAGCGGAATCCATAATAAGCGAGAGGGAGTATTTTTCAAAATTTAAAAAATATAAATTAAGAAATTTTGTTCATAATCTGAATACAGTTACAGGTAGCCATATAAAAGTGTTAGGAAAAATAGAAGTGTCAGTGGAACTGGATGAGGCCGAGCATTCCTTATCGTTAGTGGTATTAAAAGGAGAATTCCCAAAAATAAGTTTAATGGGTCGTTCTTGGTTGGATCAGTTATATCCGGAATGGATTAAAAATTTACAAGGTAAAGAAAACTTATCTGTATTATCTGTAAGTACAGTAAAAATTACTAAAATAATTTCGGAAATTAAACATAAATATCCTAACATTACAAATGAAAAATTAAATAACCCGATTAAAGAGTTCACGACAGAAATCATTTTAAAAGATAATGTTAAACCAATATTCCATGCAGCTTACAGTATTCCATTTAAATTACGTAGTAAGGTAGAAGAGGAATTAGACAGATTAAAGTTAGAAGGCATTATTAAGCCAGTAAAATATAGTAAGTGGGCGAGTCCAATAGTGATAGTACCCAAAGCCAATGGCTCAATACGTATTTGTGTGGACTGTAAAGTCACTGTAAATAAATATATACAAACGGAGCACTATCCCTTACCCAAAATAGAGGATATTTTCGCGCAACTTTCGGGGTGTAAAGTATTTTGCGTAATTGATTTAAAAGGAGCGTATCAACAATTATCCGTTACGGACTCTTCTCAAGAATTATTAGTAATAAATACTCACAAAGGTCTTTTTGCGTACACTAGGTTAGTATTTGGTATCAGTAGTGCTCCTGCCATTTTTCAATCCATTATGGATCAAATATTATCTGGATTACACAATGTTTTTTGTTATCTCGATGATATTATAGTAGGTGGCGGAAATGAACAAGAGTGTCGACAGAATTTAGTGGAAGTGTTAGAAAGGTTAAAAAAATATAACGTAAAAATAAATCTGGATAAAAGTAAATTTTTAGAGGAAACAGTAAATTATTTAGGTCATACGGTACGGTATCGGCAAAAGGAATAAGCCCAAACCAAGAGAAAGTAAAGGCAATTATTAAGGCGCCAGTTCCCTCAAAAGTAACTGAGCTACAATCATATTTAGGTCTCTTAAATTATTATGGTCGGTTTTTGCCTAATTTAGCTAGTGTCATTCACCCCCTATATAGGTTATTAAGAAAAGATGTACAGTTTGTGTGGACAAATGAGTGTGAGGAGTCTTTCCAGAAAAGTAAACAACTATTATTATCAAATAATTTATTAGAATTATATGATCCAAGGAAACCAATAATTATAGCCGTAGATGCTAGTCCATATGGTGTGGGAGCCATGATGTCGCACATAGTAGATAGAATTGAAAAACCAGTCTTATTTGCTTCAAGCACGTTAAGCCCAGCTGAAAAAAATTACTCGCAGTTACATAGGGAAGCCTTAGCAATAATTTTTGCAACAAAAAAATTTCATAACTACATATATGGGCAAGAGTTTACACTCTATACGGATCATCAAGCCTTAAAAGAGTTATTTAGTCCAAAAAGAGAAACGTCGGCGGTAGCCACTGCACGGTTACAGCGTTGGTCCATTTTATTGTCAGCCTATAAGTATAAAATAGAGTACAGGAAAAGTGCATTAATGCGACACGCAGATGCTTTGTCCAGGTTACCATTGTCAATCGGTACAGAAGTCGAGGAAATGTCAGTAAATTATTTCAGTGCAAATGAGTCTCTTATAGACATTAATGTTGTAAAACAACATACGAATCATAATACAGAATTAAATAAAATCATAGGGTTTTTGAAAGGGTCATGGCCGCAGGGAATAGGGAATGAGTTCCATCCTTATTTTATTAAAAGAAACAGCCTTTCACTAGAAAATAATTGCATTTTTTATAATCATAGAGTAGTCATTCCGAATTGTCTTCAAAATACTATTTTGGAACTTTTACATGAAAATCATTTAGGTATAGTTAATATGAAAAAACTGGCTAGATCATATGTCTGGTGGCCTGCGATTGATAAGGACATAGAGAGGAAAGTAAAATTATGTGAAGTGTGTGACCAAACACAAAATTATAAAAAAGAAGTAGTAACGTCAAGCTGGCCAAAAAGTAATTATCCGTTCGAACGAATTCATCTTGATTTTTTCTTTTTCATGGGAAAAACATATTTGATTTTAATTGACTCATATAGTAAGTTTAAAGAGATAAAATTAATGAACTCAACTAATGCCGTAGCGTTAAAAAAAGTGTTAAAAGAATTTTTTTCTATATTCGGGTTTCCACAGGAAATAGTGTCAGATAATGGTCCACCCTTTAGTTCATTTGAATTTCAGAAATATTGCAAGTTGCACGGAATAAAATTAACCCATTCTCCTCCATATCATCCGCAATCTAACGGATTGGCAGAACGAGCCGTCCAAAGTATTAAACGAGTGTTAAGACGTTATATAATAGAGGAAAAAAACGATGCTAATATTCAAGATAAGATAATAGCTTATTTAATGCAAAATAGGAATTTGGAATGCTCGACCACATCTAAAACTCAAGCACAGTTACTTTTTGCATATAAGCCTAGAGTAAAATTAGATTTTTTAAAAATTACAAATAATTCCAAGGTAAATAAAGAAAATTCATGTAAAGTAAAAGTCAAAGAAAATGAAATTAAGGAAAATGTCAATGTAAAAATAAAAAATAATGGAGAGGAAAACTTTAAAGAAGGGAAGTAGTTATGTATAGGAATCATTTCAAAACATATGTTAAATGGTTGCAGGGTAAAATAATAAAGAAGATTAGCCCAGTAACATACTTAATTAAGATAAACAATAGTATAAGACTTGTACACAAAAATCAGATTAGAAAGAAAAATTGTCAAGAGAAATTTTATATTGCAGATACAAATTTTAAAAAGAGGTTATGTTCATTTTTAGAAAACAATAAGAAAGAGATTGTAGAGAATGTAGCAAGAGAACAAAATATGAAAGAAAAAATTAAAACTAGGAATAAGCAAGAAATAGTCAGAAAATCAGTTAGGGAAAAAAGAGCACCTAAGAGATTGATTCATGAATTGTAAGTCAAAAGTAAAAGGGGGAAAGTTGTCATGTATAGTACAATGGTACTTTAAATTTAGTACTGCTTTTAACTTCATTCTTGTTTGATTATGCGGTTGATGAACTTCCGGCTTCTACTTTTGACAGCGACTGCGATCGGGTGTGTTAAGTTTTAAAGAATGTGAAATAAAGAACAAGTAAAATTAAAGTACGGTTGTTTTATTAAGAAATAGGAAGAACATAACACTTATATTCTATGGTTCTACTCGGATCATCTGCCGCGCAAATTGAAAAATTCTATAACATAACCAAATTAGAGAAAGTAAGAGGTTTCTACTACGAACATGTGGGCAACGCTGAGATATATGCAGACAAATGGAAATTGCTAATACACACAGACTTAAACGATATGAGAATGCAGTTCAAGCAAATAGAGTTAATAGCAAACAAAATAACTTCGACTTGCGACAGTTTATCTAAATTCCGCGTGGAAATAAAGGAATGTGCTTACTTCCTTCCACAAGTCAAAGAAACTTTGATAGGTTTACAAACCCAAAATTCCCTAATCAGCCAAATTCTAGGTTCTAGTACAAATGAGATGAAAAAAAGGGGACTTATTAATGTTGTCGGTAGTATCGCAAAGCAATTGTTTGGAACGTTAGACGACAGCGGTGCAAAATATTATGACCAACAGCTCGACACGCTTAACGAAAACCAAAACTACATTCAGAATTTAATCAAAGGACAAACTACCATTCATGAGTCGATTTTAGAACAAGTCAATCAAACTGTTACGGCGCGAGACGCCGTAAATAAAAATTTAATCTTTTAAATTGTTAAACAACCTGTAAAAAATCGGATAGGTCGCTAATTCACACACAGGAGTGGTTTAAAAACAAATATATTATCTCCTAAATGTTACAATGCTAATTAAATCTATTTAAATTCTAAATTTACGCTAATTCTTCAAAAAATTAATAGTAAAAAAAATATAAATTCAAATTTGACTGAAGGTCAATTCTCTTAGTACTAGCTTAGGATTATACTCCAACTGGATTTATAATACCTGAAATTGAATTGTTCATTAAATTGTCCAAATATTTTTTACACACAAGCTCGGAGGTTCTATTCTGCTTATGGGAAAATTTCCCTTGAGATTACGCCGGTTCCACCTGGCGTGACTGCCAAACTCGGCACTCAATTACTGCAAATAGTGCCGTGAAATACTTGCTTCTTGCAATAAACGCTAGCTCTTTGAGCTTAAACTTGGCCACTATTGCTATTACTACTGTGAGCCTTAACACCCACTTAAACAGCAGAAGAACCTTCCGCGAGCTTTTAAATATATATATGGTTCCACTCAAAGGTGATCTCAAAATTCACCTGTGTTTGGACCATTCAACAATTATTTTCGTATACCTTCTAAGGATGTTTGAGGTATGTTTTTACCTTCAAAAATCCCTATTTCAAACGTTTATATTTTCTTTCAATCTAATTTATTAGTGTCCCAGGAAGTTCAAGGTGATTGCAACCTTTGAAATTCCTTGTTGACACGTAAGAATATACAAATTCTTTTCAATTGTGGAAATTAATTTCCTGGTCCGATGCCCAAACCAACATATAATCTAATCTAACCCCCGAACCGATGGTGGAACCGATCGGTTATCTAAAACCCTATCTTGGCGACTAAAGCCTGCCAAAGAAATCACAAGACAGTAAATACCTGCCTAAAATCTGAAAAGGAATAAATGATAAATTTATTTTTATTAACAAAGACGGTCGATGCCTGTCTAAAAAATATATTATATTTTTTCTTGTTGGACGGTCTTTGCCTGTCGCTCTACTTGACGGTCGATGCCTGTCTGAATATTGAAAAATCGCGTTGCAAAAATGCTTACTAAAACTGGACGGAATGAGAAGCTCTGTGCTGGTGCTTTCGACTTTATAGTCCAGGCACATTGATCGAAAGTTCAAAGCTTGGGGGGGAGAAAGCTGTTATACTTGTTTTCAAGTGTTATAATTTTTTATTTTTAGAACAAAACAGCTTTCTCCGATCGTGCCCCAGCTTTGAGCTTTCGATAAACTGACATTTCTACATGTCATCAAATTGGTAAGTGGAAGTTGTTTATTTTTGTTAATTTCATGTCTTTTTGTTAATATTTTTTTGTTATTTATTAATTTTATTTTATTTTAGGTACAAAGCCCTGTTTTTTTTGTGGATGGAGGCACTTGGCCCAGGTGCCTTCCAGGTAATGTTTTATTATATTTGTTTTTTAATCAATTTTTAACCTTCTTTTATTTTTCAGGAATTTATTGGTGGTTTTTAGTTTATAAGTTAGTTTTAATTATTATTTAAGTTAGTGATTAGTTTTTGATTTAGTTTTAGTTTACTTTTAGATTAATATATTTTTTTTATTTTAATAGTGTTTTTTTTTGTTTGTTTATGTTGTGCTATGGTTTTTTTTTCCTTAGGGGGCTTTCATGCCCATATTTCATTTTTTGTGGCTGAAGATGCCTGTTACGAGCTGCTGCGCCGTAACATACTCCACCCCGTTGATGCGTCGCATCAAAATAAATAAAGCGGGTTTAATTCAGAAATGTTATTTACTTCGTACATAATTTTATTCTAATTCGTGCAATTCATATTCCCTTTCATATTTAACAACTTATGTTTATATTAATTACTCTAACTTAAGCATACTTGGTCTTGTAGCCCATACCATATTATCGTATGGTTTTTTAGTATCCTGAGCCGGACCCGTTTGGTCTCGGTCAAGAAGACAGTGTGGCGACGTCTTTCCCGTCCCCTTATGACGTCGTAAGGGATCGCTTTCAGCTGGGCATGAGTGATGGTGAAAGGTTTTCCTTCCACCGTGTACATCTCATATACCTTTTCCTCCAATTTGGGTATCGAGTTATTTGCCCTTTAAGCAAATGGAAATATATTAAACGAAACAAAAAAAATTTTTTTTTTTTAAATTTCTAACTTACATTTTGTTCGGGTCCTTTTGGTCGTTAACGCTGTAATTTTGTTGACTGCTAAATGTCAATTTGCTTAGTGTTTCCATATTTGGATATAATTTCGAAATTTAATTCGATAATAAGGACCCTGATAAGGTTATGGATGTATTCACATAAGGCTGCATAATTTATTTGAATTTAGTTTTATTATTATTATATATATAGTTGTTTTTTTTGTTATTAATTCATTATTTCTTATGCTAACTACCTATGTTTAATATGACTATCGTATGTACGGACGTTACAAAACATGCGAATGTTTATACGTGTCATTTTATTAGAGGGCATAATTTGGTGATGGGTCGTTTAATATGATTCGTTTGTGTTCTCAACGTTACGACCCTCACCTGACCGTCAGGCCCTGGATGGATTTCCTCCACTATGCCAAGAGGCCATTGCGATGGTGACCTGTTTTGGTCCATGATTATGACTACCTGTCCTATCTGTAGGTTAGGTTGTTGTAATACCCATTTGTTTCTTTTCTGCAGTTGCAGCAAATATCCATTTGACCATTGCTTCCAAAATTGTTGTACAGTCTGTTGAACATACTTCCAACGGTCCAGATATGCAACTTGGTCATCTGCCTCAGCGTCGGGCAGTGCCTTTAGATTTCTTCCGATTAGGAAATGTCCCGGTGTTAACACGTCTAAATTTGATGGGTCTGCAGATAAAGGACACAATGGACGTGAGTTCAGGCAGGCTTCTATTTGGATCAATAACGTATTAAGTTCTTCAAATGTCAATATTTTTCCCTCTGCGGCTCCTTTCAGGTGATACTTAATACTTTTCACGTCTGCTTCCCAGAGTCCTCCAAAGTGAGGAGCGGCTGGAGGGTTGAAGTGCCATTGTATGCCATCATTGGCTAATTCTTGGGATGCGCACCTCTCCGCTTCGTTCGTGGCCTTGTTGGCTGTTCCTCCCAATCGCTTGCTGGCGCCCACGAAATTTGTGCCATTGTCGGAATAGATATGCTTGCAAAGGCCTCGTCTTCCTATGAAACGTCTTAGGGCCGCTAAAAAAGCATCTGTGGACATGTCTGATGCCACCTCAATATGAACGGCCTTGGTGGTCATGCAGACGAATATACAAAAATATCCTTTATATATTTTGGAGCCCCTATGTTTCGACATTTTGACGTCGATTGGCCCAGCATAATCTATTCCGACACTCTCAAACGGGGTTGTTTGTGTAACTCTTACGTGTGGTAAGTTTCCCATTGATTGAGTCGGTGTTGCAGCTCGATACCTAATGCATTTGACGCATTTGTGTATCCTTTCTTTTACGGCTGACATGCCGTTTATGATCCAATACTGGGATCGTATTGCATTTAACACCATCTGTGCTCCACCATGTATTGTGTTGTTATGATAGTGATCAATAATTAGGTTTGTTACATGATGGTGCTTTGGCAATATTAGAGGATGTTTTGCATCATGTGGCAATGTTGAGTACTGCAATCTACCTCCAATTCTTATTGTGCCATCCTCTGCCATAAATGGTTGTAGCTGAAACAATTTACTTTGTTTCTTCAGTGGTTTTGCGTCTTGCAGTTGTTCGTACTCCTGCGCAAAGGCTTGTCGTTGAACTAATTCAATGAGTTTTCTCCTTGCAACATTGATTTCTGGAGCTGATAGTTGCAAGATACGTCTTTCCTTTAGTCGTCTGGCGTTGTGGACGAACCGGTAACAATATGCCATAACTCTTATTGTTTTCAAATATGATGAATAGTTCATCCACCACTCATTTTCGATTGATTGCATAGTCATCGTAACTTGAGTGACATTTTTAGCTTCCATGGAAGTTTGGAAGTCGTCCGGGGGTTTATGCGGCCAATTTTCTTCTGGTTTCCGCATCCAGCTGGGTCCTTGCCACCATGCTGTTAATTCTTGGATTTTTGCCGGCATAGCTCCCCTGGAAACTATGTCGGCTGGATTATCTTTTGTGTGTACGTATTGCCATCTTGTATCTCCCGCATTTTCATTTATTTCCACAACGCGGTTGGCTACGAACGTCTTCCATCTATGTGGTAATCCTTTAATCCATGCTAGAACGACCTTTGAATCTGTCCAACATCGCGTTTCTATGTTGTTTAGATTCATGTCCTGCTTTATCTGTCGCAACAGTCTGCTTAACAGTACTGCTCCACATAATTCGAGTCGCGGCAGTGACATCGGCTTAATAGGTGCTACCTTTGTTTTTGACATTAGCAATTTCGTGTCGATGGTGTTATCTTCCCTCGTTGTTCTGATGTAAATTACTGCTCCATATGCCCGGACAGAAGCATCACAGAAGCCCATCAGTTGGCACTTCGTAGTTGTGCTCAAGAGGTTAACCCATCGAGGTATTTTGATGTTTTGAATATGTGGCAACTGTTCCTGAAACAGGGTCCATTCGTCTTGAATGGTTTGATCCACCGTCTCATCCCATCCATACCCAGCCATCCATATTTTCTGCATAATAATTTTTGCCAGAATGACGCATGGAGCGATCCATCCAAGTGGGTCGTAGAGTTTGGCTACTTCCGAAAGAATTTTTCGTTTAGTAGAAGCTGGTTTAAACTCTGCGCAACTTATTGCGTACGAAAAATAGTCTCCCACTGGATGCCAGTATATTCCTAATGCCTTGATTTGGTTATCTTCCCTTACTTGTAAGGGAAGCTGCAGCTCACGATCCTCGGCTGGGATGGAACTTAGGAGCGTTTCATGATTTGCGGCCCATTTCCGCAAATGAAATCCTCCTCCTTTCAAAAGTTTGATTAGATCTCCTTGTAACGTTTGTGCTTCTGGCACCGTATCTGCTCCTGTAAGCACATCGTCCACATAAAAATCCGTCATAGCGACCTTAGCTGCTTCAGGATACAAGGAGTTATCATCGACCGCTAACCTTTGCAATGTTTTGATTGCAAGGTAGGGTGCTGAAGTGGTTCCAAATGTTACTGTATTCATTTGGTATTCTTGTATAGGGCAGTTATCACTTGCCCTCCACAGGATGGTTTGATACCTTCTATCCAAGGGGTTGACAAGGATCATCCTGTACATTTTCTCAATGTCCGCGGTCATTGCATATCGATACTTCCGCCATTTTAGGAGTGTAGCAAATAATTTCGGCTGCAATGTTGGCCCTGTCAGCATTTGCTCATTTAGACTTTTTCCATTTGTAGTCTTTGCTGAAGCATCAAAAACTTTGCGGACCTTAGTTGTGGTGCTGTCTTTAATTACAGCATGATGTGGCATATAATACCTTTGGTCTGCGAATCCCTTTGCTGAACTCATATGGTTCAAGTCGATATATTCTTGCAGACATTTTTGGTAGGAGTCCTTTAGCTCTGTCCTTTGAGCTAGCTTCTTCTCTGACTGCAATAGCCTGGACATGGCTTGTCTCCTAGATTCCCCTAAACTGGGTGGATTACCGTCTTTAAAGGGTATCCGTACTTCATACTGCCCGTTCGGCTTACGTATGGTAGTTTTATTGTAAAATTCTTCGCACTGCCTTTCTTCCCCGGTGAATTGTCTTTCTTTAGGAATTTCTTCACATTCCCAAAACCCTTTAATTTGTCGGCTCAATTCTTCCAATGTAACGTCATGCTGCGTCGTAATTGCAGATAGACTTATATTTTTAGAAGGTGTGTTTGCTGACCGTACGTCACCAATCACAATCCAACCTAGGGCTGTTTTTAATGCCACCGGAGCCCCTTTCATTCTTTTTCGCAGACCATTCCTAATGATATCCGCGTATACACCTACTCCAAGGAGAATGTCTATTCGTCCTGGATTCATAAATTTTGGGTCGGCTAACTCCAACCCATCTATATGCGGCCAGTGCTTCTTTATTGTGCGTTCTGGTGGAAATATCTTGGTGATACTCTTAATAACATACGCATCAATGGAATTCTTATAATCTTTTGTAGTTGACAACAACGTAAATCTTGCCACCTTATTTGCGGTAGCTACTTGTGTTTCTGCCACTCCGACAACACTTAAATTTGTAGGGAAGGTTTGCGCTCTTAGTGATTGATACGCTGCTTCCGTAATGAATGAGTTTTGTGACCCGGGATCTATTAATGCCCGTAACGTCAACTCGCGGCCTATACGACCCTTCACCTTCACCAGGGCTGTTGCCAACATTGAATGTGTAACATCCTTAATGTGATTACACTGAGTTACAGTCGTTTCGTTGACCGTGTTGTCCCTAGGTGAATTTGCTGAATTTTCCTGATCCGTACGATCATGCAACAAACTATGGTGATTGTTGCCACACGTCATGCACGTGTATTTAGTGGTGCATTCAGCTGTATTATGATTTCGCAAGCATCTTTCGCATTGCTTATTTTCGGTCAGCCAATTTCTTCTGGCTGCAACCGATAGTTTTCTAAATTGTTGACATTGTGTCAACCAATGGTTTGATCTGCACATAGGGCAGTGATTTGTGAAGTTTACCTTCTCAGGGTGGCCTGACCTTGGTTTATAACCGTTCCTATTCTGTCCTGCGGCTTTATGATACCTATAAGCCGTTTGGGACTTACCTTTATTGGTAATGGGATTATCTTGCTGGCTTGTGTAGTAGGTTGTAAGTCTACTATGATTCTTGCCAGCTTTGTGCGGATTGTTCCCTGCTTTGTGCAGATGGATATCCTTAGTTGCCTCTAGGCTTCGATAACGTTGCTCCATGAACGTAATCAATTCTTTTAGTGATGGCAGCTCATCTGACTTCGCTATCAATTGTTCCCATAAATTCCGTGTCTTTTCCGGCAGCTTTTGAGCTGTTACGAACACGAAAATGGGATCCCAACTGGCTATGTCTACTTTAAGTGCCTTTAAATTGTGCTGTATACGCTGCAACTCGTCCAAAGTTGCTCGTATTTCCCGGTAGGATTCCGTCCTAATTTTTGGCTGATTAAATAACAGCTTCAACTGCGCATATATTAACAACCTTTTCTTATCGTACCGGTTGCACAAGACCTCCCATGCTGCTGTATAGTTTGCTGCGGTGGTGTCGAAGGAATCTAGATCCTTCTTAGCATCTCCCGTCAGACTACTCTTCAAGTAGTGCATCTTATCGACCGTTGATAGTCGATCTTCATGATGTATGAGTGACACAAATCGGTCGTGGAAGGCTCTCCACGACGCGTATTGCCCGTCGAACTTAGGGATTTCCAAGGTTGGTAATTGTAAAATTGCCTTGGGCGAATCTGCTTGTTCCCTTTCAGTCTGCGAGCTGGCTATTTGATCATCCAATAATTCTCCAAGGAATTCGGAATAAATCTCTTCGACTTTGTGGAACAGATTGCCTTCAGCGTATGCCACTACCGCGGCTTGGACTTTCTCATCTTTGATACTTTCGGTATCTGTGGAAACTAGTTCTGCATGATTTTCTTTAAATTCTGCCCATGCTGATTTGATCAATTCTAACTTTCCAGAGATATAACCCTGGGTTTTCTTAGCCGCAGGTGTCTCTCTGTAGTTGAAAAATGATTGACTTAACTCTTTCTGTAGGGCTATCTGTCTTTTCAACGTACGTTTCATTTTGGATTTAGATTACGGGGTTAGACAATTAGCAAATAATAAAATATTTGGACAATAAAGATAATTAAAGCAATAAACTCTTCTTAATTAGCAAGTTATCGTAGAGACTATATTTGCGCGAGACGCCGTAAATAAAAATTTAATCTTTTAAATTGTTAAACAACCTGTAAAAAATCGGATAGGTCGCTAATTCACACACAGGAGTGGTTTAAAAACAAATATATTATCTCCTAAATGTTACAATGCTAATTAAATCTATTTAAATTCTAAATTTACGCTAATTCTTCAAAAAATTAATAGTAAAAAAAATATAAATTCAAATTTGACTGAAGGTCAATTCTCTTAGTACTAGCTTAGGATTATACTCCAACTGGATTTATAATACCTGAAATTGAATTGTTCATTAAATTGTCCAAATATTTTTTACACACAAGCTCGGAGGTTCTATTCTGCTTATGGGAAAATTTCGCTTGAGATTACGCCGGTTCCACCTGGCGGGACTGCCAAACTCGGCACTCAATTACTGCAAATAGTGCCGTGAAATACTTGCTTCTTGCAATAAACGCTAGCTCTTTGAGCTTAAACTTGGCCACTATTGCTATTACTACTGTGAGCCTTAACACCCACTTAAACAGCAGAAGAACCTTCCGCGAGCTTTTAAATATATATATGGTTCCACTCAAAGGTGATCTCAAAATTCACCTGTGTTTGGACCATTCAACAATTATTTTCGTATATCTTCTAAGGATGTTTGAGGTATGTTTTTACCTTCAAAAATCCCTATTTCAAACGTTTATATTTTCTTTCAATCTAATTTATTAGTGTCCCAGGAAGTTCAAGGTGATTGCAACCTTTGAAATTCCTTGTTGACACGTAAGAATATACAAATTCTTTTCAATTGTGGAAATTAATTTCCTGGTCCGATGCCCAAACCAACATATAATCTAATCTAACCCCCGAACCGATGGTGGAACCGATCGGTTATCTAAAACCCTATCTTGGCGACTAAAGCCTGCCAAAGAAATCACAAGACAGTAAATACCTGTCTAAAATCTGAAAAGGAATAAATGATAAATTTATTTTTATTAACAAAGACGGTCGATGCCTTTCTAAAAAATATATTATATTTTTTCTTGTTGGACGGTCTTTGCCTGTCGCTCTACTTGACGGTCGATGCCTGTCTGAATATTGAAAAATCGCGTTGCAAAAATGCTTACTAAAACTGGACGGAATGAGAAGCTCTGTGCTGGTGCTTTGGACTTCATAGTCCAGGCACATTGATCTAAAGTTCAAAGCTTTGGGGGGGGGGGGAGAAGGCTGTTATACTTGTTTTCAAGTGTTATAATTTTTTATTTTTAGAACAAAACAGCTTTCTCCGATCGTGCCCCAGCTTTGAGCTTTCCATAAACTGACATTTCTACATGTCATCAAATTGGTAAGTGGAAGTTGTTTATTTTTGTTAATTTCATGTCTTTTTGTTAATATTTTTTTGTTATTTATTAATTTTATTTTATTTTAGGTACAAAGCCCTGTTTTTTTTGTGGATGGAGGCACTTGGCCCAGGTGCCTTCCAGGTAATGTTTTATTATATTTGTTTTTTAATCAATTTTTAACCTTCTTTTATTTTTCAGGAATTTATTGGTGGTTTTTAGTTTATAAGTTAGTTTTAATTATTATTTAAGTTAGTGATTAGTTTTTGATTTAGTTTTAGTTTACTTTTAGATTAATATATTTTTTTTATTTTAATAGTGTTTTTTTTTGTTTGTTTATGTTGTGCTATGGTTTTTTTCCCTTAGGGGGCTTTCATGCCCATATTTCATTTTTTGTGGCTGAAGATGCCTGTTATGAGCTGCTGCGCCGTAACATCGTGCCGTAGTCAGAAATATATTTAGCCTAGACGCAAAGATTTCTAAGAATATTTATAGAATAGATCAACTAGCAAATATGACAAATGTTACTTTATTTATTCAAAATCAAAGCTCTATTTTAACGGATATTTTTATTACTTTTGTAATGACGACTGAGCAATATTCGCTTTCGCAATCACACATAATCGATATCCTAAATTCCGCCATTCATGGAACCCTTCACCCATATGTGATTAATGGTAAAGACATGCTAACAGAATTAAATAATATTCAAAAAATTTTGCCCGATGGATTATACTTACTATTCAACCTCATTTAGAAAATATTGACAAATTATTTAAGATTATTGAAACTCATGTGTACTATAGTAATAAAAGACTTAACTTTCTGTTAATTATTCCATTGGTTAGATCCTTAAAATTTAATGTGTATAAAATAACTTCTATTCCTAAATTGCTAGAAAACAGAACTTATGCCATGATATTACCAGATAAACAGTATATTCTTATAGATTCAATTAAACAACATTACATTCTCTTTGACAAGGATGACATAGCCAACTGCAAATCCATAAGCAAAGCTCACTATATTTGCGAGCAAAACAAACCTATTTTAATCTCACATATAAACAGCCCATGTGAAAGAAGCCTGATGGATGTTACCGATCGAATTCCTAGTTCCTGCAAAATCAACTTAATGCGTCAGTCAAAAGCCATGTATCTCCAGCTAGCTGCTTCAAATTCTTGGTTAACTATTTCCGCAACGACCGAGCACATAATCGTTAAATGCAAAGGAGAAACCATGCAGCTCACCTTACAAGGCGTTCTTATCTTCAGCCTACAAGAAGAATGTGAAGCCCATACCAAGGAAGTTATACTCAATTCCAGAACTACATTTAGCAGCGACAGGTCAAAAAGCTATTTCTCACCCATAGAAACCATATCTTTCGACGCCCTGGACATAAAACAAGTCAAATTTTTCCAAGATGATAACTCCGCCGACATGCCATCATTAATAATAGAAAAATCAGAAGATTTAGAAAAAATTAGCTTTAATATAAATAAAATAAAAGAGAAAATGCACCCTTTAAAATCTATTAAAGAGCACACTTTTCATTTGTATTCACTTTCATTAATTCTTATAATTATATCATGTTCAATAATTATTTTTATAGCATATAAGTATTGCCCTAACTTAAAATTTTGTAAATTTTATACAAGAACTCAGACGTCCGCAAGTCAAAATTCGCAAAATATCGAGCCTTATGCTGAAATAGAAATTTCAACAAAGAAACAAAAAAAAATAAGAAATTAGACATGAACATTAAGCCTGCACATGAAAATCAAACCAACCCTAGGTATGATTTTCATTCCTAAGGGGGGCGTGTTATAATGCCCGTAATTCAATATCTTCATCCGTTCATTCTTTAATAAATCATTTTTAATCAATAAATTCGCTGAATGCGCAACTAATTTAACACGCGCATATTAATTATGTATGAACTTCATTCATCCATAAAAGATAAATGCGCTGAATGTGCACAATAACGTGCGCTTATCATAATTATGCTTGGGTAAGCACTTTTGCTCAACCCACTAAGAACTTGCGCGAATGACTCTCATCAGTTGGGATTTCGGCTTTCGGACGTGCGGGTTCGCCTCATCAAATATTCAAACTTACTACTTTTGTCAAGTCTAAATAAAAATCATAATCGTACTTCCAAGTTTTTGTTTTTACACTTCTATAAATTAAACCGCTAACAATTACTCGCAAAATCCCCCAACAAATTAATAAATTGAAATAAACAAATGAATTATAAAGTTACACTGAATTTTAGTATTACAAAAACAACAACATGAATGTTATGAAATACACAAAGAACAAGGAAAACATTCCAGACAAATTTAACACAAAATAGCACATATGCTACTAATGCAACATAAAATAAATATATATCACATGAATTAAAGAATATTTAGGTGCTATTAAATAAAAAAAACTCAACAAATGAATAAAAACTCAATACAAAACCTGCGACAATAGGTTATGTAAACAAACCCGATTTTGCGAGTTTAGACACAAATCCAATAAACTACACATTAGAATCACTGCACAAACACTGCATGCGGACAAAACACTTTAGACTTACCTAATGAATATAAAACAACAGGTAAACTTTAACTTTAATGACAGGTAAACACACTTAAAAAACACGGCGCGCGCACTGAGATTTGACAGCGGATTACACGTCAACCTTCATGTTGTGGCATAAAGCGACATCGCCGTCCTACGTCATTTTTTGTGGCGAATTCAGCAGTAATGCCATAAAAAACGATACATGTACATATCTTAAAAAAGATATTATAAAAAATATATTTTTTACATAAGGCCAATAAGAGGAAACGAGAGGCCAATTATGTAAAAACAGAGCGAGACAAAAAATAATTATGCAAAAAAGGATGCCGGAAATGGCGTCGATAAATTATATGCATTTTCGAAAATAATAAAATTATTAAGAAAAAATTAGATAGAAATTTGCAATAAATTGGAAAAATTCAGAATTAATTTTAGAAAGAAGAAAAATGAATAATGGTGGCAAAAAGATGACTGGAATAAGGAAATAAGAAAATAAGTGTACTTTGATAAGGCAGTTCGACAAGTACCACTTTTGAGGATATATAAACAGGAACCAACAAGGACTCAGCCTCTTTCGTTTGATAGAGTTCAAAGTGCTTAAGTGTATATGCCTTTGGGTGAAAAACATCGCAAACGCTTACAAGTGACCTATCAGTCCCAAATCAGGAAGTATCAACGATCAAAAACATTGTGAGTATTCTTATACATGCCAAACTGGTGAAAGTATGAGAATAAGCTGCATGTTTTTTTTGCCAAGTACAGGAAAGGTGTTTGTATTAATATTGAATAAGATTATACATTTCAATTTAATTACTACTAACAACATGATAATAACCAAACCACAGGTAAAACATACTTTGTGAAAGCTCGGCCACACATGTAATTGTATGTAATACCACCATAATTACGCTAATACTAATTTTTTGTTGTATATATCTTAAAGGACATAAGAATTTTTAATAAATTTATTTTCATAATTAACATATATTCTTATCATTTATAATCACGACTAGAATATCAATTGCCACGATATCCTTTTTCTTTGCATACAGCCAGTCAAGGTGGTTTATGTTTTAAATCACTGTGCACAACTGGTAAAGTTTACTTGTCTACCCAACAGTTCACCTCCTTCATCACCACGTGTCCCGCATTGACCGTCAGGTGATTTCTGGTGAAGGCAACGGTCGACAGCTAAACAGACACTTTTAGCTTTGAAGCGAAAATAGCTTTTCATAAACATGAACGTGTCCCTGTATCAACAGGATACTCAGGGTGGTGTTTATTCTATAACCACGTTAATAAACTAAAAAAGGAAATTGGCGAAGACAACATACCACTAAACCAGGAGGAATTACAGGAGTACATGCTTACTGTCGGAGATGGACGTATCACGTTAAAGCAGCATGAACTTCGTAAATTATTCGATTTCTTAGAGTTTTTTAATATTGTAATGTTCCACAACAACAACGCTTCCGAGAGCGTCAAGGAATATTACTGTCAGTATATTGAAAGGATGAAGGGGAAAAATACATTCCAGTTATCTACCCAAAAATTTTTTATACCAAGTTGTACTTCATATCTATATATATAAATTTCTTCTGTCCGTGTGTATGTTACTGAACTCCTTCTAAACGGCTGGACTGATCTTTATGTAATTTTCTGTGTGTATTTAAGTTGATTCGAGAATGGTTTAGAATCACAATTTGAACCGATACCTAAACGGAACACCTGAAAAATCAAAAAAATTGGTAATTTTGGGATTTCTCACTTGAGATTACTTTCTAGCTTCATGGCCTACCTATATACTGTTTGACAGCTTCGTAAATGTGAAATTGTCATTAAATTGAATCGGACATTTTTCAAAAACCCCAATTTAATGACAATTTCACATTTACGCAGCTGTCAAACAGTATATAGGTAGGCCATGAAGCTATTAAAACTAATTCGCAGTGAAATTTATTTAGATTTTTCCGTAGTTCCTTTGGGTTTTACTTATATTTATTTTTAAAACAACCCCTGTATTGAGGCGAGCCATTTAAATCTGGAAGTTGGTGCAGCCGAACCGTCACTTTTACAATTTTAGATAGGTGGGAGTATTCTGCGTACCCTGATACCTTATTCATGAAAATAGGTTGAAGCGTTTCAATAACACTGGATGACATGTACAAATCTAAACAAAAAAATAAAAGGACCACAGCAGATAAACCGTTATTATTTCCAACCACCCGAAAACTACAATTTTTGGTTTGTCTGACCAAAAACTATCAACAGTCGGCCACTTTGTATAATTAGCATATACAACCTGTTGTTATCTGGAGTAAATTTTTTTTATAAGGAGTTTTTCAATCTATGCAGCCGACTAGATATTTTGGGTCAATTCGCAAAGACATTAATGTATACTGTGTATACTCTGCCACGATTTTTCACATAGTTTCACAGTCAAAAAATTGGCAACCACGAAAACGAGGCGTTCCAGTCGAAGGATACGTCGACATATTTATGGCAAATACTTTAGGCCGATTATATACAGTCCATCCAAAGCAACGCGAATGTTTTTTTTTGCGTTTGTTGTTGGTTAACGTTCCTGGACCGACATCCTTTCAATATTTGCAAACAGTCAATGGTATTTTGTACGACACGTACTTCAATGAGTGTCGCGAATTGCATTTACTGGAAGATGATAACCATTGGGATCTCACACTTGCAGATGCAGTACTGAGTTCCTCGCCTCATCAAATTCGTCAATTATTCGCTATATTATTGACGACATGTTTTCCGTCTGAAGCTTCTGCTCTCTGGGATAAATATAAAGATTCGATGAGTGAGGACATTCTACACCGCATTCGGATTGCTGATCAAGATACAAATATCGATTTTTCGACGGAAATATATATAACGAGGCCTTAGTAAAGATTGAGGATATTTGTATTCTCATTTCGAATATGCCACTCATTAATTTCGGCATGCCATCGCCTAACCGCCCAGCAGCACAAATCATTAACAGCGATGTTCAGCGCGAACAACAGTTCGATACCATAGCTTTGGCTACTTTCGTTGCTAATAATGAGCAACTGCTCACTGCTGAACAAAAGAATATATATGATCAAATTAATTTGTCAATTGCATCACAACAAGGAGGATTCTTTTTTTTTGGACGCACCAGGTGGCACTGGCAAAACATTCCTCATCTCACTGATACTTGCGCGCATTCGATCACAAAGTCATATTGCGTTGGCAATTGCTTCATCAGGCATTGCAGCTACCTTGCTTGATGGTGGGAGGACTGCGCATTCAGCACTCAAGTTGCCATTGAACATTCACACAAATCCAGACGCAATGTGTAACATAAAGAAGCATTCAGGCATGGCTGAAGTTTTGAAAAAATGCAAAATTATTATCTGGGATGAATGCACTATGGCCCACAAGCATTCACTTGAAGCCCTCGATAGAACGCTGAAAGATCTCAATAATAATACCAGACTTTTCGGTGGTGCTCTACTGTTGCTGTCCGGTGATTTCAGACAGACATTGCCGGTAATTCCACGTGCTACATATGCGGACGAAATTAACGCATGTTTAAAAGAATCATACCTATGGCGAAGTGCCAGGAAATTATGTCTTACCATAAATATGCGTGTTCAACTTCAAAATGATCCATTGGCATTGGCATTCTCAGAACAATTGCTCAACATTGGCAACGGAACCATACAATTGCATGAAAATACACAATACATCAGACTCCCAGAAAATTTTTGCAACATGGTCGATACTAAAGATAGTTTGATCGAAAGTATATTTCCAGATTTACAAGCTAATTACACTAATCATGCGTGGCTACGTGACCGAACTATTTTAGCCGCAAAAAATATAGATGTCGACGCAATTAATTTTAAAATACAACAGTCATTGCCGGGCAATGAAATATCATTCAAATCGATCGATACTGTTGTCGATCCTGAAGAAATTGTTAACTACCCTGTTGAATTCTTGAATTCATTGGATTTACCTGGAATGCCACCACATAACTTGCGATTGAAAATTGGTTCACCAATAATTTTACTTTGAAATTTGAATGCACCAAAGCTATGCAATGGCACGCGATTGATCATAAAAAAAATCATGAGTAATGTTCTTGAAACTACCATTTTAAACGGCAAGTTTCAAGGTGAAGATGTTCTTCTACCACGGATCCCAATGATCCCATCAGACTCGCCCATTCCATTCAAACGCCTGTAATTCCCAATTCGCTTGGCATTCGCAATGACTATTAATAAGTCACAAGGCCAAACAATGTCAATTTGTGGGTTGGATCTAGAAAATCCGTGCTTTTCACATGGCCAATTATATGTTGCGTGTTCAAGGGTTGGCAAACCATCAGGTTTGTTCGTTTTTACCCCTCAGGGATTAACTAAAAATATTGTTCATCAAATAGCATTAAGATAAAAAGTTTATTCCTGTTGATATTAAGATTAAAAATAAATATAAATATTTATTTTTTGTACATTAAAAAAAAATTACCTTTCATGAAAATTACTTTTCCTTCTTACATTTCACAAATTTAATTTATAATTCCATCACAATTGCCATTGAACTCTAAATAACTGAAACAGATATGCTGGCCAACTATTGCGGGCAAAAAGGTTTTATGCCGGGTCCAACTAGTGTTCATATAAATTACTCTAGGCTTTTTTATGAAATACCAATTTACTGTAATATTAATATTATATTTGACACAATGTATTTTAGTTAATAAAAAAAAATAAGAAATAAAAAAAAATATTTTTCATTCATTCAACAACTTTATTGATTAGCATATACAGGTAAATATTGATACAGTTTTGCAGAGCACAACGGGAGGTAAGGCTATTAGTATGAATTATACATTGTACTTGAAAATTTTTCAGCTCACTTAATTTAGGTATTTCTGAAGTTGGTAGATATTTCCTTATAAATTTCTGCTTTGCGGTTCCTTTTACGTATATTGTCGCATTTTGAAATCTGGCAAACACATCAGGTAGATTGTTATAGCTAATGTTACCATCACTCCACCGTAAACCATGTATATTATTCACATCATACATGTTTTGCTTCCGCGCTTTAGACGACAACTCTTGGTATGGATATGGAGGTGCAAAGTGATAAAGTGTTGGGTAAATCCATCCAAAAGGTAGTACTGCAAGCTCTTTAACGAAGTATGCTCCATTATTTCCACAAACAAACTGAATATCAACAATTAACTTATCCATAGTCAGCAACAGAAGAAATCAAAACTTAGAATAAAAGAATTGTTAGTACGTATTTATTTATATATATTTGCATCTGGCATTATTCTGCATGTAGCGTAATTATTTTTACATGAAACTCCTTTCCACACCACCATGAGGTAGAGTTTGTGGCGCGTTTTTTTTTAATTCGTGGTTTCCCGCTGAGGCCTAATCCACTAATCTTGTCTTTTTTCTCTTTTATAACCAGGTGCAATTTTATGAAAACTACGTTTCTCTGTTTTAATTTCCTCTTCTTCTTCTTTTCACGATGTGATTCAACATTTTCTTTTAAAACCATTAGGTACTGAGCTGTAATCGTCCAAAAATCTTCGTTTCTCGGCTGTTACTCTATATTTTTTTATTTCTGGAACTGTTATTAACTCATGATCTTGAGTACGTCGTATATTTCTTGACAATATGGGAATGTGATGGTCTTCATTGTCATCGTTTAATATCATCTCTTTAATTGTGTCCAAATTTACTTGTTGCGAGGTTTCATAGTTCAAACAGATTCCTTTCACTTTACTTTTTCGTATAATGCTATTGTCCTTTGTACTATAAACTGCGTAAGCATAATTTTGTGGGCCTCCGCTTGCAAAAATCGTGATGTAACTACCAAGACCATAACACTCCAGTTCGTCTGTCATATCTCCAACGAATTCTCCGGTTGGTGGATCGTATTCTCCTTCTCTGCTTATATAAATAACGGAATCAGTATCATAATACAAAATCCGTTCTCCAATTTGTTCTAGATAGCCAAGTAGTTTGAGGCGTGCCTGTGTGGTGGTATAAGCCGCTATACAAACGTTGACTGTGGCTAAAGATACTGCAGCTTCTTCTTTGTAACTCCAATTAACTATCAGTGTTTTGTCATTTACTGGAAGAAGATGGTGTACTTCAGTGACTGGATTGATTAAGAGTGCATACAACTCTGCTGAATTATTAATGATACTTGTTTTTGGTTGATTCTCACGCTGGCCAAACTTTCCCCAAAATGAATTTAAAATTAGTTTAGCGAGAGATCTTAATCCAGGATTGCTCATGATTTCAGAATATTCCAATTTGACACCTTCGTTTTCGAAAAAATCGTCAACATATTGTTTCTTTTTCTCCTCCGTGTTACATTTGCTCGGCCAGTCTGATGCCTGCTGCTTCATTTTAATGAATTTATTCATCATCGTTGTAAACAGACCATCTGAACGGGTTAACTTGTTATAACTTTCAGTTTTATAGCTCCATATCTCATAAGTCTCCAACAGCTTGTACTCTTTACGTAAAGCTGTTTTAACTTCATCAATTACCCATCTTCCTATTAATGCTCTCTCCTGGTCTGTATGTGTACAATCTAAATCTTGGTTTTTCTCTTCACTGCAGATGCGGCATAATGGAAACATTAGTTTATTGTTTGGTTTAATAGGCAAAACAGGATGATACAAACCTTCAGGAGGTAAAATTTTACATTTAATTATTCCCTCTGTTTTTTCTAAATCTACTTTGGAGCAGACATCCGTACCAATATATAATTTAGGATGACCAACAGGAAATTTTCCATATTTGCAAACCCATGGATACAGCGAACATACATCTATGTATTTAATTTTTTCACCGGTTTACATTCGTAATGCTTATAAACATTTCCTGTTCGGCCACCATAAAAAGCTTCACGAGGATTCAACGGTGCATTCGCCAACAGAGGATGGTCTTTCTTATTTATCTCCATTTTTCTGCGAAAATCACATTCCCACATCTCAATAACTTCATATTCGAAAGAACGTAACCGCTCAATTTTGGCAACAGTTGCTTCATGTCTTCGATTTAAAGTGTCACTTAGGTCATTATGAAGGGGCTCATCACGTTTATGCGTTAAGCATACGCCCATGGTAGTAACAGCCATGAAATTCGAAAATTTGATTTTTCTCAGGGCAATATCCATCCACTTTAACTCCGTTTAAAACTATCTCTTTTTGCTTAGCTGCGTGTAAAATATTAATTCCTCTCTTGTTTTCCTCCCAGATTAGCCATTGGATTGCTATGGCTGACTGAATATCTGCGTTTCGATACCCGTTTCTTGGAATAATTCCAATGGCATCAGCCTTCAGGAAGTTGCGACGGAAAAGAAGATTACATGCTGAAGCAATAGTGGTAGCTTCAACAAAGGGATCAACATTACATTCTTTCATCATTAATTTACGAAATTTTAAACAGGCCTCTGTTAAAATCTGTACATCGCTAATGCAATAATCTACAATATCTTGCTGCATATTAAATTCGTCAGTTTTATGTTCCTGGTACCATTTCAGAAAAATATCCCTGTCTTCGGTCTTCATTGTGTCAGGACTATAATACTCGATAGGCGGTAATGTACCAATATAATTCTGATTTTCGTATGTGTTGAACATATGTGGGAAATAACCTTTTTTATAGATTGCTGGTAAATCAAACGCTTTTGGTAGTTGTTATAATGCCATAGGAAAGTAGTTTAAGGAATCTATAAATTTTACATTATTCAACTGCATCATTATTATCTTGGTTCCTCGCATTATTAGTTCCGGCTTCAGATTTGTTTGTTGAAGTATGTAATTCAATATGAATTGGTGATCAAAAGCTTGCCCGTTATGAGCTATAACAACAACGTGTTTAAACTTTTTCCGTAGTTCCAATACATTTTTCAATAAGCAGCTAATTACATCAGATTGATAAATTTGAAGTCTAAAGTCGCACTTTTGACAAAAACGCGATTTGTTCACCTCAATACATTGATTGCAGCGTTTGGCGAGAACACATAAATTTGGTTCGTGGAGATTAATATCTCCAATTAATACCTTTTCTCCAATTGCATTTTCTTGCCGTGTTTCTAAATCATAAAAAACGAACAGCGTGTCTTTTGTTGGTGTTTTTTGTGTATTTGGCTGAATAAAACATAGTTGTACATGCTTATCACATATTTTGCAGAAATACTCTCCACACATATGAGCTTTATCTGATTTAAATGTTTTAAGGCAATCTTTACCTCTCAACTTTGTGGGGTTTAAGAATAAACACGTACACTCTTAATTATTCAGTTAAAAAACATTAATTGATAACACCTTTAATTTGAGTGTACTAAATTTAGTTTATTAAAATAAATTAAAAAACAATATTTGAATGCATTTCGACCGATATCATCGGTCATCATCAGCAACACGGCTAGCACTAAAAGGTCAAAGTTTTTAACTTAATCTAATATAGGATGTATACTAACGGTATACTTAGTCTAATTGCATTATTTAATTCAAAACAAACAAAAGGAATTTATATTTCCTTTGTCGGTAAAATAGTCTAACTAGTACTAACGGTATAGTAAATCTATTGTGTTATTCAATTTAAATTAAATAAAAAGGAGTCTATATTTCCTTTGTCGGCGTTTAAAGAGTCCGTGTTTCTGTGTATGTATAAACTTTCGTATGCGTCTAATTTTCTGTTGTCCGTTATATGTTAAATTGTGTTTTTAGACCTCGAAATACAGAGAAGCCAAGGAAGTATTGGTTTTGCCATACATCATAAACCTACAAATACTTTACGTTACATCCCAAGTGACTCTTTTACACCAATACAACATAAACTAGCTGCTTTCAATTCTTTTGCACACAGGCTAGTAAATCTCCCATTAACAGCATCCAACTATATGAGAGAATACAAATACATTCAAAATGCAGCCAAAATCAATGGTTACGGAACGAAAATAATTGATAACATAATTATGAAACATGCAAATAAAAAGAGGAAGAGAGATCTGTCTACATTGTTCTCTCAAAATTCACAATTAGAACAGAATAAAGTTTCAATTATTTTCGCTCCTAATATCACCAACAAATTGGGAAGCGTTTTTAGAAGAAATGATATGCAAATGGTGTTTTCCAATCCTTTTAAATTAAAAAATCAACTAATTACGACGAAAGACAAAAAAGGACCTTTAGACAAACCAGGGATTTATGAAATCACTTGTAATGACTGCGACCGCAAGTATTATGGGCAAACAAACCGAAGTGTACGGAAAAGATTCAAAGAACACATGAACTACATAAAAAACAAGGAAGCTAACAAATCTGCATTTGCCAGCCATGTGTTAGAAGAGCAACATCTTTCCACATCAGAAGGAAACGTTCGTCTCCTATGAAGAGATATCCCTTTTAAACAATAGGTAAGTGGTGAATCATAGGTGTAGTGTCCCGGTCACACAACCCCACGCCCCCACCGGCGAGCTAGCGTAAACCGTGTGGCCGGTTTAGCATCCCCTAAAAACATTTAGGAAACTAGGGAGGATGTAGTCTTCTAAATTTTTTATGTTTACCCAAGCACGATGGCAGTAGCCTTGCTGTACAAAGGACAATAGCATTATACGAAAAAGTAAAGTGAAAGGAATCTGTTTGAACTATGAAACCTCGCAACAAGTAAATTTGGACACAATTAAAGAGATGATATTAAACGATGACAATGAAGACCATCACATTCCCATATTGTCAAGAAATATACGACGTACTCAAGATCATGAGTTAATAACAGTTCCAGAAATAAAAAAATATAGAGTAACAGCCGAGAAACGAAGATTTTTGGACGATTACAGCTCAGTACCTAATGGTTTTAAAAGAAAATGTTGAATCACATCGTGAAAAGAAGAAGAAGAGGAAATTAAAACAGAGAAACGTAGTTTTCATAAAATTGCACCTGGTTATAAAAGAGAAAAAAGACAAGATTAGTGGATTAGGCCTCAGCGGGAAACCACGAATTAAAAAAAAACGCGCCACAAACTACCTCATGGTGGTGTGGAAAGGAGTTTCATGTAAAAATAATTACGCTACATGCAGAATAATGCCAGATGCAAATATATATAAATAAATACGTACTAACAATTCTTTTATTCTAAGTTTTGATTTAAGGAAAAAAAAAAAAAGGAAAAAAAAAAAAAAAATTATCCAGGTATTTTTTTTTTTTTTTTCTCGCTCTCTGACCATAGCTGTGACATGAGACTCTTAATTTCAGGGTGTGAGGCGAGCCCCACATTGGCGCCGCATACCGTACTTTACGGCTGAAAAACCTTCCGTTTTTTTCGGCTCCTCACTGCCTCGCAAGTCGGCTTTGTGGACCCGAGGGTATGTAACGGTCGGTTAATTACATAAAAGAATTCTCCTTACGAAATATTCCCCCATCTCACGGAAAATTCAGAAAGTATTAGTAATCACTTAGGAAGCTTAAGTCTTCGAAAAAATTTTGGCATCACGTAGGCTCAGAGAAACAAAATTTTTCTGAGAATATGAAAAAAAATAGTTTTTTGAGTCAGTCTGGATTTCAGTCGCGACCAGAGGGACAGTTTTTCGAATCGGCCAGGAAAAGAGACAGTCTATTTTAATTTTTGGAAAAAAATAAGTTTATTGTGGATGAGTATCCAAGTCAATTATCGGGAGTTTTTTTGATAACTTCGATTTTGGGTATTTTGGACGGGGAAGGCGGTTCGCGCTTGTACGGTTATTTTATCGAGAAGTTTTCAACCCCGATCACAAGACGTTTGTCCACTGCGACATAAATGGTACCATCTATTTTGGAGGTTGGCCCTGAGAAGGAAGAGGATGAATTGTTGAATCCACAACGAAGTACCAAGTGTAGGTCGAAAATAGAAAAAATTGCTCTTCGTAAAGCAAATCCGAAAATTTAAGCGAAAAAAAAATAAATAAATAAGAAATAACAGCAAGTGAATATTTACATAATTCGTAGTTCCTGATCAATTGTTTGCCAAAAAGTTATCATCGAGTTGAACCACTGGAATACGGAAGACGTTCAGTAAAGGGATAAGATTGTGCAAAGAAGGTTCATCATAGAAAATCATTGTTTTGAAGTAGAATAACAGTAACCAGGCAAATATGAATCATTTATCGGAGTTTTCTGAACATTTATAGCCATTATACAAGGAATTTTCAGTTTTTCTCAAAAATTTTCCTTTTGTGAGTGTGAGTAGAAACGGAACGCACCCTAGGAAGACAATTGCTGTTACCCAGCGTCATTAAATTTTCATAAACAAACGCTTTGTTTACGAAACTGCAGGGTGTGTCAGTAATAAAAAAAAAATTAGGTTACCCCCACAGCTTCTTCAAATCTGGTTTTTAATCCCAGCTACAGAGTGTATAGTTATAGAGACAGTATTTTTCCGATACTCTTTTAGTGACTCTTAACTTAAGGGGTTCGAAGTGCATCATTAGCATATCCTACGTTGTTGAAATCACATTCACCCCGCCTACTACGTTTAGCCCAGGCTAATAACAGGTTCACAGGAGGGAGTGTGGAGGAAGGCTGCAAGATCTTGTTAATTCTACCGTTAAATTAATCAACGCTTGCCGAGTAAAGCTTAATAGTAATTAACTTTATTATCAATTTTTTTAGTATAACTACCTACAAACTCTTAACAATATTTATAATCTATTTACAAATTTTATTACAATGTTTATAATATATTTACAAATTTTATCACCAATCATTAATTACTATAAATACCTATAAAATATTTACAAATTTGTGTAACCTGAAATAATTACCCATTTTTCTTATCCAATATATATATATACTTTCATCCCAATAGGTACATCCAAAATAATTTATCTAAATACATTCTCACCTATATTACACCTTACATAACCAGTTTTCTTAATAATTATATTGCATTAGTTCACAGCTAATAGATATCTACAATATTACCATATAAATTAGTAAGGACGTTTGTCTTGATTTGAATATTGTACATTATCTTTGGAAATTAGTTAACGTATATCCACACAGTTCACTAAAAATATATTCCCCTCCAAATATTTTACATATACACCGTTTAGTTAACACGAAAAAGGGAATTGTAATATCCACTATTTACATATATTACAATATTTATCAATTACTTAGAGGTTCATGCAATAATCACCATATCCTTATATTTAACCATTTTTTTTCATAATGTGTTTACAATTTTACTTTGGTACACGCCCTTATTTATAAATTTTATCGATTAGTTTGGTGTTGTACGAAAGAAAATAATCCTCGACTGGTACCAGCGCGACGATTGGTTTGTTTCCTTCCGTTGTTGTAACAACGTTATTTTTTTATTTTGTGGTAATAGTTGGCTGTGTCCACAGTACCTATGTGGTAGGAGTATTTGTTGATTGTTTTTCATTTACTATTTAATATAAACTTACCTTTATTTTACTGTTTGATTAATATTGTGGTGATCTGTAAATTGTTAAATAATATATTGGTTGTAAATTTCTTTAACTCCTCTAGTATTATTAGGCATGTCAGCCTAAGGGGATAAAATTGTCCAGGATGGTTGGGTTTTGCTTTCTCTCCAGGGTCCTCTCAAAGTCGCGTTGAACCTTTACAGGTCCACCAGGCCGATGGAAACGTCCAGCGATGAATAGCTCTGGCTAACCTAGGAAAAGAATGGTATGAAGAGATATCCCTTTTAAACAATAGGTAAGTGGTGAATCATAGGTGTAGTGTCCCGGTCACACAACCCCACGCCCCCACCGGCGAGCTAGCGTAAACCGTGTGGCCGGTTTAGCATCCCCTAAAAACATTTAGGAAACTAGGGAGGATGTAGTCTTCTAAATTTTTTATGTTTACCCAAGCACGATGGCAGTAGCCTTGCTGTCACCAGCAAGGAGCTCCATTGTGCCGGTACATAAATGGCGCCCAACGAATGCTTTCATCCCAATGTTTCGGAACACAAGTTTTCAATGTTAAATTACAGCGCCCATTTATTTCATAAATGGCGCCCACGTATGCTTACATGCCATCGATTTGGCCAACAAGTTTTCGAGATTTTTATTACATAAATGGCACCCCAACTTCTGACTATGATTCACCACCAATGCCTCTTTTACAGATTTATCTCTATTGTCTAAATTCAGTGTGAATTTTATTTTGCTTTCACTTTTAGATTGTCCCGCATCATGTTATCTTCTTCGCTTTAGGCATCTTTGAACTAGGCTTACCGGCACCGCTGGCTAACAAGCGTATGACCGCTTGGCCATGGGTGAAGGCTGAGTCTGGAGTTCTTTTGTCCTGTGTTTTTGCTCGTCGTCCTGAGTATCAGGCGTCATACCGCCTGCCAGTGCTTCGTTCAGTGGACAGGATCCTTGTTACTTTTTGCTGATGGACGTTTGAGTTGTAACTCGGGCATAACCGGCTGAGGTAACAGGCGTGATATCGCCTGCCCACTGCGTCCCGTGGACTTCTTTAATCCATGCAGTCCCCTCAAATTCTTTTTCTGTTCTTTCATTTTAGACAATTGGTCGAAATGTGGTAAGGGATGTGGTCACTTCAGGTGAACCTCTATGAGGCCGCACAGGCTTAACCGTCTGGCTAATCACTTGCGCCCTGTGGACTTTTGTTGAGGGACATCCGTCTACTTCCTTGTGCTTTTATTGTTTTCTCTCCCGTCTGTCCCCACTGCTGATTGATTTTCCGTAGAGTAGCTCAGTTGTGGTTGGACAGCGGAAACCAAAATAAATTATTATCATTTTCGAAGAAGATTTCCTTGTTTTTATGTGGAGGTAGACTCTTCATGTCGTTCAGGTAGATGAAGACGTGTGGTGCTTCCGGCGTCGTCGATGGCGTTCGGTGTTGGCTATGTCTCATAACTAACACCGACTGACACCGATGACCTCGGCCACCAACGAGAGTCCTGGAGAGAGAGATTGTATTGCTTCAACCATCCTGGAAGATTAACACTCATTTACAAAAACTTACACTTTATTACTTATTAATCTGGTTCATACCACGTATTGTGGTGGAATTATTTATCTTATATTGTTATCATTTTGGCGGTATATAAGTAATAACGGCCTAGTGACCATATCCATAATCTTTTAACTACAGCTTTCTATTGTTGATTTTTTTATTCCCCCATATATTATACTTTCTTTCTTTTTACTGGATATCCGGGTTACCGTCTCTGAAACGATGGACGTGACCGGATCAAGGACATTTTATGGATGGCCGGTGGTGCATAAGGTGTTGAGGAAGCCGCACCGGTTATATTTCTTATCCCCGCACGCCCTCGAATTTGTTTCTTTCCATGCAGCCATCGAAGCCAGGAGGTTGTCCACAACGATGGAGGGCGTCGCTATACGATATACCTTAAATGTCGTTAAATGTTTGGAAGCCCACCCAGGTGCTTTCGACACCATGGCTTCCAGATTATTGACCATGCTGGGTGATATTATTAACAAGCCGCTTACCCTGATCCACGTTGTTGAGATTATTTTCCACCATTCATTGACAGAACCAGGCTTCTGCCATACGGGAGCAAGACTGTATGAGCTGGTTGAGTCAATGAATCCTGTGGATGACAGCGTCTTTAGAAATTTATTGAGACTGACCCTAGCGTATCAGCAGGAGATTATCAAACGGTATATTCCACCGGTTGGATATCAAGTACGCGGGATAACGTTGCTCGTGGCAGAAATGTACCGTCGGTTCCAGAAGGTTCGTTCACTGGGAGGCGAACTGGGGCAGATGCTGGATGGGCTACTGAATCAGCTGCTTCAAGAGCCCACTCCGGACAATTTAGAATGCGTCTGCCAAGCGTGTCAAGCAGCAGGTTGGGAACTCTTGGAGGATTGTCCCTACCAAATTTGGCTTATCCTACGCGCTTTATACAGGGAGTCACCCTGGTTGACCGTCCTGGGTTAAGTATTTTAAGCGGTGTTAATTAGTTCCTTGCTGTTGCTAACTTTTTATTCTTGAGTTCGTTGTTCCCGTTTCGTTAATGTTAGTTATTGTTACGTTGTTGTTAACCAACCAGTTGGCGATTTAGTTACTGTTATGTGTTACAACCGTTAGGGGCTCATTCATGTTATTCTTCATGGTATTTATATGGATATAGGTTTTATTTATTTGAATTTCGGAGAGATGTTCCCTGGTTCGTTGTTTATGTTAAACCATCTCTGGTCCAGACCTTATGGTTAGTGGCGTGTTAACTTTATTTATAGCATGATAGTAACAATCGACATTCGTTACGTATTATTGTTTTCATATCGCCTCGGTCGATAGTATTAAATTTTCTTCAAGACTATTCCCTTTGTCTACTATTTCTTCGATTGATTCATTCGGTTCTTT
The DNA here is from genome assembly GCA_963855945.1 of Thereva nobilitata. Classification (NCBI taxonomy): domain Eukaryota; kingdom Metazoa; phylum Arthropoda; class Insecta; order Diptera; family Therevidae; genus Thereva; species Thereva nobilitata. The sequence continues at coordinate 38,627,686 of OY979698.1, forward strand.
CCATATGTACTAAACATTTGATTATGATACACCTCCTTGCATTTCGATCAGTCTAGGGAACAACGCTCGGCGAAGGACTCTCCTGGCGATCCACCGGGGAAGGTCAAAGGCAATGTGGTATTGCTGAAGACTGACCCGATGGATCGAACGGAGACCTTTTCGACATGGAGACCTGGATGATGGTAGAAACCTGGAGGGGGACAATGTGGTATTGCCTTCCCCAGATTTTTGGCAACTCCAGAGATTCCTCCGAGATACTCTCCAGACTGAACGTTTTATCACCTTATTTGGAACACGTACTTCAAAAAAAAAAAAAAAAAAAAAAGGAAAAAAAAAAAAAATTATCCAGGTATTTTTTTTTTTTTTTTTTTTCTCGCTCTCTGACCATAGCTGTGACATGAGACTCTTAATTTCAGGGTGTGAGGCGAGCCCCACATTGGCGCCGCATACCGTACTTTACGGCTGAAAAACCTTCCGTTTTTTTCGGCTCCTCACTGCCTCGCAAGTCGGCTTTGTGGACCCGAGGGTATGTAACGGTCGGTTAATTACATAAAAGAATTCTCCTTACGAAATATTCCCCCATCTCACGGAAAATTCAGAAAGTATTAGTAATCACTTAGGAAGCTTAAGTCTTCGAAAAAATTTTGGCATCACGTAGGCTCAGAGAAACAAAATTTTTCTGAGAATATGAAAAAAAATAGTTTTTTGAGTCAGTCTGGATTTCAGTCGCGACCAGAGGGACAGTTTTTCGAATCGGCCAGGAAAAGAGACAGTCTATTTTAATTTTTGGAAAAAAATAAGTTTATTGTGGATGAGTATCCAAGTCAATTATCGGGAGTTTTTTTGATAACTTCGATTTTGGGTATTTTGGACGGGGAAGGCGGTTCGCGCTTGTACGGTTATTTTATCGAGAAGTTTTCAACCCCGATCACAAGACGTTTGTCCACTGCGACATAAATGGTACCATCTATTTTGGAGGTTGGCCCTATAGGTACTGTGGACACAGCCAACTATTACCACAAAATAAAAAAATAACGTTGTTACAACAACGGAAGGAAACAAACCAATCGTCGCGCTGGTACCAGTCGAGGATTATTTTCTTTCGTACAACACCAAACTAATCGATAAAATTTATAAATAAGGGCGTGTACCAAAGTAAAATTGTAAACACATTATGAAAAAAAATGGTTAAATATAAGGATATGGTGATTATTGCATGAACCTCTAAGTAATTGATAAATATTGTAATATATGTAAATAGTGGATATTACAATTCCCTTTTTCGTGTTAACTAAACGGTGTATATGTAAAATATTTGGAGGGGAATATATTTTTAGTGAACTGTGTGGATATACGTTAACTAATTTCCAAAGATAATGTACAATATTCAAATCAAGACAAACGTCCTTACTAATTTATATGGTAATATTGTAGATATCTATTAGCTGTGAACTAATGCAATATAATTATTAAGAAAACTGGTTATGTAAGGTGTAATATAGGTGAGAATGTATTTAGATAAATTATTTTGGATGTACCTATTGGGATGAAAGTATATATATATATTGGATAAGAAAAATGGGTAATTATTTCAGGTTACACAAATTTGTAAATATTTTATAGGTATTTATAGTAATTAATGATTGGTGATAAAATTTGTAAATATATTATAAACATTGTAATAAAATTTGTAAATAGATTATAAATATTGTTAAGAGTTTGTAGGTAGTTATACTAAAAAAATTGATAATAAAGTTAATTACTATTAAGCTTTACTCGGCAAGCGTTGATTAATTTAACGGTAGAATTAACAAGATCTTGCAGCCTTCCTCCACACTCCCTCCTGTGAACCTGTTATTAGCCTGGGCTAAACGTAGTAGGCGGGGTGAATGTGATTTCAACAACATAGGATATGCTAATGATGCACTTCGAACCCCTTAAGTTAAGAGTCACTAAAAGAGTATCGGAAAAATACTGTCTCTATAACTATACACTCTGTAGCTGGGATTAAAAACCAGATTTGAAGAAGCTGTGGGGGTAACCTAATTTTTTTTTTATTACTGACACACCCTGCAGTTTCGTAAACAAAGCGTTTGTTTATGAAAATTTAATGACGCTGGGTAACAGCAATTGTCTTCCTAGGGTGCGTTCCGTTTCTACTCACACTCACAAAAGGAAAATTTTTGAGAAAAAACTGAAAATTCCTTGTATAATGGCTATAAATGTTCAGAAAACTCCGATAAATGATTCATATTTGCCTGGTTACTGTTATTCTACTTCAAAACAATGATTTTCTATGATGAACCTTCTTTGCACAATCTTATCCCTTTACTGAACGTCTTCCGTATTCCAGTGGTTCAACTCGATGATAACTTTTTGGCAAACAATTGATCAGGAACTACGAATTATGTAAATATTCACTTGCTGTTATTTCTTATTTATTTATTTTTTTTTTCGCTTAAATTTTCGGATTTGCTTTACGAAGAGCAATTTTTTCTATTTTCGACCTACACTTGGTACTTCGTTGTGGATTCAACAATTCATCCTCTTCCTTCTCAGGGACAACCTCCAAAATAGATGGTACCATTTATGTCGCAGTGGACAAACGTCTTGTGATCGGGGTTGAAAACTTCTCGATAAAATAACCGTACAAGCGCGAACCGCCTTCCCCGTCCCAAATACCCAAAATCGAAGTTATCAAAAAAACTCCCGATAATTGACTTGGATACTCATCCACAATAAACTTATTTTTTTCCAAAAATTAAAATAGACTGTCTCTTTTCCTGGCCGATTCGAAAAACTGTCCCTCTGGTCGCGACTGAAATCCAGACTGACTCAAAAAACTATTTTTTTTCATATTCTCAGAAAAATTTTGTTTCTCTGAGCCTACGTGATGCCAAAATTTTTTCGAAGACTTAAGCTTCCTAAGTGATTACTAATACTTTCTGAATTTTCCGTGAGATGGGGGAATATTTCGTAAGGAGAATTCTTTTATGTAATTAATCGACCGTTACATACCCTCGGGTCCACAAAGCCGACTTGCGAGGCAGTGAGGAGCCGAAAAAAACGGAAGGTTTTTCAGCCGTAAAGTACGGTATGCGGCGCCAATGTGGGGCTCGCCTCACACCCTGAAATTAAGAGTCTCATGTCACAGCTATGGTCAGAGAGCGAGAAAAAAAAAAAAATACCTGGATAATTTATTTTTTTTTTTTTTTTTTTTTTTTTTTTTTTTGAAGTACGTGTTCCAAATAAGGTGATAAAACGTTCAGTCTGGAGAGTATCTCGGAGGAATCTCTGGAGTTGCCAAAAATCTGGGGAAGGCAATACCACATTGTCCCCCTCCAGGTTTCTACCATCATCCAGGTCTCCATGTCGAAAAGGTCTCCGTTCGATCCATCGGGTCAGTCTCCAGCAATACCACATTGCCTTTGACCTTCCCCGGTGGATCGCCAGGAGAGTCCTTCGCCGAGCGTTGTTCCCTAGACTGATCGAAATGCAAGGAGGTGTATCATAATCAAATGTTTAGTACATATGGAAAGAACCGAATGAATCAATCGAAGAAATAGTAGACAAAGGGAATAGTCTTGAAGAAAATTTAATACTATCGACCGAGGCGATATGAAAACAATAATACGTAACGAATGTCGATTGTTACTATCATGCTATAAATAAAGTTAACACGCCACTAACCATAAGGTCTGGACCAGAGATGGTTTAACATAAACAACGAACCAGGGAACATCTCTCCGAAATTCAAATAAATAAAACCTATATCCATATAAATACCATGAAGAATAACATGAATGAGCCCCTAACGGTTGTAACACATAACAGTAACTAAATCGCCAACTGGTTGGTTAACAACAACGTAACAATAACTAACATTAACGAAACGGGAACAACGAACTCAAGAATAAAAAGTTAGCAACAGCAAGGAACTAATTAACACCGCTTAAAATCCTTAACCCAGGACGGTCAACCAGGGTGACTCCCTGTATAAAGCGCGTAGGATAAGCCAAATTTGGTAGGGACAATCCTCCAAGAGTTCCCAACCTGCTGCTTGACACGCTTGGCAGACGCATTCTAAATTGTCCGGAGTGGGCTCTTGAAGCAGCTGATTCAGTAGCCCATCCAGCATCTGCCCCAGTTCGCCTCCCAGTGAACGAACCTTCTGGAACCGACGGTACATTTCTGCCACGAGCAACGTTATCCCGCGTACTTGATATCCAACCGGTGGAATATACCGTTTGATAATCTCCTGCTGATACGCTAGGGTCAGTCTCAATAAATTTCTAAAGACGCTGTCATCCACAGGATTCATTGACTCAACCAGCTCATACAGTCTTGCTCCCGTATGGCAGAAGCCTGGTTCTGTCAATGAATGGTGGAAAATAATCTCAACAACGTGGATCAGGGTAAGCGGCTTGTTAATAATATCACCCAGCATGGTCAATAATCTGGAAGCCATGGTGTCGAAAGCACCTGGGTGGGCTTCCAAACATTTAACGACATTTAAGGTATATCGTATAGCGACGCCCTCCATCGTTGTGGACAACCTCCTGGCTTCGATGGCTGCATGGAAAGAAACAAATTCGGGGGCGTGCGGGGATAAGAAATATAACCGGTGCGGCTTCCTCAACACCTTATGCACCACCGGCCATCCATAAAATGTCCTTGATCCGGTCACGTCCATCGTTTCAGAGACGGTAACCCGGATATCCAGTAAAAAGAAAGAAAGTATAATATATGGGGGAATAAAAAAATCAACAATAGAAAGCTGTAGTTAAAAGATTATGGATATGGTCACTAGGCCGTTATTACTTATATACCGCCAAAATGATAACAATATAAGATAAATAATTCCACCACAATACGTGGTATGAACCAGATTAATAAGTAATAAAGTGTAAGTTTTTGTAAATGAGTGTTAATCTTCCAGGATGGTTGAAGCAATACAATCTCTCTCTCCAGGACTCTCGTTGGTGGCCGAGGTCATCGGTGTCAGTCGGTGTTAGTTATGAGACATAGCCAACACCGAACGCCATCGACGACGCCGGAAGCACCACACGTCTTCATCTACCTGAACGACATGAAGAGTCTACCTCCACATAAAAACAAGGAAATCTTCTTCGAAAATGATAATAATTTATTTTGGTTTCCGCTGTCCAACCACAACTGAGCTACTCTACGGAAAATCAATCAGCAGTGGGGACAGACGGGAGAGAAAACAATAAAAGCACAAGGAAGTAGACGGATGTCCCTCAACAAAAGTCAACAGGGCGCAAGTGATTAGCCAGACGGTTAAGCCTGTGCGGCCTCATAGAGGTTCACCTGAAGTGACCACATCCCTTACCACATTTCGACCAATTGTCTAAAATGAAAGAACAGAAAAAGAATTTGAGGGGACTGCATGGATTAAAGAAGTCCACGGGACGCAGTGGGCAGGCGATATCACGCCTGTTACCTCAGCCGGTTATGCCCGAGTTACAACTCAAACGTCCATCAGCAAAAAGTAACAAGGATCCTGTCCACTGAACGAAGCACTGGCAGGCGGTATGACGCCTGATACTCAGGACGACGAGCAAAAACACAGGACAAAAGAACTCCAGACTCAGCCTTCACCCATGGCCAAGCGGTCATACGCTTGTTAGCCAGCGGTGCCGGTAAGCCTAGTTCAAAGATGCCTAAAGCGAAGAAGATAACATGATGCGGGACAATCTAAAAGTGAAAGCAAAATAAAATTCACACTGAATTTAGACAATAGAGATAAATCTGTAAAAGAGGCATTGGTGGTGAATCATAGTCAGAAGTTGGGGTGCCATTTATGTAATAAAAATCTCGAAAACTTGTTGGCCAAATCGATGGCATGTAAGCATACGTGGGCGCCATTTATGAAATAAATGGGCGCCGTAATTTAACATTGAAAACTTGTGTTCCGAAACATTGGGATGAAAGCATTCGTTGGGCGCCATTTATGTACCGGCACAATGGAGCTCCTTGCTGGTGACAGCAAGGCTACTGCCATCGTGCTTGGGTAAACATAAAAAATTTAGAAGACTACATCCTCCCTAGTTTCCTAAATGTTTTTAGGGGATGCTAAACCGGCCACACGGTTTACGCTAGCTCGCCGGTGGGGGCGTGGGGTTGTGTGACCGGGACACTACACCTATGATTCACCACTTACCTATTGTTTAAAAGGGATATCTCTTCATATCATTCTTTTCCTAGGTTAGCCAGAGATATTCATCGCTGGAAGGGTCCATTGACCTGGGGGATCTGAAAATGGTCAACGCGACTTTGAGAGGACCTTGGAGAGAAAGCAAAACCCAACCATCCTGGACAATTTTATCCCCTTAGGCTGACATGCCTAATAATACTAGAGGAGTTAAAGAAATTTACAACAAATATATTATTTAACAAGTTACAGATCACTACAATATTAATCAAACAGTAAAATACAGGTAAGTTTATATTAAATAGTAAATGAAAAACAATCAACAAATACTCCTACCACATAGGTACTGTGGACACAGCCAACTATTACCACAAAATAAAAAAATAACGTTGTTACAACAACGGAAGGAAACAAACCAATCGTCGCGCTGGTACCAGTCGAGGATTATTTTCTTTCGTCCGTTAACTAATTTCCAAAGATAATGTACAATATTCAAATCAAGACAAACGTCCTTACTAATTTATATGGTAATATTGTAGATATCTATTAGCTGTGAACTAATGCAATATAATTATTAAGAAAACTGGTTATGTAAGGTGTAATATAGGTGAGAATGTATTTAGATAAATTATTTTGGATGTACCTATTGGGATGAAAGTATATATATATATATTGGATAAGAAAAATGGGTAATTATTTCAGGTTACACAAATTTGTAAATATTTTATAGGTATTTATAGTAATTAATGATTGGTGATAAAATTTGTAAATATATTATAAACATTGTAATAAAATTTGTAAATAGATTATAAATATTGTTAAGAGTTTGTAGGTAGTTATACTAAAAAAATTGATAATAAAGTTAATTACTATTAAGCTTTACTCGGCAAGCGTTGATTAATTTAACGGTAGAATTAACAAGATCTTGCAGCCTTCCTCCACACTCCCTCCTGTGAACCTGTTATTAGCCTGGGCTAAACGTAGTAGGCGGGGTGAATGTGATTTCAACAACGTAGGATATGCTAATGATGCACTTCGAACCCCTTAAGTTAAGAGTCACTAAAAGAGTATCGGAAAAATACTGTCTCTATAACTATACACTCTGTAGCTGGGATTAAAAACCAGATTTGAAGAAGCTGTGGGGGTAACCTAATTTTTTTTTTATTACTGACACACCCTGCAGTTTCGTAAACAAAGCGTTTGTTTATGAAAATTTAATGACGCTGCGTAACAGCAATTGTCTTCCTAGGGTGCGTTCCGTTTCTACTCACACTCACAAAAGGAAAATTTTTGAGAAAAACTGAAAATTCCTTGTATAATGGCTATAAATGTTCAGAAAACTCCGATAAATGATTCATATTTGCCTGGTTACTGTTATTCTACTTCAAAACAATGATTTTCTATGATGAACCTTCTTTGCACAATCTTATCCCTTTACTGAACGTCTTCCGTATTCCAGTGGTTCAACTCGATGATAACTTTTTGGCAAACAATTGATCAGGAACTACGAATTATGTAAATATTCACTTGCTGTTATTTCTTATTTATTTATTTTTTTTTCGCTTAAATTTTCGGATTTGCTTTACGAAGAGCAATTTTTTCTATTTTCGACCTACACTTGGTACTTCGTTGAATAGTGTAAATAGTGAAAATATCCATATTGATTCTAATATTAGTTGTGATAGTGATATTGATAATGATAATAATACAAGTGGTAAAAATAGTGATAATGATGATAACAGTGATGACATTGCAAATGAAACTGGTTCAAATGAAAGTTTTCAAGAAAAACTTCGGCAGTGGGCGTTGAAAAATTTACAAAGTCTTCAATTAAACGTAATTGCTGAACTTTTATTACTGCTAAAGGAAGAAGGACATCCCGAGTTGCCAAAAACACCACAGGCTTTGTTAAAAACCAAACATCACCGTGTGAATCAATCAATTTTAAGTCTTAAGGGGTCCAATTGTGAATATAAATATCTAGGAATTGCAAATAGCCTAGAAAAAATTATCATTCCAACAATATTTATTGAAGATACAATTGAAGTGCTGATTCATATTGATGGAATGCAAATTTATAAAAATTCGCAAGTACAAGTTTGGCCGATTAGTGTTAAGATAATTAATAAAAAATATGTAAATCATCCATTTATAGCCGCTATGATTCAAAACCAGCAAATGTGAATGAATATCTCAGTGATTTTGTCAACGAGTGTACAAATTTAATTCAATCGGGTATCTCTATTGATGGAAAAAAATATACTTTTAAAATAAAAGCGATTGTTGCTGATTCACAAGCTAGAACCTATATCAAATGCTGTAAAGCAGCTGGTACATTCTATGCTCGTGAAATATGCACTACAGTAGGTATGTCAGTTGGTGAAAAAAAGAAAAAAAAGAGAGTTTATCCGGAAATGGATTGCGAGCTTCGTACTAAACAATCTTTTCAAAAAAAAACTCAAGTTGAACATCACAAAGATGGGTTGACGTCTCCTCTGGTAAAGTTACCAGGCTTCGATCCTGTTAATAATATTGTTTTAGATTCCATGCATTTACTGTTTCAAGGTGTAATGAAGACTCTAATGGAATCTTGGGTATTACGAAAAAGTCAAGCACGTTTGAAATTAACACAATTAAAACGTCTTCGATTGAAATTTTTATCATTAAAAGGTTACGTACCATTTGAATTTCAAAGAAAAACATTTGACAGTAATGATTTAGCAAGGTGGAAAGCAACACAGTATCGTTTTGTTTTACTTTATTGTGGGCCAGCAATATTCCAAGATATATTATCAAAGCAATTGTATGACCATTTTCTACTTCTGTTAGTAGCATGCAGAATTTTACATTGTAAAGATTTCATGATTACTTACAATGATTATGCCAGGAAATTATTAAGAAAATTTTTTTTTTATTACCATCGTTGTATGGTGAAAAATCCCAAACTTTGAATAATCATTGTTTAATTCATTTACCAGAAGATGTAATAAATTTGAACCTACCACTGAGTGATATCTCGGCGTTTTGGGGTGAAAGTTATATTGGAAAAATAAAAAATCTAGTTAAATCGCCCTACAAACCTCTCACTCAAATTATTAATAGATTATCTGAGATTGAGAATGAAGATAAACTCAAAATTAAAAAACAGATTATTGTTAAAAAGTGTATTATAAGTCAAATTTCAGATATTTTTGTTTACGAAAATATACAGTACTTAAGTGTATCGAGTGTTATTATAAACAATGTTTATTTAAGTTCAGTGCGACCCGACAATGTTGTAATATTTGAGGATAATGTAGTTGATATAATTGATAAAATTTTGTTGATAAAAAATGAAAAGAAAACGCCACTGGAAATGGATAACTTTTCTATTTTTGGCCGTAAAATAATAAATCCTGATAGTTTATTCAATTATCCTACATCATCAATTGATGTTGGAATCATTATGGGAGACAGATTTTCTGATTTAAAAGAGTTATTCTCAATAAGAAAAATAAAAAATAAATGTGTTCGTTTAAATTACAATGATAAAGTGTGTGTTGTATCTTTACTTCATGAAACGAGGTAAAACCATAAAAGAAGACGACGGAGCGCGCAGCTGGGGAAATGGAAGTTGCACACAAATAAAAATTGCGCACATATGGATAAGAAATGCGCTTATGTGTTTTCAAATTTCCCCTTCGAAATCTGCTGCGACTGGACTAAGGGGCGGGAATTGCATGCGGGGGTTCTACTGCGCATGGAAAACGAGACTTTTCTCGTCGTCTTCCTTTATGGTTTGACCTTCTACTCGCGCCGATATTCTAGTGTTTACATTATTTCGTCCAGTAACGCCAAGTGTATCGAGTAGATGTATGTGTGTGTGCATCTAACATTACAGTTCATATGCGGCATTGTGACTTACCAGTTCGTGCGTGTCTAAATTCATTCGTCGTAATATTGAAAAATTCAATAATAAGTTTGATTATAATTATTAAAAGGTGTTAAAATAAAAACCTCGTTTATTGATTAATTTAATAAAGTAAAAAAAGTAAGTACATTGTAAAAAATAATTGTAATACTGATAATTATTATAGTAAGAATAACAGCTCCCTAATAATTGCGATAATTTTACTAAAAAAATATATAATAATTTCAAAAATATATTTATATATACATTAGGCTTATAAAATATTGTTCGCGAGTTTTATCAATTTTTTCTCGGTAATATTCAACATTTAATTGATTTGACAATGAAGATAATAAAGGACCGACAGTTTTTGTTTTAATGAAAATAATGTAAATACCAAAGATTGTTGTCAAATCAATTAAATTAATCATATTAATAAATATAATAGATGGTTTTTTTTTCTTTTATTCTAAAAAATGAACAGACTTCCAATAATTGTTAATATTTAAAGAAGAGAATTATTGATAACAAATGTAACAGATCAGGCAAGTTTGATTATTTTAAGTTCTTATACAAAAAAATGATTTTAATTTATATGATGTTTGTTTATAAATCTGTACATGATTTATGTAATATTTTTCCCAATATTCTGATCTGATCTGTTACATTTGTTATCAATAATTCTCTTCTTAAAATATTAACAATTTATTGGAGGTCTGTTCATTTTTTAGAATAAAAGAAAAAAAAACATTTATTATATTTATTAATATGATTAATATAAATAGAGATGGAGGATAATCAAACGAATAAGCGTTATGCTGTTGTGGGATTCTTACCAACAAATACTGATGGTACAGATCAAGTTGACTTGGTACCATCGAGCTGGATCACAAAAGATGGTGAAGAATTATATTCGTATTACCCACCTGCTGATGATTATCACAAACTTAAGAAGTATGTACGAGAGTTGCGGGATGCAAAAGACAGTTGGCTAAAATATCCAGTGGAAATTCTATCTTATGCAGGTAATTATATATTTATCATTTTATTAAAAGAATAATTGACGATTTGATTAGAATCATATTATGAAGCTCTGTTAATAATTATGCTTAAATAGAAAACTACTCGCAAGGAAACAGACGTTTAAATCGTGCTTTTACAACTGTTAATATTAGAAGCACTGATGATGAGTACAACAGAACAATTGTAAAGCCACCAGTAATGTCACAAGCAAGTGTTCTCGAGGAAATGGGTAAAATATCACCAATGCACGAAGACGATTCTTCAACTAGTTCCATTGAGAAGAAAAAATCAAAAAAAAAGCAAACAAAAAAATAATGGTAATGTATTCTCAGTTGTTTATAAAAAGTATACGTCTAAGATATGTTTAATGATTTAAAAAAAAACTTAATTTCATAAGTAATAAATTAATTTTACAGAAGTGATGTCATCTGATACAATAAGACCGATTGCTGAAGAAGCGGAGGGAGTTATTGACTTAGGTAAATTGATATTTATTTGATTTGTAATTATATTTGTTGCATTCGAAATGATTTAAATAACTTATAATTTTATAGAATCTTTAAAAGAGTTTATAAGTTCTAAAATGAGTGAACAAACTGCGTTACTTCAGCGTTCTTTACTTAATGAGAAGAAAAGCTTGCAGTATGATTTAAAAAAATATCTAGATGAAATAAAAAATACATTAATAGCCAACAGAGTAGCCACAGATCCTCAACCAAGTGCTTCAAATGCGATCGAAACATTAAATGTGGAACTTCCATTAAAAAATCTTGAGGAATTTCAAGAGTTTGATGCTGACTTAAAAAACACATCATCAAAAAAAGAGGCATTGGTAAATATTACACACATTGTTATACTATATTACTATTCCAACTTTGAAATTAAATTTGCATTGATTAAATATCATAATTATTTTTAGCTAACGTTCTTCCGGATCAAAATTTTTGGAGAAAAAACGGCTAAAGGATGTATAAGTAAAATAGCATCTGCATTGATGACAAAAAATATTGAAAAACATTACTCTGGAACTGGGAAAAAAATAAAAGGCGTGGGAAAACTTAATTTCAGCGCAACAGAAACATTTAAGTGTATGGAAGGTATGACAAAATGATATTTACACTTACACTTCAGTAACGATTTTTATATGATTGTGTTTTTTAACTCATTAAATGATTTTTTCTTTTTTTTTTTTGTTATATTGCAGATGTAGTAAAAGAAAAAATAGGTGATTGTGAAGAGTGCAAAAATTTCGCTGGAAAAGTTGGGCGGTGGTTGTCAAGGCAAGGAGACCGAGAACATGGTCGAAAAGAACGATCCTTGTCTTTATAATATATAATAATTAACTTTAAGACTATTAATATATTATAACCGTTAAAAAATTAATAAAAATTATAATAATTTCAAAAGGAATTATGAAATTTAATATTAAGTAATTGATTATAATAATAATTATCATTACAACAATCAGCCATTAAAGGGCCAACGATTTAAAACATAATTGGCATACAACAGGTAACCATTAGTAGGCCGATAGTTTAAATAATGTCTGGCCCATTGCTGTTTGCCATGAATGGGCCGATAGTTGAATGCAATTAATGGGCCGAGGTTATCATTCCAGCTATAAGCCGTTTATCGGCCAATAAAAATTGCCATTGCTCAGCCATTAATCGACATTCTTGGCCTAGCAATGGCCCAATCTAGGGCCGGTTTCTAAACTTTGTATGGGTGCATGCGGGCGAGATTCATTTTTTTTTTACTCGGAAAATGTCTCGTGAGCTAATGTTATGTACAATATGTTATGTACAAGTTTCGCGCAATTTGCATTACGGTGTACCAAAAGTGCATCATAAGCAAGTTGCGCAGGTGCATTAGCCAGCCGGGTTCAAGGGCGCGTTTTCTTTGGCGTGTGCATTCTTTTCAATAAAATCACGGTAGGTGATTTTAAAATTTTGAAAGAACCGGGAGTCCTATTTTAACTTCGGTCCCGGGCGGACTTAAATAATATTATAGTGAATATTGAAAGAGGCAAAAAATAAACAAATAAAAAGAAACGCGGTGGGCGGTGGTTGCTCTGGCACCGTGGCGGTTGCTCCGGCACCGTGGCGGCTGCCAGAGTTAAAATAAATTGTAAAAAACAAAGTGATGTGTAGTTGAGTAAAGTTGTATTAAAATATATGTAACATTTTTGTCGTATTATGAATAATTAAAATTTAATAATACTTAAAATAAAGTGATGTTTTTATCAAACGTGAAATTTTATACAACACTAATTATATTTGCATCAATTATCTATCATCATGCAACATTGTAAAATGTTGTTGTTCCAAATAAAACTGCATTAATTACAGATATAACTATACATTCTGTACGCTAAAGAGCTTTTTTACCATCACTATTTGTAAAAATATGGTATATAAATATCTTCTCTGAATCATAAAAATTCAGAATAAAAATAGTGTTGAAGTACGTATACGTAAAACAACAACATGTCTACCGCAATGGTAAGTCAATTTTGTTTAAAAAAAACTTTTCATATTATTCATTTTATTTAATTTTAAATTTTCTTTCTTTTTCAGAATACCTTTGATCTGCTGACATCAGTGGCAGAGAGAACCTCTGGGGAAAGCATCCCAATTACAACAATGGTAGTAAACAAGCCCTATCCCATCAAGTTTTTTAAACTTGTGAATACGAAATATGGGAAAAGGGTAATTGTTACTTTTATCGACAATACTTGTGTTTTCCTGCCCCCTCGGTTTGCAGAAAGCATCAACTCCATTGAGCAAATCGAAGAATTAAATGGGGAGAAGATGGCGATGGTGTTCGGTGGTAAGGATTCCACCAGGGGCGGGTTTCTGAAAATTAAATTTATTAAGGAATAATAAAAACAAATTTAATGAAGTCTTTTTTTTTACAATCCTATTTTAATTTTTCAGGTTTGTGTTATTGTTCTGCTTTATATTCCAGCTTACTACAGAAGGACAGCAAGTGGCCTTAGCCGTGCTGGAAAAAGTCGGCATTTTTGCCAAAAACATAGTTCTGTAGTAAAGTGGCATCGAGACTATTAATCATTGAGCAAAATATTAAAGGTTTTCTTCTTTGCCCCAGACGATCTTTCAATATCACGCACAGACCGTCAATAATAATATTGCGCAAATCAAAATATTGCACAATATTATTGCCAGTGTAGGGTGTCCATAAGTCGAAGTCTTACTCAATTTGAATGACGATGCAAATCATTGCACTTGCGTCATGCGATTGTTGCTGATTGTCTGTTTTTTTTTCTCTTCCAGTTGCCTAGGGGTTTTTGAATTGAGTTGGTTAGGAGGTTCCAATGCTCCTCTTCTTTCTCGTGCAGTACTCCAATATTCATTCAACATGTTAAAATTTAAAAAAAATAAAAAAAATGTTAAAGTAAACCACTTTTGTTTTTATTGTATATGATCGAATGTACGTCTGCAAGATCAGTGGAGGCCTCCCAGCAAGCATGCGTTCAAGTGCATTTATCACATATGCTGGTCGGCCATTTATCACATATGCTGTAATTTGCAGCTCTGAGCCATTACCTATGCTTGCGTAATTATATGAAAACAATTGGGTTTTTTTTAAATTGATGTACTGGCACGAGCCCAGGTACATTGGAGGGCTCCCATCAAGCAGGGAGACAGAAGTCAAGAGCATTTATCACATATGCTGGTCGGCCAGAGCGCCTTATGTAATTTGCAGCTCTGAGCCATTACCTATGCTTGCGTAATTATATGAAAACAATTGGGGTTTTTTTTTTTAAATTGATCTACTGGCACGAGCCCAGGTACATTGGAGGGCTCCCAGCAAGCAGGGAGACAGAAGTCAAGAGCATTTATCACATATGCTGGTCGGCCAGAGCGCCTTATGTAATTTGCTGATTGTAAATTGCAGCTCTGAACCATTACCTATGATTGAGTAATTAAAAGAAAAGAGTTGGGTTTTTTAAATTGATGCCCTGGCATGAGCCCAAGTGCATGTTATTATTGATATACAGGTGATATTTTCATGTCATTATCACCTATTAATTAATTACATGTCATTATCTCTTCATTCTCACCTACTAATTACATGTCATTATCACCTATTAATTAATAGGTGATAATGTCATGTAATAATCACCTATTACCTCGCCCACTGCCACGCCCAGCCACACCTCCAGCCACGCCCAGACACGCCCCCTGCCACGCCCGACCACGCCTTTTTTTCTCATGCCTTAGTGCCCCATTACCTACTCATTTCGTATCGTATTACACCCACACATCGGTGCCATCCCTAACAAATTACGTTTGGTGGCGCCCAGCCAATCAACGTAAGCGCTTTCCATGCGAGGCACAGTGAGGGAGGAAAAAAATGTCTTTTATCCTATGTGTGAGTGCTGCGGTTATGCAGAAAATGGAGTAAATCAAAAATTATCCATTCCTTTTGATTTTTCCTTTTAGCTTTCTCCTCCATTATTTATTATCTCCACCTCGGTAAAAATGTAAAACCAGACCAAAAAAAATATATTCGGTTGGACCTAACAAAGTCCGTACGCCCGTGTAGAGGAAAATGATTCTGTTGGAGGCTGAGAAATAGAGATTTTTCTTTTGTTCTGGGAAATGCTGGCGAATGCCACTCAGGCCGCTTCGTGTTGGAAAGCCCAAAAACAGGAAAAAATACGGATGTCCTAGATTTTTTTTTATGTAAAGGAAAGGTAAAGTTTTTTTTTGTGTTCAATATAATAGAAAAGAAAGTGAAAAAGGGGGGGGGGGCGTAAATACCTAAATTAAACAAGCAAAATGTCAATATTTTATATTATATTAAAGGAAGAAACCTAAAGTGTTAAATAAATATATTTTATATGGAAGGAAAGACAAAATATTAATTGTCAATATTTTTTTATTATATTAAAGGAAGGGAAAAAAAGGAGAAACAAAATATAACTTAATCATAATTTTTTTCTTCATATTGATAAAAAGAAAAAAAACCATTAATTGACTATGTTTTTATATTGAGAAAAGAAACACATTAATTGACTATATTTTTTTATTGAAAATGAACATATTAATTGACTATATTTTTTTATTATATTGAAAAAAAAACCGAACAACAAAACCCAATGTAAATTGAATATACGTGAAGAGGAAGAAAAAAAAACATAATATTAAATAAATAGTCGACAACGAAGAGTGAGCGTGGTGCTCTAGGGGAGGTTTTGCCCTCCAACATGGTGAGTACCCCACAATTTTTTTTCAGACCCCTTATAGCCCCGAATCAGGACGCATGACTGCGTGACGTCGCACCCTCTCAGTTTCCCCTCTCTACTGGCACCCTAAAAATTTGTTATCTTTTCTCGCGGTGTGTTGAAGTTTGTTTATGTCCGACACGCAAATGCCTTATTAGATTTTGATGGTTAACCCATCCTGTAGCTGTCCTGTAGTGTCAAGCCCCTGCACACTGAACCCTCCCAACGGCGAGCTAACCGCAGCAACGCCAGGTGTAATGAATCCCATCATTACCTCCACCTTGTCTTCCTTACCTTACATTATTCTCATGCACATCTCATGTCATCCCCAAATCTACATACCTCCCAATCTACATGTTATCTCCAAATTTATATATCTCGTCCCAACTTTTTGTTTTACTCCACACAGCCAAGCCCCATTTTTCTCAAGTTACAATCATAATCTTCAAACATCTTCAAATATGTAACTTTATCCAGGGCTAAATAAATCACTCGCTTTGAAATAAGTTTACACTTATTTCTATCTCCCCAACAGCTGAAAGGCATAAATCAAATTTTATCTGAATCTTTCAAACGACCCTGAATCTTTCAAAAGATTCTAAAATCCTAAAATAAAAAGATTCTCAGTGCACATATGCAGCACAAATAAAAAAAAACAATGGTCAATGCCATTGTTTACATTTACTTGACGTCAATTCAAGTATATTTCGAAACATACCTTCCGACCACACAAGCGACCACCAGGATAACTAACCGACGGGAACATGTGTGGAGAACATATGCACAGCCTGACCCATTTCTTCGATCGCGTACGATCACCCTCGACGAGAGTGTTTAACCTGTGCAGAAGTTTCCTCTGTACTTGCTCGCTCACAGAGAGGCTTTGCAGAAATTTCCCTCTGCACTTGTTCATGCACAAGAACGAGAAATACATTCATTAGCCCCTCCCCCCAATGCATTTAAATGCATTCATGTAAATAACCGCGGCAACCAATAAGGGACCGCGAAGAAATTATAAAGCAAAGTAAATAATTTCGGTATCGGAAGAAAGGTGTAATGCGAAAGTGATCCGCAGCTAAAAATCATTCGATATTAACCATCGAAACAAGTAACATCAAGTATTGTTAAAGCAAGGGCAGACCTTCCACTTGAATTCAGGCTTTTATCAAAGATTACAGAAAGATACGACAATGTAATCCTTTCTGTGCGAAGAAAAAGGAAAGTAAAAATCTATGATATTCTGTCCCTTTCAAAGCATTTCCCTATAAAAATCTGCATGTGTGTATCCACAATTAAGCAAGTGTGGTGCTGCTGTCAAAAATTCTGCTCACACTGTTAAAAATTCTGGTATTCGGAAGAACAGCTGTTTAACGGTTTCGACCGTTGGAAATGCATGATTAATAATATATTTTTTTGAAAATTATGTATTTAATACGTTTTTAGGAAAATAAGTACGGTTATAACTATAATGTATTATAAATAAAGAAATTTAAAAAAAATCAACTTTTATTTAAAAGTTTTAACCGCTTTCTTCCTCGTTTCCACAGTTTCGCTACTTATTCCACAATTTTTTTATTTTTTTTTTCGTATTTTTCTAGTTATTCTAGTCAAGTTTTGTACTAGTGTCATAAAAAACATTGTGTTAGGAAGCTTTATAGCTTTTCTGTAGAAAAAGTTCTGACGGCTAGTTTTTTTATGTTGCGTTTGCAAAGCGGTTTTGTAATGTATTTTGAAATCGTGCGTGAATAATTGGTGAATATTCATTAAATATAATAGAAAATTATTACAACTGATGAGAAATCTACGATTTATCATTAGTTATAATTGTTTCCTATTATTTGCTTTCAGTGAAGTGAGCTCAAAATATATTTTGAACAAGTCTTAATTTACGGTGAAGTAAAAATTAGAAGTGATTAATAAAATTATAAGTGCATTCATTAGACGAACTTAAATAAGAAATAATGAATCAGGTGTGTGTTGTGCCAGTTTGTCGTTCTACCGAAGAACCTTCACTCTTGATTTGTCACAGATTGATGGTTGAAGTTGACAGTGTACAGCACAAAAAAGGTAAACAAGTTTCTTGGTGGTTAATACATAGAAAAATCCATCAACTTCTCTATTCATATACGCTCACCGGAATGGCGAGAGGGCGGAGCAACGGCAAACTACACAAACACATGCAGAGCTGGAAGTACAAGAAGATGGTACATGAATTCACACAAGCAAAATAAAAGTCCAGACGGCACAAAAAATTGCGGAGAAGAGAAATCAGTGCGTCTCTTTCGCACTTTGTGAAATAACATTTCTTTATTTACCAAATCCGTGGGAGCCTACACGAACAAGTGGAAATGTTCTGCGTCAAGCTAAGTTGCTTAAAGGCCAATTAATTATTAAAAAGTGTAAAAATTATGTTGAAAGAATAGATTTAAAAAGTGTAAAAATTATATTAAAAGTAAAGTGTAATCTAAAGTGTTTAATAAATATCTAGAACTGATAGCGAGTGTTTTAAGGTAATCCCAAATAATTAAAACAAAAGGGCCATGTTCATCTCTATATGAATGCACGACATGGTCCTGTAACGAGAAAATCTCAAATCGTCCCGGCGTGTCCTTGTGTCAGTGTAGAGGGTGATTGATAACATTCCGCTTGGTAGGCTCTTTATTTGGTTTATTAGTATCATATTTTCAATTTTATTTGTACTGTCTATTGACCCATAGTTTATTCAATTTTACATTATATGACAGTTACAAATATGACACCTCCCGTGGTGTTCCGTGCGTATGCTGTTCATTTCGACTTTCGATTTTGCTATTAAGACAGTTACAAATATGGCGCTCAACGGTGTCATATGCGTGCTGAACCTTGTATTTTATTTTATTAAATTTTTCTCTAAGACAGTTACACTGTCCTGCTTTGCAAAGGAAAAGAAAGAAGAAAAATTGAATTAAATTATATCTCTTATTTTGGTAAAATTGCACCAGTTTTCTAATGTGACAAAACAAAAAAAAGTGAATTGCTAAATTGAATAAAAATTATATCTCTTATTTTTGGTAAGGAGTCCATCTTGGACAGTGATAGAGCGCAGACGTGGTCTGAAGTTGGAAATTATTTCGAAATCGTTGATATATTGAAAGTAAAAGTAAATTAAAATTAAATATAGCTGCAAAGTTAGTCTTTTTTAAATTGTGTCCCACGCTGTGGAAAACAAAAATAAAGACGCTGTTAAGCGGTCAGCCGCAACTATGGAAAATGGCGGGGACATTGGCCCAACGCCGAACAAAGCGGAGCTGAAAAGCTAACCCAACTCTATTAGTTCTGGTAAAGAAGCCTCAAGAGCCTAAAAAAACCTACATCAACTAGTGCTGCAGGAACCAAACGGGACTCTGCTGATAAACGGGGAAAAAAGAGAAAGAGAGTATATATAAATAATAATTATAATGACG
This sequence comes from Thereva nobilitata, assembly GCA_963855945.1. Classification (NCBI taxonomy): domain Eukaryota; kingdom Metazoa; phylum Arthropoda; class Insecta; order Diptera; family Therevidae; genus Thereva; species Thereva nobilitata. Next base: position 38,647,467 of record OY979698.1, read on the forward strand.
GCAATGGGGCTCACATTGAGAATAAAAAATTTTTTAGGCATAATACGGGCGTCACAAATGGCCCCACCGGGCCCGGCGGCGAGACTGATAGGTTGAATAAGGGGTTTTGTGGCCCAATAGTTCTAAGGGGCGAAGTAATAAGCATCAATAAGGGAATCGAGTGGAGTGGTTAAAGTATATTTCAGAAAAAGGGAAGACACCGAGCAATCTTCCTAAAACTAAAGGAAAAGAATATGGACTCTTTTACCTATACCCCCAAAGAAGAACGCCCGACAACCCTGGTTTTGAAAGGAGTTGACTCTGGATACTCCCCTCAGGAGCTGGTTAGTTACTTTACCACAAACTTTGCCCAACTAAAGATTTCAAACAAACGATCCTTTACTACACCCTACTCTATAAAATGAGGTCACGAAAATGCAATACATTTTACACCAGAAAGTACTCTGGGAAAAATACAAGAGAAAGGACTTGGTCCAGTTTAGGAATTGCCAAAGCTTTGGCCACTCGCCCTCAAACTGCAATTACTCCTATAAGTGCGTTAAATGTAATCTTGACCTTAAGGTCAAGGAATATCCTAAACAGGACGATGAGCCACCGCAATGTCGTAAATGTAGCAGTACCGGTCACCCTGCAAGAGTTACATACACCCAGCAACAACAACAATTACACCCAACAACAACAACTAACATAACATTTTGTTTAGACTACTAAGCATTTTTAATTTAACATAATACATTATTCTAAATTTCATTCCTAATAATTTTAATATCAATTTCATATTTCATTTCTTAATAATTTATATCAGCAATCTTTCAATAATTTCTCATATCAGCACTAAGTGCAGAATATGTTTTCCAAGAAGGTTAGATTGCACATTTGAAGTCACGTTGCACTGCAACTGCACTATTGTTAGCCGTAAGCATTTTTCAGATATCATCAGACAAGATGAAAATTTTTGTGAGACCAAGTAGTCAGGTTCAATTAGGATATTAAAATTCAAAATCTCTAAATTATTGTTCGGTATTATGCTAAAACCAAAAAAAGTTTAAAGGACAATGGGCGGATTGGTACAACCCCTCAATAGCAATGATATATACATCGTTAGATAGGTATTTGTAAGTAGAACAATATTGACTATGGCGGCGTTTTTCTATCCGTTGTCCGTTTGGAGTTATGGCTACAAATGTGAAAATGTTTTTTTATGCTTTTATTTAAGGTTTTTTGTACCGATACGTATTATTCTTGTCATTATAACATCAAGAATTTTATCGTTCCGTAAAAATACTAAGTTGCGCCCCGGAGACCGATATTGTCCTCCCGCCCCACCCCCAAAACTCGGCAGCCGATCGGTGCGCGCGCAGGATTCAGTCGTTTTCTGGTGTTGTGTGAGAGATAACGTTTCGTTAATTGCCTACCTGCACTTGTTTTTAACGACTTTTTGACCCGGCTTTCTCCTTGGATTTTGAAATACTTCGCGAACTTGTGATTGTTGTGCTGTGCTCTCTTTTAACGTTTACCGGATTACCTAACGCAACTGTGAATATCGATTGGATTGTTGAAAAATGGAAGGTTCCCGCAATTGTGTGATGTGTCGCCGGGGGCTTTACCGCGGAAGATATCAACAACACATTTTAGATGAAAACCTTCCAAGGGCGCGGCCAGAGTTTGCATCATACGTGCAACAACATGCATTATTAGAGGTTAGTAGATACTTAAATGCCTAGTCTAATATTTTGTGTATTGTTTTATTATTTCACTACTTTTTACATAAACATCTCCTGTTAATACGTACATACATACGTAAAGCTCACGCTCCTTTTTTTAGCGAAAGTCACCCACCAGGCTTAATTCTCTTAGGTAAAAATAGAAATAATGGATCTACCATAAAAGACGACTGAGGTTTCAGCAATATTATTATGTTTACATAAAAGCAATGATGATCCTATGATTGCTTTGTAATGGGGGTTTAAATGAATTGTAACCCTAAAAAAAACTCGAGCTTTTTTGGTAGTAAAGTAATTATTTTCTTTAACTTGCAGGTCGCATTTGACGGAACACGACGTGTATGCCACCGATGTTGGCAAAGAATCGAAAATAACATCAGGCCGCCACCTGTACCACATCAAATGCAAGAACCAGATGTTGTGGAGCAACCAATGCAAGAGCTTCAAGTTGCCGAATACACTAGAGCTCCTAACACTCCTGGGCATTGCATTTTTAACTACTGTGTCAACGAGTCTCGTCATCGAATACCAGAGTGTATTAAAGTCCGTATATTTTGCGAGTATAAATTGTACATTCCTAATGGCGCGCGAGTATGCAGAGAGCACTTGCAGGGAAATAATTGGGAACAACTCCCGGAATTCTGCAATGTTACTCATAGCTTTACAGCAACACAGTTTAGTGACATTTGTGACATTCTGCGAGCTACTATCCAACGCGCAACTAGAATAGATTTTAGTGTGCGAGGTGCTTTATCCGACGATGAATTACACTTTTGGGTCGGACTCAACAATGAGCAGATGGATATCATTTTGGAAGAAACTCCTTCATTAACTCAAAACTGCAAACAAAGTAGAACAACGCTAGGCATATACCTGACTAAGCTTCGAACTGGAGAATCAAATGAAAGATTAGCCACTTTATTTAATATGTCAAGAAGGCAACTTGAGCGGCATATATCTAAGGCACGCGAATGCCTTACAAATGAATATGTCATCCTTCACTTAGGATTGGATCACATTGACCGAAACAACATGATAGAGAGAAACTTAACAATTCCAAGGTACCTTTTTGGCAATGAACAAAATACAAAAGCAATTTTGATATGTGACGGGACTTACATTTACATTCTCAAAAGTTCCAACTTTTTATTTCAACGGCAGTCCTATAGCCTTCACAAATACCAAAATCTACTGAAACCATTTTTGATAGTATGTACTGATGGCTATATAGTAGATGTGAAGGGGCCATACGCCGCGACAAAAACTGACGCAAACATTATGCAAGGCTTAATGAATGATGACACGAACCCAATCCACATTTTTTTAGAACCAAACGACGCATTTATATTAGACCGAGGCTTCAGGGATAGTTTAGATGACATAGAGGCACATGGCTATGAATATTATGTACCTCCAACCAAAGCTCGTCAGGAGACACAACTCAGTACCGAGCAAGCCAACGACGCACGAGCGGTTACGATGTGCCGATGGGTAGTGGAAGTGGTGAATGGCAGGTTTAAGCGTGATTTTAAACTTTTGCGCCAGAGATATTTTAATAGAGCGCTGCCAAGTATGTTCAATGATTTTAAAATCGCTGCTGCCATTTTAAACCACTTCCACGTACCTATTACAGATAATGCACTCGCAGAAGAGTTTTTAACTCAAATAAGAGCTAAAGTAGATTCGCCGAATCTTTTATATAATTATGTTGAAAGGAAGCGACTCAGTTCCCGAAGGGCTAATTTTCAACGTTTGGCAGCTAATGAGCTAGAATCCTTTCCAATATTGTCAGAGGAACAACTAATTGTCTTTGCGTTGGGTACTTATGAATTAAAGCTGGCAAGGTCTTACTGCGCTGAACACATTACAAACGGCTTGTACTTAATAGAAGTTTATAGAGAAAACGATTTAGATGACTTGCCTGATTATGGGATGGATGAAGATGTGTGGCTGTTACGTGGACGTATCCAATCAAGACACGTGCGTTCAAGAATATACTATTGTTATATTTTAGTAAATAATAATGAAAATGAAAATAATCCCATAGTACAGCATTATTGTACATGTTTAACCGGACGACGTACCATGGGCACTTGTGCGCATACTTTATCAATAATATGGTATTTAGGACACGCAAGACACACGGGATTTATTGCACCTGCAGCCTTCTTAAATGACGTAATCGTGGATGAAACATAAAACATAAATACTCATAAGAGAATTATGTACGTACCTACGTACCTATTATGTATGTACCTAGTAATAATAAGCAATTGCACATTTTGTTGACAATATATGACGTGGCACGATAATTCTGTGTTTACTTTATACCTTCTACGTTCAATAACCAATATTTTTTTGAAAATAAGAAATATAATATATGCAAGCAAAACCGATGGACAAAGCGGCCTATAACTCCAAACGGACAACGAATAGAAAAACGCCGCCATAGTCAATATTGTTCTACTTAAAAATACCAATCTAACGATGTATATATCATTGCTATTGAGGGGTTGTACCAGGTCCCGTACTTTTTTGCCCATTGTCCTTTTCTTGTTCGATTTCGTTATATTAAATTCAAATTCTAAATTTTTAAAATAAATATCTGTTAACTTCAAGTTGACTTTTATTAAACTATAACTTAGCGCTGTAACATGCGTTAACGTGAATTCGCAGGTCACTCCTTTGACTTTTTCTCTATTTGCTGCCAGTTCGCGTGACCAAAGCAAAGCGGCATCTTCCACCACAACTGTGTACGGATCGTAATTTTCGTTAAGTTTTCTGATAGTAACTGGAAATAGTGTTCGCTAATCGTTTATTTTTCGACCAAAGGCGACTATTTAAAAAGTAAGTATATTAGCTTAGAATTTTTATCATTCTGTAAGGATGGTTTTAACCAATAGTTTCGCCGAGTTCCGATTTATAATTATATTTGTTTTATACTTGAAAGCTTGTAAAATATAAGTCACAAAGAAAATCCTGCGAAAATTTGCGAATTAATTAATTAAAAAATCTTTTTTGTAGAATGACGCATTCTATTCCTCGGAGAGTGCTCTTCGATATATGGGTTGAAAATCCAAAATCGTCGAATTAAACGCTTTGATGGCATTTGTTTATGAGTTGGAAGACGTAGGACAGTCGGAAAATTCTGTAAATTATATAAAAAGTAAATTGAAAAACGTTTGCCAAAAGGTTAGTTGCAAATGGGAAAAGATAGGACGGCACCGACAACGTTTTATTGATATGAATTCATCATGGATTCAAGAAAACATTACTTTTGATAAAGATGTTTTTCCAGCTGGTACAAGTACAGCACAGGTTGCCACTGGAGAGCCCGGCAGACCAAAAAAGCATTTCAGTGACTGTAGCCATAAAATAAAAGTATTAAAAGTGCAACACCTTGTGGAGTTAGTCAGCAGCGAAGAGCTTAGTTTGGCTACAGAAATTAAGTTACGACAAGAGGGCAAGAGAGACTCCGCCGCTATCGTTAAGGAATTACCTAGGGCATCTCCGAATAGGGGCGCGGCTATAAAAAAGGCTCGGTTATCAGTGCAACAAAAGCCAGCGTCATTATCCCTGGAACTCCTTCCCGGGTTTTGCTGGTCCCGGATCGGACGCCTCCCCAGGTGGTGGATAGGGGAACGCCTCCAAGGAGGTACCAGGGAAATTAAATACCCTGGGGTGAACCAAAATCAGCGCCCACTTAAGCTAAGGTGTCAAGGTACCGTGCCGATGGCTTAATGGCCAGCCGGTGGTAAAAGAGGCTGGTCGAAAACGGTCCCCACCGATGCCCGGGCAAGGTCGGTTCGTAAAAGTGCCTTACCCTGGTAAGCGGCTCTGCCAGAGTGGATCACCCCCTCCGGCAATACTCGTGGGAATTTATATGGAGACAACAAACGACAAAACAAAAACAAACACCGATAAACCAGTTTCAGAAACTGAAAAAGAAGCCGCTGAACTGGCAAGAAGAGAGGCTGAAAGAAAAGCGGCTGAACTGGCTGCGGAACGGCAGGCCCTGTTCGGGAGGAAGGCGAGGGTGGCGAGGTCGCCGCCGCCTCTCCCGGGTAGGGCAGACATCAACAAAGAGGAGCACGGGGGCGCGCTGGAGCGGGCGGTAGCTGACGCCGACACGGAGCTGGCCTCCGCCGCAAACCCCGACCGGTATGGAGCTCCGGCGATGGCCGCGGGCTCTGCGGCCCCAAAAGCTGCAGGGACGCCATCAGACGGGGAAGATGAAGAATACGGCCGCCAGCCAAACGCTCTCATGGGGCAACTTGAGGCAGCCGTTAACGCCTTCGACGATCAGTTGAAGATAATGGTAGAGATTATTGCGGAGATGTTGGCTGCGGTCAAGAGGCAGCCAAACGTCACCAACGCAATTAAGCTGGGACTGCCGAGGCTTGCGGAGAGCGTTGACAAGGTGGCCTTTCGTCAACAAGACGGCAAAGGTGAGGACGGAAATTGCCAAGGAAATCCTCTCCCTTGGACGGGCCTCTACAGCACCCGGGGAGGGCGACGGCCGGTCAAAACGGAAGGGCGCAAGCTCTCCAAAGGACGACGGGAAGAGGAGTACCAAGAAGCCTCGCGCAGTCGCCGAGCCCACAACCGAGACCCAGTGGTCGGAGGTTGTGGGAAAGAAGGAAAAGAAAGAAAGGGCGAAAGCTAAAAGCAAGAGCAGCAGGAGTCAGAAAAAGCCAAAACGCCGGCTGAGGAAAGCGAGGGAAAAAAAAGAAGAAGAAGAAAACGACAAAGAAGAAAAAGCCCGACGCGGTGCTCCTGATCCCCGCCGAAGGCTCCACCTTCGCGGAAGTCGTTAAGACTATCCGTGAGAAGGTTGAGCCGACGAAAATCGGAGTGGAGGTCAGGGCGGTTCGGCAGACCCGGGCTGGCGGGGTGCTGCTGGAACTGGGCCACACCACCGCCGAAAATAAGGCGTCAGTGGCGGGCGCCTTGAGATCGGCGATAGAAGGGAGGGTGTTGCGTCCTCAGACGAACCTAAAACCTGAAAAGATAAACATAAAACCCTGAAACAGAAACATTAATAAAAACACCAATTTCCTTCAAGAATCCACTCTTTATTTTAATAAATAAACATAAATAAAACAAACGATTAAATTCAAATTCACTATTTAATATTTAAACAACACAAAGAAATAATATAATAATAATAACACTAAAACACAAAACAAAAATCATTCTGCAGGAATCCCCAATGATGGAAGGTAATCCAGGAGTAGTCTTTTCTGAAAGAACCAAATATATACATTATAAACCATACCAAATATAAATACTTCCTTCTTAAATGTTGAAAAACGTCTTTATACTCCAGTTGTAAAAATGGTTAAAATGCCGACGGCAAAATGAAGAATCTGAAAAACAAAAGCAATCAGGGAAATTTAAAAACAAGTTCCACAAAATTGCTTACCTGTCAACACTAGAACGAAACTCCGCCTCCTGAATGTCCCACCAGCTAGCAAATATTCCTAAAATAAATAAAAATGGTTATTAAATATCAAAAACAGAAAGGAACAAACTTACCATTAGATGTCAACAAATCCATTTGACACATGAAGAAAAAAAGAGGCGATCAGCTGTTCGAGTGACTACCTAAACCAAATTATATACTTCGAAAATCAAAGTTCCCCACCAACTTTTATTGTTCGAAACCAAAATAAATACCGGCAGATGACCAGCATCCATCAGATCACTTCAGATCTTTAACCCTTGTGTTGACAACCAAAAATTACTGCATATCCTGACAACCAACACACCCGGGTGTGTTCATATATTTTGGGTCGTAAAAGAGCAGATAAGTTTCGTAAATTTGAAAACTTCAAGGAATCGGTGGATTCGAATACCAAAATCAAGTTAGCATTGATTTTTTTAGTTTGTTTAAAAATGTCAGAATTTTCATCCCTTCAAAATAAAGTTTTGCGTTTTCGAGCAAGTTTTTTACATTTGTGCGTCAGTGTTTATATTTATCTTTAATATATAATGGCAGATGGTAAGTGGTTAACGGCACAACAAGTAACAAGTTTGTCTTACGAACAAAGAGAGGCGTATATAATGCCTGCACTACACATCGGAAGATGCCTCAGCCCTGGATACATCCGCCGATGTGTAGAGGGGGTTTTTGCTCGTCTCCGGACAATATTTAACATCCGGAGATACGTCTGTCCTGAATCCATTCTTGACGGATTTTGAGCCAGACGTCAGAGCGAACGCAAGGCTTGTGTCCACACATCTGCCGACGCATCAGTGTTGTGCGCATTTTGAATGCAGGTGGACGCGTCGGTGTATTGTTTTGAAGTGTATTGTTTTGAAGTGTATTGTTTTGAAAATGGCTACAATGACAATGAGCACCGAGGAAACTTTCAAGTTTATAGAATTATACCAAGGTGAGAACTGCTTGTGGAACCCCAAAAATAAGTACCACAAAAATAAAAATATAGTAAGTATACAATCAATTATTTTTATGTGTGTTAAATTCTGTTGGGGCTACTGCATTTTACAATTAATGTTGCATGCATGCCTTTATGATCATCGACAAATAACATAAGGAAACCTTACATGGAGGGCCGCAACTGATGATGAGTGTCATTTGCCGAACTTACTGGATCATAAATGTAAGAAACACAATCCGCTTCCAGATGTTACATACAGAATTTCTAAGGGTCTCGGTGAAAAACGAAATCCTTGGATAAATTCTCATATCCCTTCATACAGGGAGCCTTTACATGAAATTCACACTTAATGAATTTGATGCAATATGAGCTCCCTGCGAACAACAAATCCTAAACGGAAAATTATTATCCAATTTCCATTTTCAAATGTACAAAAATCCTTAACGGAAAAAATATTCAATGTACAAAAATCCACATCAACGGAAAATATAACATTCCCAGACGCAACCTGATCCGCGCGCATTTTGTGGAAAAACTTCCACCGTGAGATTTGCAAGGTGTGCATTTACCTTTGCACAAGCCCAAACTTTTCTGGCGGTCGAAATGATAAAAACTTCTAACGTGGAATGATCTTAACCTTGACCGCAGTGTGGGAACCGTTCCCCGTGGTCTTGTTTTGGTGGAAAATCAACGGCCCATCGGCGGTGAAAATTTTAAAGATGTTGAGTGTTGTTTAAAACCTAGCGGGCGGCAGTCGATTTCCTTTTAGTTTGAAAATTTGGATGTTAATTAAGTGATAAAAACCTGTAAAAGGAGTTCGAAAAATTTGGATGTTAGTTACATAAGTGTTAAGCATCTGTAAAAGGACAGTTGTTGTTCTGATTTTGATTTTAATTAATTACTAAAAACGTAATTCCGGATTCCGTGAAATTGTAGTTTGAAAATTTGGATGTTAATTAAGTGATAAAAACCTGTAAAAGGAGTTCGAAAAATTTGGATGTTAGTTACATAAGTGTTAAGCATCTGTAAAAGGACAGTTGTTGTTCTGATTTTGATTTTAATTAATTACTAAAAACGTAATTCCGGATTCCGTGAAATTGTAGTTTGAAAATTTGGATGTTAATTAAGTGATAAAAACCTGTAAAAGGAGTTCGAAAAATTTGGATGTTAGTTACATAAGTGTTAAGCATCTGTAAAAGGACAGTTGTTGTTCTGAATTTGATTTTAATTAATTACTAAAAACGTAATTCCGGATTCCGTGAAATTGTAGTTTGAAAATTTGGATGTTAATTAAGTGATAAAAACCTGTAAAAGGAGTTCGTAAAATTTGGATGTTAGTTATATAAGTGTTAAAATTCTGTCAAAGGACAGTTGCTGTTCTGATTTTGATTTTAGTTAATTACTGTTCAAATTGGCACCCTAAAACATAGGGTGCAATAAAAACGTAAAATAATCAAGTAAATAATAACGCACGGGTAGTTGGTATTCAAGCTTTATTTAATTTGTTGAATTATACTGTTGAATTATACATTGTTAATTAAAAAGAAAACCTAGCATCTGGCAATGCTACATTGTTATACTTACTGTCATTAAAAAGCTTCAGTAGTGCGCAGTTTTGCTTTTTTCATATGTCGAATTTCTTTAAGATAGAATTGTCTAAAATAAACGTGTTTTTCATAAGGTTTTAAACGTGTTTTTCAATAGGTTATGGGCCCAGGAGCTTCAAAGTAATTAATTGAAAAAGATTTCAAGAAGAAAAACAAGTCACGCGGTAGATTCGTGTATTTTTTGTTTTGGCTCTGGATTTTAAAAAAAAAAAAAAGGAATTTTCAGAAAACAAACAAGCCACGCGGTTGATTCGTGTATTTTTTGTTTTGGCTCTAGAATTTAGAAGAACAAAAGTGGAATTTAAGGTAAGTTCCGTGGATGTTCAAGTGAAGTGTCGTCGTTTATGTTCAAATAACAAAAAGAAGTAGAAACTATGAGTTCAGCTGAGAAAAAAGATGAGAACAATTTTTGCGGTCATATTTTGAATGGATCAAATTATCGACTATGGAAATTCCAAATCACTGCCTACATGAAATCACGTGGATTAATGAATAATATACAAGGAAATATACCACAGGCAGAAGCACCTCAAGCAAATAAAGATACATATGAAAGAAATGAAGGAAAAGCCATGAACGCTATAATCCAATCACTCGATTCTGAACGTGCGAATTTTGTGCTGACGTGTACAACAACAAAAGAAATGATGGATAAGCTAAATAGCGTTTATGAGAAGAATTCTGAAATTCGTGTCATGACCTTGTATGAAGAATATTTTTCTATGAAAATGCGAGATGAGGAATCAGTAGCTGGCTATGTGGCTAAAGTAAATCAGCTGGCATCTGAAATTGAACAGCAAGGTGAAAAATTGTCTGACAAACTAAAAATGGTGCGAATTATCAGTGGTCTACCGGTAAAGTTCAACAATTACAAAACTGTTTGGTATAACACGAAAGAAACTCGCACACTCAACACACTAATGTCGTCGTTACAATTAGAAGAAGACAATTTGAACCGAATGAATGGTCAAGCTATAGCATCGGATGCTGCATTCACAGCAAAGAAAAGACAAAAAGACCCGAACATCAAGTCGAAAATTGAGGAATTAAAAAAGAAGACGAAATGTAATGCATGTGGTCAAGTTGGCCATTGGGCAAAAGATAACAAATGTCCTAAAAAAGGAAGTTCATTTAGTAAAAATGACAGGAATAAAAAGGGCAACGAAAATAGTGAGATAGCATGGTGCGTCGACGGATCGTCTACTTCAAAAGGTAACAGTGAGTCAGATGTCTGGTTTGCCGATTCGGGAGCATCGAAGCACATGACATTTCATCGTGAGTGGTTTTCTGAACTACGAAAATACACAGGTGACAAAGAAGTTAAAATTGCAAATAACTGTCAACTGGAGATTAAGGGAATAGGCACAATCCTGCTTGATGCGAGAGTAAACAATCAGTGGGAGCCACGTCGTTTGGAAAATGTGCTTTATGTTCCTGAACTAAAAGAAAACTTACTTTCCACAGCTGTTTTAACGGACAAAGGCATCAAAATTTTAATAATTAAAAAAGGCTGCAGGCTGATCGATAAATCAAATAAAGTTGTTGCAGTAGGAAAGCGCTGCGAAATGAATCAGTTAAAGATGGATTTTCGTTTACGTATAAATGAAAACGCAAACAAAGCTGCCGTTTCACTGGAGCATTGGCATCGACGCTTAGGACATGTCAATGCAGAATGGATCAAAAGAATGAGCAAAGACGGCTTAGTTACTGGCATAAATCTAACCAGTTGTGGGAAATTTTTCTGTGAAGATTGCCAATATGGAAAAATAACTAGATCAACACACAAGCAGTCAGTCCAGCGACCATCAACAAGAGGAGAGTACATGCACGTGGACTTATGCGGTCCAATGGAAGAAGCCGGAATGGCAGGGGTTCGTTACTACATGTTGATCAAAGATGAAGCAACTTCTTTTCGTTTCACATATCTGTTGAAATCAAAAGATGAGGTTTACGATTGCTTAAAGTCTTTCATTCCGCTAGTTAACAACATGAATGGTGCACGCATAAAATATTTTCGTTTCGATAATGGAACAGAATTTGTCAATCAGAAAGTAAACAATTTAATGAAAACTGAAGGTATTCAAGTTGAGAATATAATACCGTATACTCCAGAACAAAATGGTAGAATTGAGCGGGAAAATCGCACGACTCAAGAAAGTGCAAGAACAATGCTCATAGCAAGTGCCTTGCCAAAATCATTATGGTCGGAAGCAGTGCGTACAGCCACATATTTGTTAAATAGGACGACAAATAGCAAATGTTTTGGTAGCACACCTTATGAAAAATGGTTTGGTCGTAAACCATACTTGGGTCACATCAAAATTTTTGGAACGGAATGCTTCGTTCAAATTCCAAAGCAAATGGGTCGCAAGAAGTGGGATCCAAAAGCAAAGAAAGTTCATCTAGTTGGATTCGAGCCCACAATTAAAAATTTCCGTTTGTACGATCCGGAAAAGCAGAAAGTATTTCTGAGCTGCAATGTTCGTTTCAACGAGAAGAAATCGACGAATTGTGTTTTTCAAGCGGAAGATAGTGATGACATCGATGAAAGCAGTCATAGTGATGTAGACCAGCCAAAAGAGGAAAGGGTTGAGCAAGAAAGTGTCTCATCGGATCAAAGGGACACAAATGAAGAACAAAGAGACAACTTGCAATATAACCTGCGACCAAAGGTAAAAGCACCAGATCGCTTAATTGAAACGTGTAATTCAGCAGTTTTGTTTGAGCCGAAAACGTATGAGGAAGCGATCCAATCAGCAGAAGCACAACAGTGGAAGTGTGCAATGGACGACGAATTCAATTCACTAATAAAAAATCATACTTGGGATTTAGTAGAACCCCTAGAAAAACATAAAGTGATTGACAATCGTTGGGTGTTTAAAGTGAAGCAAAAAACAGATGGAACAATTGAACGTTTCAAAGCGCGTTTAGTAATTCGTGGTTTTACACAACAGTATGGTGTTGACTATGAAGAAACCTTCAGCCCGGTTGTAAAATTTACGTCAATCCGTACAATTTTATCATTGGCCGCAATGAACAAAATGCAATTAAGACAATTTGATGTGAAGACTGCGTTTTTGTATGGTGAACTCAAGGAAGATGTGTATATGAATCAACCAATTGGTTATGAAGACAACAGTGGACGCGTGTGTAAGTTGGTTAAAAGTTTATACGGACTCAAGCAAGCGTCGCGATGTTGGAATCAAAAATTTGCGTCATTTATTCGTAAATTTGATTTCAAAGCGAGTAATTCGGATTCATGTGTATTTGTTCGTCGAAACAAAAATAAAATGACAATAATCGCCATTTACGTCGATGATGGCTTGATAGCAACCGATAGTGTGGATGAGATTGACTCAATAACTTCTTATTTAAAGGAACATTTTGAAGTGAAAGTTTTTGAAGCAAAGTGTTTTCTCGGTCTCGAAATTGAGCAGTTATGCGACAATTCGATTTGTATACATCAAGAAGCTTATGCTAAAAAGGTATTGCATCGTTTTGGTATGACAGAAAGCAAAGTCGTGTCAGCGCCAATGGATTGCAGTCAAAATCTTGGTGATTTTGCAAACGATGAACACGATAAAACATATCCATATCGTGAAGCTGTTGGAAGTTTGATGTATCTCTCAATTGGAACAAGACCGGATATCAGCTATGCCGTTGGTGTCGTCAGTCGATACCTTGAGCGACCAAGCACAGCACATGTTAATGCGGTCAAACGCATTATGAAGTATATAAAGGGGACAAGCAGTACAGGTATCCTTTATGAAAATAACAGTAAATTTGATCTTATAGGTTATAGTGATGCCGATTATGCGGGAGATAGTGAAACAAGAAGGTCAACAAGTGGTTATATCTTCCACATTGGTTCTGGTGTTGTCAGCTGGGCATCGATGAGACAACAGTCCGTGTCAACGTCATCAACAGAGTCTGAATATGTAGCTGCGTGTCAGGGGATTAAGGAACTTATATGGTTGAAGGGACTCGTAGCTGAGTTGTCATTAAATGGAAACTGGAAAGCTAAATTCTATATGGACAATCAAAGCGCAATTCGATTGATCAAGAATCCAGTATTTCACAAAAGGACTAAACATATCGATGTACAGTACCACTTCATTAGGGAGAAATTTGAAGAAGGGCTTTTCGAGTTGGATTACATTAGCACAGATGAACAGATTGCAGATATACTGACGAAAGCGTTGAACAAGAATCGTCATAAATATTTTTGCCAGCTGTTGAATTTAATTTCTAAAATTTGAAATGTTAACGTAGAATTTTTTGTCCTCACTCAACTTGTTTTGAACTAATCCTTGTTAATTACTTTTTATTTCCAACAATGAGTGGGAGTGTTGAATTATACATTGTTAATTAAAAAGAAAACCTAGCATCTGGCAATGCTACATTGTTATACTTACTGTCATTAAAAAGCTTCAGTAGTGCGCAGTTTTGCTTTTTTCATATGTCGAATTTCTTTAAGATAGAATTGTCTAAAATAAACGTGTTTTTCATAAGGTTTTAAACGTGTTTTTCAATATAATTCCTAGGTACTTAATGCTACAAACTTAGTTTCCAAAACATGTACGGTACTTTTTGTTGCGTGAATAATTGTTGCTTGCTGGAGTAGTTTTTGATTTTGCTGATTCGGTGGCCGATATAGCTGATTCCGCGTGGTGGTGTGTCAGGTATTTCTGGTGATCGCGTCCTACGGTGGTTCGCAAGTAGGATTCCGGCCTTACAAGGAAACGAGTGGTGCCCTGATGGAATTCCTTGCGCGGGGTTGACGGTTATAAAAATTCCTAACGAAATAGCATGCAGAAAATCCACCTTCCGCCAGTGAGCGGTGTGCAGAGGTTCACTGCTAATATCTATTAATGGCGCACTACGCGAATAAACAAGCAGTAGCAGACAAAGGTCTAGCCTTCCACAAATGGTGGTGTGCTTAAGAAGTCACTGCTACTGTTTACTCTAAGCAAAACAAATGTATACGACGCAGATAGAACTATGGCCTTCCACAACGTGGTGTGCGTGTAGTTTGCTGCGTCGGTCTACTTTCGAACAAAACACGTGTACAAACGCAGGCAGAACTTTCGCCTTCCACAAAGTGGTATGCGTTAAGTTCACTGCGACAAACTATTCTACAACAAAACAAGTGTACGAAACGCAGGCAGAACTGCAGCCTTCCACAAGTGGTGTGCTTCAGTTCACTGCGACAAACTATGCTACAACAAAAACAACTGTATAAAACGCAGGCAGAACCTTAGCCTTCCAATAGATGGTGTGCTTTAAGTTCACTGCTTTTTATTGATCTTGACTACTACAAAAAAGTGCATGTAAAATTTTCTGCCTTCCACAAGTGGTGTGCATGAAAATTTACTGCGCGCTATCAATTTCTAGGGTTTTGTAAAAAAGCATGCAAAATTCTCACCTTCCAAATGGTGTGCAAGAATTTACTGCTTAAAATGTCCTGACGAAATGAGAGACCGACTGAGGATGCGTCCGCGCTTTTATAGGCCGAAAACAACGGTATCCTTGGGAATTTTTATTTCCTTGTTGCGGACTACCTTATCGGCAATGCAAAAATATTAAATTTGTCCGATTTTTGACATTAATTTATCTGCGAATTATTTATATTAATTTTCAAAATAATTATTTTAATTTTTCCATGCTATTAATCGACTGATATTCTATTTTTTGTCGATTTTTGTTGCAGGGATATTTTAATTCCCTTAATGGCCACGGACAATTTCCTTTTCCATTTTGTAAACAACTATTCTCGTCTCGCTTTATTTCTGCACATTTATTTTCTCTTTCACTCTCCTTATCCTTATGGAAAAATATTATTATTCAAATATCTTTTTTCGCGTATCTTTTTCGATGTTTTTAACGTCACCATTAGAATCCCCGCGAAATTCTACACAAATTTCATATGTCACTTTCATGGAAAGCATAAAGTTTGACGTTTTTGTTATCGGGCGAAGTTTTGTGTACGTCGCGGGTGTTGTGCTTGTGTTTTTACCTGTTTTTAATTGTTTCCCAGGTAAGTAATGTGATGTGATGTGTTTATTGTTCATTTGTGCTAGGTTTTATATGATGTAGGTGAAAGGGCTTGTGTTTTTTTTGTGTACAATTAGGTGGTTGAGAAATGATAGGTTATGTCCGTCATTTACCACGTTATATTATTATTTTTCACCTGTAATGTGTGAAACTCGACACATATTGTGCAGGTGAAATCTCATTCAGCACACATTGCACAAGTATTTTGACTTGGATGTGCTTTTTGTATGTTATTCAATTGAAAGTTGGTTTGTTTACATTGTGCGTGTGGTTGTTGTTGTTGTTTGGTAGCCTTAAATTCTTTCATTTATTCTGTAATAGTAATCCGATTTTTATCTTTTCAGCTTTTCTTGGCAGGTGAGTATCATCTTTGGATTTATTAAATATCGTATTATTAATTTTATACCTTTTTAGGTTTCTAGGTAATGAGCAAGCTCCAACTTGCCATTAAACAATAAAGAATTAAAAGGTTCTTAAAGGGAATTGGTGAGTAATATTTTTCTGCCAACTTATATTAAAAAGATTTCTTTTAAGTATTTCATTTCAGTTTTTTATTTTAATTTTTAATTTTCAGGTTTTTTTTTCTATTTATTATTCTTATATATTTTCAGGTTTTTTATTTAGTTTTAAGTTCATTTCAATATCTTTTCTTTTTATTTTCCAGCTATGTTATAAGTTTTATCTAGTTCATTTTTAGCTTAAGTTTAAGGTTAATATAGGTTACTTAGATTTAAAATTCATATTTTTTATAGGATAATTCAGTCTTGTTAATTTGTTAAGTTGATAATTGTTTAATTATATGTATATGTATTGCATATATATTGTTTTTATTTCGTTTTTCCTGTTCCTCCCTTTAGTTTACAGGTTTGGGGCCGAACATTCTCCCCCACGTTGAACTGTCGAGTTCAACCTTTCTTTCAACTTCTTGAGGCCTCTCAGGTGATGGTGGTGGAACACAATTCGTCCATCGGCTTTAACCTGGAGCCGTGCCTGGTACTTATTGGGCAAACTGACGGTGATGTTGTGTACCAAAAAAAGGGCCTAACTCTCCCAAAAATGATTGGCCCTTTTCCTAAAACAACGAAGTTTCCCATTGTTCAACCATTTCAAGGTTGAACAAAAACCTCAGGGAAAATAAATTAAATTTGTCAAAAAACTTCTTAAACTCATATTGTACCGGTTTTATTACACCCATGCACACTTTCCCTGCACGGGAACGTCGAATCGGCGCCGGTAATATGAGTCCTTTTGTCTGATAAGATAATTTGCGCGCTCACCTCATGTGTGAAAAACGCAAAATAAGCACTTAACGTGCGACCAGAAGTTAACTGAAGCGAAGGTCAAAGCTAACCGTGAGAAATGCAAAATCTGCAGTTTTCCGAGTTTTGGTTTAAATCGCGAAATATTCGAAATATTCTCGAATTTATGAACCACAGCGGGTGGTTCCCGCGTTTCAAAAAGTGAGTTGGATTTTTACTTTGATCAGCGCCGGGCGTGTTGCGGAAAATTCGGGCAAAACAAAAGTTCGGTTTTAAATTGAATCGGCGTAAGGCGTTGCGGACAATTCGGGCTTTTCGGATAATATTTCTACTAAGACGGGCCCCTGAACAAAGAATTTAAATATTGTGGAAGAACAGAAAAAATGAAGTTTTAAGATTGTGGAAAATTAAATTAAGTTTTATATAGGAAGATTTTAAATATTGTGGAAGAACAGAAAAAATGAAGTTTTAAGATTGTGGAAAATTAAATTAAGTTTTATATAGGACGATTTTAAATATTGTGGAAGAACAGAAAAAATGAAGTTTTAAGATTGTGGAAAAATAAATTAAGTTTTATATTTGAAGATTTTAAAGATTGTGGAAAATTAAAGATTGTGAATAAATATTAAAGGACGTTTTATATATGAAGATTTGAAAGATTGTGGAAAAGTAAAGGAACTTTTATATAGGAAGATTTTAAAGATTGTGGAAAAATAAAGGAAGTTTTATATTTGAAGTTTTAAGATTGTGGAAAAATAAATTAAGTTTTACATTTGAAGATTTTAAAGATTGTGGAAAATTAAAGATTGTGAATAAATATTAAAGGACGTTTTATATATGAAGATTTGAAAGATTGTGGAAAAATAAAGGAACTTTTATATAGGAAGATTTTAAAGATTGTGGAAAAATAAAGGAAGTTTTATATTTGAAGTTTTAAGATTGTGGAAAAATAAATTAAGTTTTACATTTGAAGATTTTAAAGATTGTGGAAAATTAAAGATTGTGAATAAATATTAAAGGACGTTTTATATATGAAGATTTGAAAGATTGTGGAAAAGTAAAGGAACTTTTATATAGGAAGATTTGAAAGATTGTGGAAAAATAAAGGAAGTTTTATATTTGAAGTTTTAAGATTGTGGAAAAATAAATTAAGTTTTATATTTGAAGATTTTAAAGATTGTGGAAAATTAAAGACTGTGAATAAATATTAAAGGACGTTTTATATATGAAGATTTGAAAGATTGTGGAAAAGTAAAGGAACTTTTATATAGGAAGATTTGAAAGATTGTGGAAAAATAAAGGAAGTTTTATATAGGAACATTTTAAAGATTATAGAGAAATAAATTGTGAATTTATTTAAAGGACCTTTGTGAATAGATATTAAAGGACCTTTTATATATGAATTTAAAATAAATTGTGTGTAAGTAAGTATATCACCATAACATATATATCTATACATAAAAATATATATATTACACTGGCGCAGCCGGTAGGATCTGGGTGAGTTTAGAGTAAAGTTAACAAGTGCTGGGTACGGCTCCAACACCCTTAAACCCAAAGCCGAGCCGGGCTTCTGGGGGCCTAGTTAACTGTCACTAACGTCTCAGATCCTACAAGAACCATCGCTCGGGGGTGTACATCACCTGTGCCTCTGTTCCAGGTGAGCACGCACACACCCCCCAATTAGTATCTTCGTGGGACTTTCGCGGGCTTCATCCCTGCCCATAATTGATGTCCACCAATTCACATCAGGAGCAAGAACAAGAAGAGATAACCAGTAATCCCGAATCACCAGCTGTTGGACAAAACAGATCCCCTGCCACTTCGACGCCGTCCGCAGTACCAACAACTTCACAACATCCAGGAGCAGCGCAGATTACTCCCCCATCAATCAACACACCCTTATCTCCAAGAAGACTTCGTAGTGGAAGAACCCTTCCCCAAGCTAGCCAAGTAAGTTTGCAAGACTATTTGAAATTGTTATATATTAAGGCAAGTGAAGACCAAAAATTCTCGATCTCCCAATGTGAAGAGCTTGACCGAGCATTAACAGAAAGACGCGAGCAAAGACTCGCTCAAATAAGTAAATTTCGAGAGGCAACTGCTAAATTCGCCCAAGAGATCAAGAATTTTAAGAGGTCTTCAAGCCATCAACTACTAGATATTAAGGGAAAAGAAGATAGTGGAAATAATATATCGCAAGTAGAAAACCCACCAGGTAGTGACGCGGAAACGAGTAGGGGTGAGGTATTGCTAAATTGGGTGAGCGTATCTCTTACAGTCTCCGAGCAGGAGCTGATACTAGACGATCGCGATCCCAGGCCCACTAAATTTTTAAATATGGCGGATTACACCAGAGTGGCTAGACTAACCTCGGAGTTAGTCCCAATATTCTCTGGTGGACAGTCCCCAAATGTAGTTGTTGAATTACAAACCTTCATAGGTTGCTGCAAAAGGGCACTTCAGTGTCTCAGTGAGCAGGATAAACCTGCGTTCCTTCAAATATATCCCACACGGTTACGCGGTGAAGCGTACCAACTAATAGCGTCTACCCAGCCGGCGACCTTTGAGGACGCCGAAAAACTATTAAACCAGACATATTTACCCAGGGAAACCTACCAAGAAGTGGTCAATAAATTGATCACCACCAGACAGTACCCCCTGGAGACCCTCATTGCCTTCACGGCAAGAATCAAACAAATGCTGCAAGTCTGCAAGGAGGCAGCTGCAACCAAATATGGAGCGCTAGCGGCACCGGCAGTCCAATCTCAGTTAGAGGACTTCGCCAAAAATGCCTTACGGAGTGGGGTTACCAACCCCCACCTATGTCAGTACCTCCTAACCGTAGGAGAGGAAACTCTCGACAAACTAGTTCAAAAGGCTCTAGACATGGAACGCCTACAACAAACTGCCCTAAACCTACAGCCCAGTGCCTCTGCTTTAATATACCCCGACATCACGCCCCAAAGTAACCAAAAATCCACAATAAACCCGTTTCAACATGCCCCATATTATCTGCCGCAAAATGCCACAAACCTTCCATCGCCAACCAACAATTCCCCGCCTCAAAATGGGATATATAATATGACGACTCAGTGCCCGAACAAACACAGTGGGCCCCACACATATCCACCAACCTGGAACCCACCCACGCAAACGCCCCCTTACGATAAACCGACTCCAATGGCCGCGGGTTACCCACAGGGCACACAGTCGCCCCCAAAGGGCTGGTCCTAACCACAAAACTTGCCGCCCAACAGACCGGGATCAACAACAGCGGCTGTGATCTGTAACTTCTGCCGCAGGAAGGGACATACTTATAGCGAGTGTCTAACTCGAAAAAATACCCCCTTCTGTACCCATTGTCAAGAGTATAATCACGATATTCGGGACTGTCGGCGATTAAGAAACAGCAATCAATATAACCAACGCCCCAGTAACAGATATACACCGCCCCCGAATAACACCCATCACCCGAATCCTAATTTTAGGAATTTGTCCCAAAGAAACGAAGAGAACAAGACTTCAAACACACCTAGAGTATATAATTTCACCAAAAAGTGTGACTTCTGTAACAGACGAGGCCACACAGTGAGTGAGTGTCAGCAAAGGATGAAGTGGGAATCCCAAAATTCGGGAAACGCCAAGCAGTCGGGTCAGAAATCCCCGACTCGACAACATTAAGTAAAAATAAAAAGGGGAAAACTCGGAAGCCCCAAGTCCAAATTCCACTTGTAACGCTACCACTAGATATTAGCCGCGACGGGAAGGTAGACTTACTAGTGGACTCGGGCTCCGAGGTAAGTATAATAAAACAGAACAAACTGCGTGAAGGGACAAAGGTGGATGAACGCAAAAGATGCACCTTAGAGACACCATGCGGAACCACCAAAACCATGGGAAGCTGCGAAAGAAATTTCCACCTCCAAAACAAAATGCCCAACACTTTTCAGGTAGTACCCGACACGCAGGGCTTCTTAAACGATGGATTGTTAGGTTACGATTTTATCACCAAAAACTGCAATGTGGAAGGACCTAAAAAACGGTTGAAATTTCCGCGTACGGAAAACAATCCAACAGCGTTCAGCGTCCCCCTAATTGTCAGGGGGCAGCCAAAACCAAAGAGGTCAGTCGATGAGAGCCACTGTTTAAGGAAAGCGTCAATAGAGACTAAATGCGCTAACCACAGTGTCTCCAAGGTCCCTACACAGGAGGCTGACTGTATAACCTCCGAGGCAACTGAAGGACGCCAAAAAACTCCACCACTGCAGAAAACTGTGGAACTGGAAAAGCCGACAAGTGTGCCAGGTCGTACCCAAAAGCTAGTCACGATCCCGTTAAGACTACAGGAAGAGATGGTCTGTTTCTCGCAAGAAATAGACAACGGAATCTTCCTATCTAACGGTATTCTACCTATGGGTTCAGATAACGTCCTGGTAAGTATACTAAACAGCACCAATGCCCCGATTGAGCTCACCAAACTTGATCTAAAAATGGTTCCAGCCCACAATTTCCAAATAATTCCACTAGATAAGGCAATCTGTCAAAACCTCAAGGAGTCTCAGCCACCCAAGGACCCGAAAAGTAACGAACTTCAAAAGCCTTCACACAAGGCAATAATGGCGTTTCTAACCACAGTAGCGCTATTTATATTAAACCACCTGGTGAACATATGGAACCCCGGTGAAACACCAAAAGGGACTACAGAGTCCTCGAACCATAATCTTAAGCTACCGAATACTAAAACCTCGCCTCCAAAAACACTAAACGGGCGAGCAATTAGGAAAAAGAGCAGTAAAACATCCTGGGTCCATTACATGCAACACGCACCTATAGGCAGCGGAAGACAGGATCAAACCGAATGTCCTAACCGCCTAGAAAAACTCGAAGAAGAGCTAAAGTTGGACAGCAGTCTAAGTGCTGAAGAGAAGCAATCAATCACAGAGCTATGTCATGAATATAACGATATTTTCCATCTGAAAGGAGACCTACTCACTTTTACTACCGCGATAAGTCACGAAATCCCGCTGATGCAGGATCAAGCCCCTGTTAATCAAAAAATGTATAGACTGCCAGAGTCCCAGAGGCAAATTATAAATGAACAGATGAAAGAAATGCTAGAAAATGACATTGTCCAGCCCAGCAAAAGCCCGTGGAACTCCCCCTTACTACTAGTTCCCAAAAAAGCGGGTCCTGACAATGAAAAAAGGTGGCGGGTCGTCGTCGATTTTCGCAAATTGAACGAAAAAACTATCGGCGACGCCTACCCCCTACCCCGTATAGAGGATATTCTGGACCAATTAGGCCATTCTCGCTACTTCACTACTCTCGATCTAGCCAGCGGCTATCATCAAGTCCTGGTCGACCCCAAAGATCGAGCCAAAACTGCATTCAGCACTAACTACGGACATTATGAGTTTAAGCGAATGCCATTTGGACTCAAAGGTGCACCAGCGACTTTTCAGAGGTTAATGAACTATGTCCTCACTGGCCTACAAGGGCTCGAATGCTTTGTGTACCTGGACGACATAGTCATCTATGGCAAGAACCTCGTAGATCATAATCAGAAACTAAGAAAAGTTTTTGACAAACTACGAGAGCACAACCTCAAGTTGCAGGTCGAAAAATGTCAGTTCCTAAGAAAGGAGGTTGTATACTTAGGGCACATCTGCTCCGAAAAAGGGGCCCTACCAGACCCAAGGAAAACGACGTGTGTCCAAGAATTTCCCAGGCCCCGCACGGTACGCCAAGTACAATCCTTCCTAGGGCTAGCCAATTATTACCGGAAGTTTATACCGGATTTTTCAAAAACGGTGCGCCCCATAACCAACCTTCTTAAGAAGGGAGCAAAATTTTCCTGGACCGACAAATGCCAGGAAGCGTTTGAAAGTATAAAGGCCTCGTTAGTCGCACCCCCCTTGCTGGTGTACCCAGATTTCACAAAACCATTCAACCTCACAACGGATGCCAGCAGTGAAGCTGTAGGAGCCGTCCTCTCACAAGGCGAGGTAGGGAAAGACCAACCCATAGCTTACGCCAGCCGGACCTTAAACAAGGCCGAACGTAATTATTCTACCATAGAGAAAGAGTTACTGGCTATTGTATGGGCGGTAAAAAATTTCAGGTGTTACCTGCAAGGTCGTAAATTTACAGTCTATACAGACCACAAACCGCTAAAAGGAGTTTTCAATGTAAAGGACCCTACGACTCGCCTCGTACGTTTTCACCATAAGCTTTCGGAGTTCGACTACAAAATCGAATATAAGCCGGGTAAATATAATACCAACGCCGATGCCCTCAGCCGCATCCCACAGGAGCCTGACAACACGAATAATCATACTTTCATAGTAGAAGCCGTCGTCCACGCACCTATGGACCACCAAACCCAAAGTGATCATATGACATGCAACGCTGTCACACGGAGCCAAGCCAAAAAAATCAGAACACCATCACCCACAGATCTAACTGATGTGCCAACAGAAGAGCCCGACATAACATGCGCTTCTGGAACACAAGGCGACACAAATGATGTCAGCCCGCAACTACAAGGCCAAACCACGCCGCAATCAGCCTCACCACAGCCCCAGTCGGACAAAGCTGAAAGGCCACCATCAGACAACCAGGAAACGGATCCTCCCTCCAAACGCAAGATAGAGGTTATAACCAATCCTGAAGAGATTTCAACCATCCTAAGGGATTACCATGACTCCCCCTTTGGCGGTCATCAAGGCGTTATTAAAACTTACGGACGGATCCGAAGGAAATACTGGTGGCGCCACATGCTAGCAGATATTAGAAGATATATAAAGAAATGCAAAAGGTGTCAAACGATGAAAGCGACACTGCCCATTAAGATGCCGATGGTGATCACTGACATAGCCGAGAGACCATTTGACAAGGTTTATCTGGATGTTGTAGGACCTTTGGAAGCTACGCATACGGGTAACCTGTATATCCTAACATTCCAGGATAACCTAACAAAGTTAATCGACTGCTATGCTATGCCGAACGCAGAGGCCGATACCGTAGCCCGGATCGTTTTCGATCAAATAATCACACGCTACGGTATACCCAAACAAATAGTGACAGATCAAGGCACTAATTTTCTTAGCGCCCTATTCAAAGGGCTATGTAAGCTACTTAGAATTAAGAAACTACAGACCTCGGCCTACCACCCTCAGTCGAACGGAGCCTTGGAGAGAGCCCACCGACCGCTCGTAGAATATTTGCGTAGTATCACGGACCAAAATCCCAAATCATGGGATCAGTACTTACGCACCGCGGCATTTGTATACAATACCAGCGTCCATGACGGTACGAAACTTACGCCCATGGACTGCCTATACGGATTCTCACCCGATGTCCCTTCTAACCTAAAAGGGACCCAGACCCAGTGTATAACCACGAAAGCTATTATTACTTACTAAAATACAAGTTACAACGCACCTACTCCATAGCCCGACAGAACCTATTAGCCAGCAAACAAAAATCTAAAGTAGCATACGACCAAAGAATAAGGCCACACACTTTCCATGTCGGCGATAGAATTCTAATAAAAAGTGAAAACCGGAAAGGCAAATTGGCCCCCATCTGGAAAGGACCATTTTCGGTAATAGCCGTCCCCGGCCCGGTAAACACAACTGTCAAAATCGGGAACAGACAAACCACGGTACACAACAACCGCTTAAAGCTTTTTTACGAATAAATCATCTGAGCCTCAAAGGCACTTAATCCAAATGAAGAGATTTCCAAGCCCATGATACAACTCACCCGCTACGGCAAACCGAGCCACTACACAGAATTAAAGACGAAAGCGATTCTAACAAAGCCTCCTTTACCAGTGGTCACTGACTTCAATATCTCTCAGTAGCCTGATCCTCCTTCTACTCCTACTGTACGCACTGTTCCGGATATTGCAGGTGACACATAAAATGTTCAGAGAGAAAGCAACCGTACAAACCGCAGGGACGGTCGACCAACAGGTAACCCCACAAACCCGGGACATTACCCAAGTCTACCTAGACGACCCCGAACTCGCTCCATGACACTACCTAGGGCCGTCCAATTAGTAGGCGAAAGAATTTAATAAACCAAGTAACACAAAAATCAGGAAGAGTCCACAATTCCACAACAATAATAAACTTAGAGAAAAATAAATTTAAGAGAAAAAAAAAACATAGCAATAAACAAAAGAAAATATAAACATAAAGAGAAATAAATAATAAACTAAACGAAAATATAGTAATATTAATTAACAAGAAATATGTAAGTAAAATATCAATAAAAAACAAAAAATTATACATATACATATAACAATGATAGAATAAACAAAACATAATATCCTAAGAAAAATTAGATGTCAGGAAAATGTAAAATGAAAAAAAAAAGAGAGAAAAATTCCACAAATATTTTAAATAATAAAAATAAAATAAATATGCACATCTTTCCGCAAAAACTCAATTTTTCTTGCCAAATAAGGCCTAAACCAAAAAAATATATATACAAAAATGTATCTATAAACTTAACAAAACGCTTCTTCCACTTATCTCTCATATAAGCAACACCTAATTTTGGTTCGAAGAACAAATTTTACTCTTCTTTTTTTACATGTTACCAGTTAACGATTGTCCTTTAAGTTTACCCCTCAACTTCCACCACCCAATAGCCATCGAGTACGAGAATCGCCTTACTTCGTAGCGATTCTCTTATTTCAGGGGGGGAAGGAATGTTGTGTACCAAAAAAAGGGCCTAACTCTCCCAAAAATGATTGGCCCTTTTCCTAAAACAACGAAGTTTCCCATTGTTCAACCATTTCAAGGTTGAACAAAAACCTCAGGGAAAATAAATTAAATTTGTCAAAAAACTTCTTAAACTCATATTGTACCGGTTTTATTACACCCATGCACACTTTCCCTGCACGGGAACGTCGAATCGGCGCCGGTAATATGAGTCCTTTTGTCTGATAAGATAATTTGCGCGCTCACCTCATGTGTGAAAAACGCAAAATAAGCACTTAACGTGCGACCAGAAGTTAACTGAAGCGAAGGTCAAAGCTAACCGTGAGAAATGCAAAATCTGCAGTTTTCCGAGTTTTGGTTTAAATCGCGAAATATTCGAAATATTCTCGAATTTATGAACCACAGCGGGTGGTTCCCGCGTTTCAAAAAGTGAGTTGGATTTTTACTTTGATCAGCGCCGGGCGTGTTGCGGAAAATTCGGGCAAAACAAAAGTTCGGTTTTAAATTGAATCGGCGTAAGGCGTTGCGGACAATTCGGGCTTTTCGGATAATATTTCTACTAAGACGGGCCCCTGAACAAAGAATTTAAATATTGTGGAAGAACAGAAAAAATGAAGTTTTAAGATTGTGGAAAATTAAATTAAGTTTTATATAGGAAGATTTTAAATATTGTGGAAGAACAGAAAAAATGAAGTTTTAAGATTGTGGAAAATTAAATTAAGTTTTATATAGGACGATTTTAAATATTGTGGAAGAACAGAAAAAATGAAGTTTTAAGATTGTGGAAAAATAAATTAAGTTTTATATTTGAAGATTTTAAAGATTGTGGAAAATTAAAGATTGTGAATAAATATTAAAGGACGTTTTATATATGAAGATTTGAAAGATTGTGGAAAAGTAAAGGAACTTTTATATAGGAAGATTTTAAAGATTGTGGAAAAATAAAGGAAGTTTTATATTTGAAGTTTTAAGATTGTGGAAAAATAAATTAAGTTTTACATTTGAAGATTTTAAAGATTGTGGAAAATTAAAGATTGTGAATAAATATTAAAGGACGTTTTATATATGAAGATTTGAAAGATTGTGGAAAAATAAAGGAACTTTTATATAGGAAGATTTTAAAGATTGTGGAAAAATAAAGGAAGTTTTATATTTGAAGTTTTAAGATTGTGGAAAAATAAATTAAGTTTTACATTTGAAGATTTTAAAGATTGTGGAAAATTAAAGATTGTGAATAAATATTAAAGGACGTTTTATATATGAAGATTTGAAAGATTGTGGAAAAGTAAAGGAACTTTTATATAGGAAGATTTGAAAGATTGTGGAAAAATAAAGGAAGTTTTATATTTGAAGTTTTAAGATTGTGGAAAAATAAATTAAGTTTTATATTTGAAGATTTTAAAGATTGTGGAAAATTAAAGACTGTGAATAAATATTAAAGGACGTTTTATATATGAAGATTTGAAAGATTGTGGAAAAGTAAAGGAACTTTTATATAGGAAGATTTGAAAGATTGTGGAAAAATAAAGGAAGTTTTATATAGGAACATTTTAAAGATTATAGAGAAATAAATTGTGAATTTATTTAAAGGACCTTTGTGAATAGATATTAAAGGACCTTTTATATATGAATTTAAAATAAATTGTGTGTAAGTAAGTATATCACCATAACATATATATCTATACATAAAAATATATATATTACAGTGATCTCCTTTTTCTTTGTTTCTCGGACTCGATTAAACTTGATACGTTGAATAAGACTTCGCGGTAAGTACAAGTCTTCGCCTTCCCGAGTAACGAAACGCTGAAAGCAGTTTCCCGCACGCTCTGCTAGTTCCGTTAAATTAGTAGTTGGTGTCAGACGTTCCAGGTTGTAATAGAACCTCCCATTGATAATTGCTGGTTTTTCGAGAATGGGCGGTTGTGTTGCTTTCCTTGGAAGGCTTTTGGTGCTAGGTCCTGGAGGGGTTTTCGGCGTTTCGGAGACGGCTAATGTGGGCGATGGAGTTCGCAAGTCAATGGTAATGTCACAGTCGAGATCTAAAAACGGGCTTCCAGATGACAGGAAGCTATCTTCCACTGCTGCTAGGTCTTCCTCAGTGTAGTCGTATTCGCTCATCTGAAAAAAGCTTATGAGTTACGAGGTTCATGACAGGATAAGGTCCCCGGACAAAAACTGGATGCAAAAAAAAACATTTAACACGACGATCACTATAGTTGCTCCATGGTGGAGTTATGTTCAATTTGTGCTTGTTGGTTGCTCTATTGGCAAGCGGCAAATCTTTGTCACCGGTCTCTGGAAGTTGCTATGGCCGGTCCTGACTTGCACTACTCTTGTCAAGCCGTCAGGTCCTGGAAATGTTTTTTCGACGATAGCAAGAGGCCAGTTTGTTGGTGCGATGGTGTCTTGCTTTATAAGCACAATGTCGCCGATTTGGATGTTTGGTTGCTCCGTTTGCCATTTTGGTCGCTGCTGCAGCTGATTGAGATAGTCTTTGGACCAAGTATCCCAGAATCTTTTTACTGTGACTTGGACCATTTTCCATTGTCGCGATAATGACGTGGTGTTTTCTGTATTAGATTCTGGAATAGCATTAAGTGCCCGTCCAATCAAAAAATGCCCTGGTGTTAACACAAAGGGGTCGTCTGGATCATTTCTTACGAGACATAAGGGCCGTGAGTTTAGGCAGGCTTCAATTTGAATAAGGACAGTTGCATACTCCTCAAAGGTATAGATGGAGTTTCCTAGCGTTCTTCGCAAATGATGTTTTATTGATTTCACCCCTGCTTCCCAGATTCCTCCAAAGTGAGGAGCTGCTGGTGGGTTAAAATGCCAGGTAATTTGTTTTGTTGCGAAGTATTGTGCAGCCTTTGGATGAGCGTCCTTTAGAGCTTGCTTAATCTCCTTGTCCAATATAGTTTTCGCTCCTATAAAATTGGTGCCACAATCAGAGTATATGTCTGCGCATAATCCTCTTCTGCCGACGAAACGTTTTAGTGCTGCAATGAACGCCATCGTCGAGAGATCTGATACTAACTCAATGTGAATAGCTTTGGTCGTTAGGCAGATGATTACACAGATGTAGGCTTTCTGCCGTTTGGCGTTGCGTATTGTCGATGTCTTAATTGTTATTGGGCCAGCGTAGTCGATTCCTACTTTATTAAATGGTTTGGATATATTGACTCTGGGTGCTGGTAATTCCCCCATCAATTGTGTTCCAGTCTGACCGCGATGTCTGGCACAGGTGACACATTTGTGTATTCTACTAGTAACGCATCGTCTAGCATCCAGAATCCAATATTTTTGGCGACTGGTAGCTAGTACGAGTGACGTTCCTCCATGAAGGGTTGCCAGGTGTAGTTGATCTATGATCATGTGTGTCACTCGATGTTCCTGCGGAAGGATGATTGGGTGTTTGGCGTCGTATGTCAATG
The DNA here is from genome assembly GCA_963855945.1 of Thereva nobilitata. Lineage (NCBI taxonomy): Eukaryota > Metazoa > Arthropoda > Insecta > Diptera > Therevidae > Thereva > Thereva nobilitata. Next base: position 38,676,690 of record OY979698.1, read on the forward strand.
TTGCATTTGATAATCTGCCTCCCAAACGTATTAAACCGTCCTTATCCAAGAATGGGGTCAGTTTAAGCAGGCGACTGGTGCGCGCTAGTGGTTTTTTAGAAAGTAGGTTCGTGTAATCGTCAGCAAATTCCATTCTCTGTACCAGCCGCAAGATTCTGACCTGTGCCTCCTGCCATTCGGTAGTGGTCAAGTAATCAACTCGTTTTGCTTGTACATTTTTGCAGTTATGTTTGAACCGTAAGAGGAGAGCAATGATGTGGGTGAGCCGTGTGATGGTTGAATATCGCAGCAGGATGTTGTCCTCTAGTTGAGCTAGGAGATTAATTGTGGCTGAGCGTTTCACTTCGCACTCTGTATTGGTTGGTATGTTCCGGATTTTAGGCCATTGATCGGGACTGCAAATCAACCAGTTTGGTCCGTTCCACCACAACTGGTGATTGATTAAAGTGGAAACTGTGATGCCTCTTGAGGCTAGATCTGCAGGATTGTCATTGGTGGGTACGTATCGTATAGTCGTATCGTATAGTTTCCTGTATTTCAACAACGCGGTTAGCAACATACGTTTTCCATTTAGCCGGGTGTTCCTTCACCCATTGCAGCGTTATCATGGAGTCGGTCCAGGCGTATGTAGGCATATATGGTAGTTGTACATCTTCTATGGTGGTTTTCATTAGTCTGGCCAAGATTACGGCTGCATTTAATTCTAGTCGAGGAATCGTTGTGGGCTTAATTGGTGCCACTCTAGTCTTGGAGGTAAGCAGGTGTGATGTTATGTCTCCGTTATTCGACTCCACTCTTAAATATAAGACGGCCGCATATGCTCTGGATGACGCATCGCAAAACCCATGTAGTTGCATGTTTGCTGTTTTGGAGTATCCAACCCATCTTGGAATGCTCAGAGTTTCTAAGTGCTGTAGTTCATTTTTAAATGTACGCCATTGATTCTCTATTGAGCTTGACACCTGTTGATCCCAAGCATGACCAGTTATCCATAATGATTGCATTATTATTTTTGCAGTAATCAAAACAGGTGAGAGCCATCCCAAGGGATCGTATAATGAAGCGACTTGTGACAGGATGTTCCTCTTGGTTGCAACGGCGTGTTCCGGCAGTGAATTTACAACAAAGGAAAAATAATCTGGTCCTGGATGCCAACGAATGCCAAGAGTCTTAACGACATCATCTGAAACCAGAGTTAGGGTGGACTTTAATTCCCGATCTTCTTTTGGTATGTCTTCTAGTAATGCGGGATAATTACTCGTCCATTTTCTTAACTTAAAGCCTCCTGCTTTGGTACTGCTGCGTAATTCTAGTTGCAGTAACTTGGCTTCCTCAACGTTGTCAGCGCCGGTCAATAAATCGTCAACATAAAAATTGTTGTATATGGCTGTGTATGCTAAGGGCCATGTCTCCTTTTCATCTTCCGCGAGTTGCTGCAACGTGCGTATCGCCAAATATGGTGCGCATGCTGTTCCAAAGGTTACTGTTTTTAATTTGTAATCCTGTGGTAGCCGAGTCTGAGGATGCTGCCAGATGATTCGTTGGAAATTCTGGTGGTCCGGATGGATGCTGATCATGCGATACATTTTTTCTATATCCGCATTCATGGCCACCTTGTACTTTCTCCAATTTAGTAAGGTCGCAAATAGTTTGGGCTGCAAGGTTGGTCCTACCAAAAGCTGGTCGTTGAGAGATTTTCCATTTGTTGTTTTGGCGGAGACGTAAAAAACCACTCTTAATTTGGTTGTGGAGCTGTCTTTAAAGACAGCGTGGTGAGGGATGTAGTAATGTCCTTCCTCCTTAGCCGGGGGGTCTACTGCTTCCATATGTCCAAGGTCTATATATTCATCCAGACACTTGGTATATTCTTCCTTAAGTTGAGGCTTCTTGGTGAATTGTCTCTGCAATGCCAAAAATCGGTTTATTGCTTGTGGCCTTGATTGTCCCAGGATAGGAGCCTTGTTGTCCACAAAGGGCAGCGCCACTTGATAGCTTCCATTTGACTTACGGAAGTGTGTTTTGTGAAAGATTTGTTGACAGGTTTCGTCCTCCTTCGTGAGTATTTTCTTTGAGGGAATTTCTTCAATTTCCCAAAAACGTTTTAGCAGATTATCTACCTTGATATCCGTTGTACTGGCCATAAATGCTGCGACTTGGTCGCCGACCGTAGCTGTGGTTGCTCCCATTAGTATCCACCCGAACATTGTGTTGATGGCAGTAGGGGATGTATCATCTCCGCGACGAATGCCTTCCTCTATTATCTGTACGTAGGCCCTAACTCCCAGCAGGGCGTCGATGCTTCCGGTGTTCGGCGCAGGACCTAAAAGATAAGAAATAAGATGAAATGTCATGTAACATCAGATATTCATTTCACTTACCTGCGCCTGGGAACCTCAGCGAATCCAAATAGATCCGGACAACAAGGACCAGAACATCAAAATTATGCTAAAAAATATAACAAAAATGAATTAATACAAGGGAAATAAATGAAATTGAATTTAACAACAACAATATAACCTAAAAATAACAAAAAAAAAGTATTTCAATATGAATTTTTTTTACTGGAATCAAAACAAAACAAATGAAATGAAGAATTAATAAGTCCCTAAGAAAGGGCAAAACAAATAAAATAGTTAAAAATAAAGAATTTTACTGAATTTTAATGCCGAATCTTCATTTTGACAGTTGTCAACATAAGAACAAAAAGTCAATAAATTTCACTAAATAATGTACCCTAAGCCCCTAAAAGTAAATAAATCTATGAAAAATACTTACGTGCACCCTTCCATTGAAGAATTAAGTGCCCTGAAACACTAAAACGCGCGAAAAAGCACAAAAACCGGCGCCCGGCGCGAACCGTGAAAATAAGTAAACGAAAACTGACATCCATAATTTCTGTCGCGAATCAGCTGGCAAAACCTATGCGCAAAGGGCAGCAATGCCAGGTAAACGCGAAAAATAATCCCTTGAAGGGAATTTTAATTATTTAAATATTTACATTTACCCAATGAGTGGGAGGGAGACAAAAAATATTAAAAGGGGATATAAAATCCTTTTTACAAATCGATAATGAAACCCGAGGACGACATCATCTATAATTTATGGCAACTACAATAAAACTAAAATTTTATGAAAATAAAGGAATTTAAGTAAAACCTAATAATGAATTGTGAGAAAGGAAAAATTTAGAAATTTTTTAATGCCAAAATTATCAACATCTGCAACAAAAAAAAATATGTTCAAATTTATGGGAACGCTGCATGTCGACATATAATTTATGGGTGCACTGCCAATCGACTCAGGACCTGGAGACCCTATTTAAACAGAGGCATCAACTAGCTGAAGGCATTCGTTCGCGCGCATTTGGACATTAAAAATTGTATGGAACTTAGTCATGACCTAAGGGTTATTAAGTTTGGAAATGCAATTTGTCCCTCGTGGAATACTTTGTGTGGTTGCATCGTGGGATTTAATATTTTTCTGTTGAATGCTGGATTGGTTTTTCTTGTGTCACATATAAATTAACATTCGTTTTTGATATAGACATTTTATTAAATAGAAAATAGTTTAAATTAAAATTTAAATAAATTTTTTAAGTTTAGTAGTTTTTTAAAAAGGAAGAAAATTGAATTTAATTTATAATTTGTTGGGAAATATTGAATTATCACTATTATTAAACAAAAAAATTGTCAAATTAATTAGAGTTAAAGAAATAAAGAATTAGTTTAAAAATAACAAATATTTGTTGAATGTCTGGTAGTAATCTAAACTAAGGTAACGGTGAACTAAGGCCACATGCGTAACGAATTGGAAATAATCCGCTACACATAACCACCAATCTGCAAAGGTGTATGATTTACTGTTTCTTAACAGTTCTGAAATACAGTGTCTGGAATTTACTGTATTTTTGTTGAATTTTCTTGTTGGAAACCATCCTTGCACAAAACATTTTGGTGGTTCCATCCAGGAACTGTATTTGGTCCGTTCATTATTCTCCGGTTTGGAGTATTCACCGTACATCATCAATTTCGGTTTATATTTTTCCAATTTAAATCAATTTTGGCTATTTTAATCAATTTTACGGTATTATGGCAACATTGAAGGAATTAATGGTAAAGGAAAGCGCTTTGAGGTCGCGAATAGAAAGATCTATTGACAATGGTAAAAAACAAGCCATCCCTAAACGCACACAGGGATTCTATGAGTGTAAAAGCGAAGAATTAAGGGGACTCTGGAAACAATATAGCGACATAGATCTTCAATTAATGCAAGCCATAAGTGAAGAGCATCCAAGGAAGAAGCGTCCAGACAACGACAACGAAGATAACGACGGCGGCGACGACGACGACGACGACGAAGACGACTCCGAACATGAGCACATAAAGAAAGATCATTATGGTTGTCTTGAATTCAAGTATACAGAGTATTTAAGTGAATTAACTGAGGGCCTACGCAAGTTTAAGGTGGAACCAACAACAAGTACGACCACGGCTAATGAATCATCTACAGCAATTGTCGTTCATCATGATTCACCACTGCCAAGAATTTCACTTCCGAAATTCAACGGAGATTACGATATGTGGAGACCCTTCTCAGATATGTTCACTTCATTAGTACACAGCAATTCTAGATTGTCACCGGTGCAAAAACTGCATCATTTAAAATCATGTTTGGTAGGTGAAGCTGAAAGAGTCTTACGCCACATTCCAATCACTGATGCCGACTATATGCCGGCGTGGGATAAATTGCGAAAACGTTTTGAGAACACCCGCATTTTAGTCAATCATCAGCTTAAGCTACTAGTAAATCAACAGAAATTAAATACCGAAACCAACAAGGGAATCAAATCATTGATCGACACTACTGAGGAGTGCCTGCAACAACTGAAGAGCTTGAAGGTGGACACCAGCTCCTGGGACACGTTATTGATTTATATTCTCGTCCAAAAGCTCCCGTTTCATACCTTAAAGTTGTGGGAAGAGGATCAAGGCGCGAATGAAAGACTACCAACCTTTAAGGAATTCAAACAATTTTTGAGCACTCGATTGAAGGTACTTGAATCAATCGCGGATGTTATAAGCCCTAAAACTACACAAGACAAGCCCAAGGGTCAAACGTATGTAAAAACCGCAGCGTATCATGTCACAAAGGAGGGAGGATGTCCTGCTTGTGGAGGAAGACACTTCATTCAAAAGTGTCTCAAATACAAAAGGATGACTCTCGATGCCAAACGGAAAGCCATATTAGCAGCAGGACGATGCCTTAATTGTTTATCCAGTAACCACACACAATCAAAATGCACAAGCAAATATAAATGCTTCAAATGCAACCAGCCACATCACACGTCATTACATCAAGAAATTTCAAGCGAACGAAACACACCGGACTCTCTAAGCTCCAAGAGCACTTCTAAGGATTCTATATCAAGTCAAGCTGAATCCATCCAAGAAGGCAATAGCCACAGCGCTGCAACACCCGGAATCACTCAAGCTTTCATTTCACGTCAAAACATAAACGCATTACTTTCAACTGCATTAGTAGTTGCAAGAGGTAGTCGAGGTCAAACCAGCACCTTACGATGTCTTGTCGACCCAGGTTCACAATCTTCATTCTTGACAGAGGAAGCTTGTAAAAGACTAGCTGCACCATGCGCCCCTACCTCTATCATCATCAATGGCATAGGCCTTGATCCTATAGCCAATTCAGTCAAGGAAACAACCTTACAATTGCAAGCCGATCATTCAAACGGACCAACAATAGAAGAAACGTTCTTCGTCTTAAAGGATATCTCGGACCCACTACCCAAACAAAGGGTCTCGAAGAGAAATCTTCAACATCTACACGGTCTCAAATTAGCTGATCCAACATTCTGGAAAACTGGTACAATTGATGCCTTATTGGGAGTAAATGTTTACGTACAAATATTGGAAGAGGGAATTGTACGGGGAAACAAGACAGCACCAGCAGCAGTAAAAACAATGTTTGGATGGATAATTCTAGGCCCAACAACAACTCATTTGCATAAGGAAACTATATCTCTTATGACTACAACAGACAATGATTTAAATTGTCAACTGAAGCAATTTTTCGAAACTGAAGAATTTCCTTCGCACCCAGTCATTAAAAGGGATGAGCAAGAATGTCAAACAATTTTTCAGACTACTCACAAGCGCACCCCCAATGGTCAATATCAAGTAACCTTGCCGTTTGCAAATAATGAACTTCCTGAATTAGGCGCATCACGTCCACAAACGCTATCCAGATTCAGAGCTCTGCAAAACCAATTCAAAAGGAAACCAGATTTGGCCAGGGATTATACGAAATGTCTGGACGAGTACATACAGCTCGACCACATGGAAAAGGTATCTCCAATCTTAAATAACAGTCCTCACTACTACATTCCGCATCATGCGGTATTCAAGGACAGTACAACTACAAAATTAAGAGTTGTGTTTGACGCGTCTTGTAAAACTACAAATGGCACCTCATTAAACGATCATCTCTTGAAGGGACCCACACTACAACCAAAGCTTTTTGCGATTCTAATGAAGTGGCGGAAACACAAAGTAGCAATAACAGCGGACATCGAAAAGATGTATCGAATGATTCTGGTTCATCCTGATCAACGATCCTTTCAGAGAATTATTTGGAAACATCCAACAACTGGTGAACCGCAGGACTATGAACTTAAAACTGTCACCTTTGGTACATCTTCTGCTCCCTATCTAGCGGTAAGAACTCTACAGCAATTAGCCGAAGATGAACGAATCAACTGGCCTCTGGCATCTCTCGTTACCTTGAAGGACTTCTATGTAGACGACCTATTAACAGGAGCAGATGACATACCCAGCGCAAAACGTCTTCAAAATGAGCTGCTACAAATGATGAAATCAGGAGGATTCAATCTCCGGAAATGGGCCAGCAACGAAATAAACGTATTATCTCACTTGCCATCAGAGTACTGCGAAATCAAGGAAGCATTGGCCATTGGCGAATTGGAATCGATCAAAACTTTAGGAATCCAATGGTGGCCCACAAGGGATTATTTCACCTTTAAGATCGCCCTTAAGCCAACACCAGTCGTGTCCACCAAACGTTCCATACTATCTGAGATCGCATCATTGTACGACCCACTTGGATGGATTGCTCCAATAATTGTTGTGGCAAAATTACTAATGCAGACAATGTGGATAATGGGTTGCTCGTGGGACGCTCCAGCATCAACGGCCATTCAAGAACATTGGAATAATTTTAGGGGAAACTTAAAAAACCTGCCTAGTATAAAAATTCCACGTTGGATAAAATACACCATCAAGGCCAAACTCCAACTACACGGTTTTTGCGACGCTTCCACAAAGGCATACGCAGCGGTACTTTACCTGCGAACAACACAAGAAGACGGTAGCACTACAGCTATGCTATTAACTGCGAAAACTAGAGTGGCACCTATCAAGCCAACTACCATTCCGCGCCTCGAATTAAACGGAGCTGTAATCCTTGCACGGTTAATAAAAACTACTATTAACGACATGGAACTTCAGGATGTCCCCATATTCGCCTGGACAGATTCGACTATCGTATTGCAGTGGATTAGGGAACATCCATCTCGTTGGAAGACTTACGTGGCCAACAGGGTTGTGGAAATCCAGGATAACATCAAATACGAAAACTGGCAGCATGTTCCCACAGAGGAAAATCCAGCGGATCTCGCTTCTAGGGGCACCACAGTAGACGATTTAATAAACAAGGACATTTGGTGGCAAGGTCCACCATGGCTCGTTAAGGGAGAGAACCATTGGCCAAGGGTGCAGAAATGCGAAGACAAAACAGAACTAGAAGCTAAAGGAAATCTTACATCAACTTTTGTTCTTGAAATACAAGAGGATTTCTTACATAGATATTCGTCCTACAACAAATTAGTTAGAACAACAGCCTACTTACTGGGCTTCAAAGAAAACTGTAATAAGGCATCACCTAAACAAGTTGGACTCATTTCTCGCAGCGAACTCTCCAAAGCCGAAGCTACCATATTACGACTAGTTCAACGGATAAGCTTTCGAAACGAATATAAAGATCTACTACATAGCAAGGTACTTGCGCACAAAAGCAAGCTCTTACAATTAAGCCCCTTCATAGACGACCAAGGACTTATACGGTTAAAGGGAAGACTATCACACGCCAACATCTCCTACAAACAGAAACACCCAATAATATTACCTAAGAATCATCATGTAGTAAACTTAATCATTGATAAACTTCATCACGAAACCCTTCATGGGGGAACATCTTTAATACTAGCCACCAGTAGAAATAACTATTGGATATTAGATGCCAGACGAGCCATTGCAAGCAGGATACACCAATGCGTTACGTGCACGAGATTTCGAAAGGAGACCTGCCAGCAATTAATGGGCGAATTACCACCAGCTCGAGTTAACATTACAAAACCATTTTCTAAGGTTGGCATAGATTATGCTGGCCCGGTAACAATAAAGGCTTCATCACTCAGAAAGGCACAACAATTGAAGGCATACCTGTGTATCTTCGTTTGCATGGCTACAAAGGCCATACATATTGAATTAGTTTCTGCATTAACCTCAGAAGCCTTTATCGCCGCCTTAAAGAGATTTACATCCAGAAGAGGCGTACCCACGGACATTTATTCTGACTGTGGATCTAACTTCATTGGAGCAAAAACAATATTAGACAAAGATATGAAAAACGCAATCAAGGATGCAACTCAGGAAGCGGCCAAACACTCATCAAATCAATCAATAGATTGGCACTTTAATCCTCCAGCTGCTCCTCACTTTGGGGGCATATGGGAGGCAGGTGTACGATCGATAAAGGGACACTTAAAAAGAACTATAGGCAACCAAGCATACACGTTCGAAGAATATGCCACATTGTTAACCCAGATTGAAGCGGTATTAAACTCGCGACCGCTCTGTTATATCAGCACTGATCCTACCAACCCCTTAATATTAACCCCAGGGCACTTCCTGATCGGTCAAGCCCTAACCTCGATACCAGAACCGGACTACTCCAATGAGACATCACTTCTGCAGAGATGGAAGCACCTACAACAAAAAGTACAACATTTTTGGAAAAAATGGTCAGTAGAATACCTACACCAGTTCCAAACCAGGCCTAAGTGGTACCAGGAAAGGAGAAACCTTCAGATTGGAGATGTCGTATTTATTACTAACGAAACGATGCCACCAGCAAAATGGCCACTAGGTGTGGTCGAAGAAGTCTATCCTGGCTCAGATGGGCTCATCAGAGTCGCGCAAATAGGAACCCAAACCAACATATTGCGACGGCCAGTCGCCAAGCTATCCCGCCTGCCAATAGAAACAACTTAGTGGCGTCTAATACTAACACTACAACTGTTGTCCGTCACTTCGTGTCGTGAATGTCCTAAAACCAAAACAATTTAATTTACTTCCTTGTTTTACAGATGGATTACGATGAAGATACTTTAATCTTATCCGAAAGGATATTTTTCTCTATGGATGACGAACCAGATCCAGACTTTTATGCCGAGCCCAGCTGCAGATCAAGGCCGCTTAACACAACCACAACTTCCCGTGTAGAAGCCAAGCAACCTGAAGTAGCCAGACCAAGGACAACAGTCAAGGATCATCCAACCAGGCAGCTGAAGAACACCACCAGGCACACCACGACGACGTTATCTCAACCAGCAGTCATCAACGGGGCACTCGAGCCGAACCTTAAGCTTTTGAGACCGACCACCACAATCAAAGAACTCCAGACACGCATAGACAACACCCATCAGCGCTTCATAACCCGAGAAGGAGTCGACGTCTATCTTACCCGAGATGTGCTAGCGAAAATCAATTTCGACGCCATATTAAAAACAAAGAAAAGGGAGAAAACACTCAACCTACCAGAAAAATATCAGGTGCGACTTAAGGTAAAGCCAGATGGTCATCTAACCCTATTTCACTATCACAAGAGGGGCGTAGTAAAGAAACTGTTGAATACGGCTATTCAAGGAGGGGGAGAATGTTCGGCGCAGGACCTAAAAGATAAGAAATAAGATGAAATGTCATGTAACATCAGATATTCATTTCACTTACCTGCGCCTGGGAACCTCAGCGAATCCAAATAGATCCGGACAACAAGGACCAGAACATCAAAATTATGCTAAAAAATATAACAAAAATGAATTAATACAAGGGAAATAAATGAAATTGAATTTAACAACAACAATATAACCTAAAAATAACAAAAAAAAAGTATTTCAATATGAATTTTTTTTACTGGAATCAAAACAAAACAAATGAAATGAAGAATTAATAAGTCCCTAAGAAAGGGCAAAACAAATAAAATAGTTAAAAATAAAGAATTTTACTGAATTTTAATGCCGAATCTTCATTTTGACAGTTGTCAACATAAGAACAAAAAGTCAATAAATTTCACTAAATAATGTACCCTAAGCCCCTAAAAGTAAATAAATCTATGAAAAATACTTACGTGCACCCTTCCATTGAAGAATTAAGTGCCCTGAAACACTAAAACGCGCGAAAAAGCACAAAAACCGGCGCCCGGCGCGAACCGTGAAAATAAGTAAACGAAAACTGACATCCATAATTTCTGTCGCGAATCAGCTGGCAAAACCTATGCGCAAAGGGCAGCAATGCCAGGTAAACGCGAAAAATAATCCCTTGAAGGGAATTTTAATTATTTAAATATTTACATTTACCCAATGAGTGGGAGGGAGACAAAAAATATTAAAAGGGGATATAAAATCCTTTTTACAAATCGATAATGAAACCCGAGGACGACAGCATCTATAATTTATGGCAACTACAATAAAACTAAAATTTTATGAAAATAAAGGAATTTAAGTAAAACCTAATAATGAATTGTGAGAAAGGAAAAATTTAGAAATTTTTTAATGCCAAAATTATCAACATCTGCAACAAAAAAAAATATGTTCAAATTTATGGGAACGCTGCATGTCGACATATAATTTATGGGTGTACTGCCAATCGACTCAGGACCTGGAGACCCTATTTAAACAGAGGCATCAACTAGCTGAAGGCATTCGTTCGCGCGCATTTGGACATTAAAAATTGTATGGAACTTAGTCATGACCTAAGGGTTATTAAGTTTGGAAATGCAATTTGTCCCTCGTGGAATACTTTGTGTGGTTGCATCGTGGGATTTAATATTTTTCTGTTGAATGCTGGATTGGTTTTTCTTGTGTCACATATAAATTAACATTCGTTTTTGATATAGACATTTTATTAAATAGAAAATAGTTTAAATTAAAATTTAAATAAATTTTTTAAGTTTAGTAGTTTTTTAAAAAGGAAGAAAATTGAATTTAATTTATAATTTGTTGGGAAATATTGAATTATCACTATTATTAAACAAAAAAATTGTCAAATTAATTAGAGTTAAAGAAATAAAGAATTAGTTTAAAAATAACAAATATTTGTTGAATGTCTGGTAGTAATCTAAACTAAGGTAACGGTGAACTAAGGCCACATGCGTAACGAATTGGAAATAATCCGCTACACATAACCACCAATCTGCCAAGGTGTATGATTTACTGTTTCTTAACAGTTCTGAAATACAGTGTCTGGAATTTACTGTATTTTTGTTGAATTTTCTTGTTGGAAACCATCCTTGCACAAAACATCCGGTTTTCCAAAATGTAGGATCTGCTAGCTTCAAGTTTTTAAGATGGTGCCAATTTCCTTTCCGGGTAGTCTTGGTTGGAAGAGGATTAGTGATCCTGTTTATGACTAGAAAGTCCTCTTTTACAGTCCGCCCAACAGTGCTAGATGCTCTTAACGAAAGGCTAACCTTTTGATTTGATGTGCCTGCAGGGGCTAAATTCACTCCAGTGATTTCTACTGCTGTTTCGGTTGGTGTAGCTCCTAACTGTTTGCATGCGGCGGTGGTAATAAAGGATGCCTCAGATCCTGGATCGATGAGACACCGTAGTAACTTTCCTGTGCCTTGTTTGCTGTATGCCATCACACGTGCGGTTGCCAGTAATGCACGCTGATTATTCGTGGCTAAGAAAGTCTGTATTGGATGTGACACTTCTGCTTCATTAGCTGAGTGTATCTTCGGGGCTGTAGGAGATTTGCTTGGTATGTTTCCTCCTTCATGAAGATTCCCTTTGGATGCTGTTGATCCAGTGCTCTCTGTTGTTTCAGGATGTATTGTGGTATGATGCTTTTGGTTGCACTTGCGACACCTATAATTACTCAGACAAGAATTGGTTGTATGCTGACGTGAGAGGCAGTTTAAACAGCAGCCCGCGGTGTGTAAAGTTTTACGCTTGGTATCCGCGTTCATGGATCTGTATTTTCTGCAGGAGGCAACAAAATGTTTGCTGTGGCAAACTGGACAACCATTTTGGTTTGTTGCGTGATGCGCGTGAAATGTTTCCTTTTTGATGTATGTCTTGGGTTGAGACGTGGGCTTGGACACTATTACGTCTGTGATGGATTCCAAAATTCTCAACCTGGTGTTCAAGAACGCCTTGAATCTAGAAAAGGAGGGTAATGCTTGTGTTGATCCTTGTTTTTCTTCCCAAAGCCTCAAGGTGGTGAATGGCAATCGTTGAACTAATAAATAAATTAGGATTGCATCCCATGAGGTAGTATCTACATCAAGACTTTTTAATTGCTGTAGGCATTCTGTTGTTGTGTCAATCAGTGACTTCAGACCCTTGGATGTTTCCGTCGACAGCTTAGCAATACTCAAAAATTTCTTTAGCTGATGATTTACTAGGATCCGTTTATTCTCGTATCGCTCCTTGAGTTTGTTCCAGGCTGGACCATAGTCTTCGTTGGTGGTTGGTACATGCCTCAATAGAGCTTCTGCGTCCCCAACTAGACATTCCTTCAAATAATGCAATTTTTGCACAGATGCTAGCTTGGGGTTACTATGTATCAAAGAAACGAACACATCGTGGAAGGAGCGCCACATATCGTAATTCCCATTGTATTTCGGTAGGCTAATCCTTGGTAGTTGAATATCATGCTGCGTCCCGATTTGTTGTGTTTCTGGTGTTGCCGTGGCTGGAATGTTGACTGGAGCTGAGGAGGTGTTTGGAGTCTGTCTGCGTAATCCATCCAATAAGTCACCCATATATTCCGAGTATTTGATCTCCACTTCACTATAGAGATCGATAACCAAATATTCCACCGGTGTTTCTGGAGGAGTCGCAAGTGCTAATTCATTTATGGTTAGATCATTATTGCTGAACTCTTCCCATACTTTTTTAGCGTCAGCTATTCTGTTTTCATAAAATCCAAGTGTTCGTTTTGGGATCGCGGTTTTTCTTGCATTCTCGATGTATTTGTCCAATCGATCTCGCAACACGGGTTGTTTTTGGCATAATTGTTGTAGAGTCGGCATGATTTAGTAAACGCAAGTTTGCAGAAGTATAAAAATTAAACAAGCTTGAATGCGCTACACGAAGTCTCGGTGGAACCTCCAAATGTTCAAATTGGCACCCTAAAACATAGGGTGCAATAAAAACGTAAAATAATCAAGTAAATAATAACGCACGGGTAGTTGGTATTCAAGCTTTATTTAATTCCTAGGTACTTAATGCTACAAACTTAGTTTCCAAAACATGCACGGTACTTTTTGTTGCGTGAATAATTGTTGCTTGCTGGAGTAGTTTTTGATTTTGCTGATTCGGTGGCCGATATAGCTGATTCCGCGTGGTGGTGTGTCAGGTATTTCTGGTGATCGCGTCCTACGGTGGTTCGCAAGTAGGATTCCGGCCTTACAAGGGAACGAGTGGTGCCCTGATGGAATTCCTTGCGCGGGGTTGACGGTTATAAAAATTCCTAACGAAATAGCATGCAGAAAATCCACCTTCCGCCAGTGAGCGGTGTGCAGAGGTTCACTGCTAATATCTATTAATGGCGCACTACGCGAATAAACAAGCAGTAGCAGACAAAGGTCTAGCCTTCCACAAATGGTGGTGTGCTTAAGAAGTCACTGCTACTGTTTACTCTAAGCAAAACAAATGTATACGACGCAGATAGAACTATGGCCTTCCACAACGTGGTGTGCGTGTAGTTTGCTGCGTCGGTCTACTTTCGAACAAAACACGTGTACAAACGCAGGCAGAACTTTCGCCTTCCACAAAGTGGTATGCGTTAAGTTCACTGCGACAAACTATTCTACAACAAAACAAGTGTACGAAACGCAGGCAGAACTGCAGCCTTCCACAAGTGGTGTGCTTCAGTTCACTGCGACAAACTATGCTACAACAAAAACAACTGTATAAAACGCAGGCAGAACCTTAGCCTTCCAATAGATGGTGTGCTTTAAGTTCACTGCTTTTTATTGATCTTGACTACTACAAAAAAGTGCATGTAAAATTTTCTGCCTTCCACAAGTGGTGTGCATGAAAATTTACTGCGCGCTATCAATTTCTAGGGTTTTGTAAAAAAGCATGCAAAATTCTCACCTTCCAAATGGTGTGCAAGAATTTACTGCTTAAAATGTCCTGACGAAATGAGAGACCGACTGAGGATGCGTCCGCGCTTTTATAGGCCGAAAACAACGGTATCCTTGGGAATTTTTATTTCCTTGTTGCGGACTACCTTATCGGCAATGCAAAAATATTAAATTTGTCCGATTTTTGACATTAATTTATCTGCGAATTATTTATATTAATTTTCAAAATAATTATTTTAATTTTTCCATGCTATTAATCGACTGATATTCTATTTTTTGTCGATTTTTGTTGCAGGGATATTTTAATTCCCTTAATGGCCACGGACAATTTCCTTTTCCATTTTGTAAACAACTATTCTCGTCTCGCTTTATTTCTGCACATTTATTTTCTCTTTCACTCTCCTTATCCTTATGGAAAAATATTATTATTCAAATATCTTTTTTCGCGTATCTTTTTCGATGTTTTTAACGTCACCATTAGAATCCCCGCGAAATTCTACACAAATTTCATATGTCACTTTCATGGAAAGCATAAAGTTTGACGTTTTTGTTATCGGGCGAAGTTTTGTGTACGTCGCGGGTGTTGTGCTTGTGTTTTTACCTGTTTTTAATTGTTTCCCAGGTAAGTAATGTGATGTGATGTGTTTATTGTTCATTTGTGCTAGGTTTTATATGATGTAGGTGAAAGGGCTTGTGTTTTTTTTGTGTACAATTAGGTGGTTGAGAAATGATAGGTTATGTCCGTCATTTACCACGTTATATTATTATTTTTCACCTGTAATGTGTGAAACTCGACACATATTGTGCAGGTGAAATCTCATTCAGCACACATTGCACAAGTATTTTGACTTGGATGTGCTTTTTGTATGTTATTCAATTGAAAGTTGGTTTGTTTACATTGTGCGTGTGGTTGTTGTTGTTGTTTGGTAGCCTTAAATTCTTTCATTTATTCTGTAATAGTAATCCGATTTTTATCTTTTCAGCTTTTCTTGGCAGGTGAGTATCATCTTTGGATTTATTAAATATCGTATTATTAATTTTATACCTTTTTAGGTTTCTAGGTAATGAGCAAGCTCCAACTTGCCATTAAACAAGAAAGAATTAAAAGGTTCTTAAAGGGAATTGGTGAGTAATATTTTTCTGCCAACTTATATTAAAAAGATTTCTTTTAAGTATTTCATTTCAGTTTTTTATTTTAATTTTTAATTTTCAGGTTTTTTTTTCTATTTATTATTCTTATATATTTTCAGGTTTTTTATTTAGTTTTAAGTTCATTTCAATATCTTTTCTTTTTATTTTCCAGCTATGTTATAAGTTTTATCTAGTTCATTTTTAGCTTAAGTTTAAGGTTAATATAGGTTACTTAGATTTAAAATTCGTATTTTTTATAGGATAATTCAGTCTTGTTAATTTGTTAGGTTGATAATTGTTTAATTATATGTATATGTATTGCATATATATTGTTTTTATTTCGTTTTTCCTGTTCCTCCCTTTAGTTTACAGGTTTGGGGCCGAACAATTACTAAAAAAGTAATTCCGGATTCCGTGAAATATTAGTTTGAAAATTTGGATGTTAATTAAGTGTTAAAAACCTGGAAAATCAGTTCGCAAATTTGGCCTTGTTAGAGGACGTTTGGTGTCCCGAGTTTGGTTACCTAAGTGTAAAATATTGATGAAGAAACTTATATCTGAATTCCGAAAATAAAAATTGTTAGAGAACTCAAAGAGTTTTGTAATTACACAAGAAGAAAGGAAACAAGCAGGAGACCAGTGAGGATTAACCAGGTTAGTACACTTTAAAGCCAAACAGAAATATAACAATTGGCGCAGCCGGTAGGATCCGAGCGAGCCTAACAATTATTGATCAAGTGCTGGATATAGGCACCTAATCCTTGAACTCAGCCTGAGCCGAGGCTGAGGGCACTAGATCAATAGAGGCGTTGACCCCGGATCCTATGCGAACAACGAACAGAGTAGCTTAAACTATAGGTGGTAGAAACCACTCTACTCTGCAACGCACCCAAAAGGTGCCACCGGTGGACTTTTGTGGGCTTCATCCCTGCCCAGGATAAAGTCCATAAGGACCAACAAGGGGACGATCTATATCCGCAGACGCTCCCCCGACGTGGGACTGAAGATATTTTCAACCAACATTAAATAATCCATCGCTAATTCACCAAGGGCTCCGACGTTCAACCAATCAACCGATCGACACACCACCCAAAACAAACCAACTGTTTTGCTACAATTGATCCAGGTGAGGCCAACATACATTGTCGGCTGCAAACTAAGGCAGACGACTAAACCTTATCAAGATCTTCGCTCGGGGGTGTTCAACCAAGGTGCCTCTGCTCCAGGCGGGCACGCGCTCACCCCCATATAATTTCATCGCGGGAATTTTAGTGGGCTTCATCCCTGCCCAGGAGACGCCCTATGTCCGAGGGCCAACCAGGGGACAGCAGCCATTCTGAGACTCCCCCACCGAGGGACCAAAAAACCCCAACTAGTGAGATAGACACACCAGGACCCTCAACCTTGCCAGGGCCCAACGAAACTCCGGTGAACTACCAGGCCCTTCAACGAGGGAACACCTCGACACCAACAGCGACCACCTCATCAACAGAACCACCAGATTCCCCCAGACGACTACGAAGCGGGACCCACATAGACAAAAACGTTAGTCAAGTAAGTGTAAAAACTCTAAACGATATCCTCAAGCGAGCGCAGGAGACCGGCGAGTTCAATTTAGCTCATTTGGAAGCCGTCGATAAACAAATCGAACGTGCCGGTAAAGAGCGAAAAGTTAAATTAGTAGCTTACAAAGAGGCGGCCTTGAAATTCCAACGCCACCTAGACGAATTTAAAGGCAATCTCCCTCGCCCCCTTGAGGATAAGAATTTAGATTTAGAAGTTAAGGAGGATTCAGTTGTAAGCCCCGACAAACCTAATAACGAACCGCTCGAGTCAAATAACGCCACTTTAGATCTCCTAGCGGACTGGATAGAACTGTCCAGCCGTTCCCTGTCGCTTCTAGAGGAAGAAGAAAAAACTTTTAAAACTAACCCCCTTTTTAAACCTTCATTCCTAAAAGAAGACTTAACAGCTATGGCCGACGACAATATAAAGGTCGCCAAACTAACGGCCCAGCTTGTACCCTTATTTTCTGGCGGGCAAAGCCCGACAATAGGGACAGAACTACAGATGTTTCTGGGCTGTTGCCGTCGGGTACTCCAGTGTCTGACGGAACAGGAACAAGCGGCATTCCTACAGATATTCCCCACTAGGCTCCGAGGAGAGGCCTACCAACTGGTAGGCACCTCCCAACCCGCCACTTTTGAGGAGGCCGAAAACCTCCTAAACAGGACATATCTCCCCAGGGAGACTTACCAGGAACTGGTAAATAAACTTATACAGTTACGCCAGTTCCCCCTGGAACCCCTCACAACCTATACTACAAGGATAAAACAACAACTAACACTGTGTGAGGAAGCGGCCACCACCAAATATGGCGCGACAGCAGCGCCGGCCGTTAAGGGCCAATTGCAAGATTTTGCAAAAAATGCCCTGCGGAGTGGGGTTACAAATCCCCACCTCTGCCAGTACCTGTTAACTTTGGGAGAGGACACCCTTGACAGCCTGACTCAAAAGGCACTGGACATGGAGAAGCTTCAGCAGAACTCCATGTATGCACCCTACCAAATGTCAGTGCCCCTCCCAACCTTCAACCCCTACGGGCAAACAGCCCCAGTACCCCAACTGGAAAATATTTACAAAATGGCTCCCACGACACCCCACCAAAACAACAACACTCAATACACCGCCCCGCCAACGACAACAACTCCTCAAATAACAACACTCCAAAATCCGATAAACCCTCAGGTAATGTACACTACATACGCCCCACTACCAGTCAACCCTCCAATTGGCCCGCAGGCACCAATACAAAGCGCCCAACAAATAACCAATAGAAGCCCCTCTCCAAAACCTGTAAACAACTCGTTGACAAACATCACCTGCAGCTACTGTCGCAATAAAGGGCATACCTATGCAGATTGTCTGAAGCGGAGAAACACTCCTTTTTGCATAATTTGTAGGGCCAACTCACACGATGCTAGGGACTGCCGCCAGCCGGCGGAGTCACCAAGGCCCATTACAGCAATAACAACCGATATCAACAACAGGGCCTCTCATTTAACAATACTAGTCGTTCCCCCAACTCAAGGTCTCAATTCCAAGGTAATAACCGTTACCCAGACCAGAGGTCACAACCAGTAGATAACCACCGTTACCTTGACCAAAGACCTCGCAATCAGGGCGTTAATCATCAACCAAACAATCGACCCACAAGTAATGTTAATTGCCCTCCAAATGACCGTCAACAACCAGCCAACACCACCAGATCAGTGTTCAATATTAGACATAGGTGTGATTTCTGCCACAGACGTGGCCACACAGTAGACGACTGCCGTCAAAGGCAGCGTTGGGAATCGCAGCAAGCGGGAAACTCCCCGCAGTCGGACCAAGAAACCCCGGCCCGACAATAATTTTGCAAAATCCTACTACGGGGGAACCTCAAGAGCCCGCACCAAGTGTCCCACTCGTCACCCTTCCACTAGACATAAGCCTTAACGGCAAAGCCATCCTAGCAGTGGACACCGGCTCTCAGGTCAGTATACTAAAACACAAAAAACTCAAGGATCACAACCTCATGGATCCCGCTAAAAAATGCACATTACAAGTAGTAGAGCAACAGGCTTACGAGCGCAGTGACGTCATCGGTTGTTGTCTTGGGTGTGGATGTGGGTCTAGGGTGTGCCTCGGATGAGCTTTCGTGCTGGCTGAGCTTTTGAACTTGCTGTGCCATGGCTGAACTTGCATGTGCCTCGGATTTGGTCTTGGGTGTTAGTTGGATGTGCCTCGGATGAGCTTGAGGAATTAGATTGAACTTGCATGAGCCTTGGCTGAACTTGCACGCCGGATAAGCTTTTGAACTTCAATATGCCTGCGGAATTAGATTGAACTTGCATGTGCCTCGGATGAACTTTAGCGCTGGATTAGCTTTTGAACTTGCATGCGCCCTGGATGAGGTCTTGGGTGATAGATTGAACTTACATGTGTCCCGGATGAGGCTTGGAAAATTAAATTGAACTTGCATGTGCCTCGGATGAGCTTAAGGAATTTGATTGAATTTGCATGTGCCTCGAATGAACTTGCACGTTGGATTAGCTTTTGAACTTCAATGTGCCTGCGGAATTAGATTGAACTTGCATGTACCTCGGATGAGCTTGGGGGAATTAGGTTGAACTTCGCTGAGTGTCGTGGATGAGATTATGCGGGTGATTGAATCTTCAGTTTTGAACATCGCTGTGCTTTGAGCGGGGCCTTGCTATTCAGGACATTACCCTCGAGTTTTGGTTGCATCCCTGCTAGGCCTGCGCAAGGGCCCGAGAGACTTAAATCGATATCCCAGCTTCAAGGATCCCAGATATTCAAACCCCATTTCAATTTTTTTAACCAACTCTCCTAAGAAATAAAATAACCCGCCATGCAAAAATATTCAAATTACATTTAAGAAATAAAATATCCTTGTTTCACCTAAAATCACGCCACACAAAACATGTGCAAGTGATATACTTATAAGGGGCAAGCGTGAAAGGAAATTACCATTCAGATCTCGACATGAATTTTCATGCCCAGCCGCTAAAACCCAAATCCAGGCATCGAATTGCATTCCTTTGCATCATAAATTTTTCTGTCCAAATTGACCTCACACATATCCTTCATGCCCATATGTCATGAAAGCACATAAATTAACCCAAGGACGTGTCACTCTCTTTTCACGAATGCTATTTTTACCGGTCGCGCGCCAAGGAGCCTTAAGCAAAATACACATCAAGGGTTGAGATCCCTAGCAGATCTTTAATGTAAACAAATATATATGTCGGTTGTTGGATGTTTCCAATTAAGAGTCCTCGGGGTGCTGCGGCTCAACTGCAAAAAAATCACTACCGGAAATTTGGGACTTGAAATTGCAATTGACATGTGCGGCTGCACACATATGGCATATTATCGCTGGTTTTAAAAATTTACGGCATCTATTGTTTAGGTTTGAAATTTAGAAAAAAAAAATTTCTCGTTTTAAGAGTTGAAGTGGAGAATTTTGCTATCTTGAGAAAATCGAGTTTCAATGAAAAAATTTGAAAAGGGAAATTACGCAGCAAATGCAGCTGAGCGCATTTTTTTTTGTTTATGAGGACCTTTCTTGTTAGACCACCGTGAGTGGGTATAAACAATTTTGGAGGGCTCCTAAAAAAATTAAATAAAAAACATTTTTTTAAAACATATTAAAACTTGACTTTATTTTCAAATCTAGTATTACATATTTTCTCTCGATGATGCTGGCTCAATATGTGATCCAGGATTTTACTTGTAATGATGATTCTCTGCTGAAATCGGCATCTCTCTATTGCATGTATATGCCACAACCCAATGCGGTTGGCTCTATAAGCAAAATCCCATGCATGCATGCAGTGTACTTCTGGTGTTAGTATAAATCGAACCCTTTTTTTGCATTCTTTACAGTTGTTTTCGGTGTAAAAATTGTTGTCCTCATGTAAAAATTTATTAAGCTTTGAACTTCCTGTTTGTACCGCTCCACAAAACAACATCCACACGTATCTGGCCCACAGGTTGTCCAATTGTTCGACCACGGGCAGTTCATGTAATGTGCTCCATGTATGGAATTAACTTTTCCTGCATTTTCATATTCCTGTACGTATCTGTAGAGCTGTTCTATTTTATGCTTATGCTCTTCTAGCAAAATATCAGAGTATTCGTTGAGAAATTTTGGGATACTCATCTTCGGAGATTACTTTTCTTTCAACTGCTTGTAACGTATAGAAGAAGAAGTATCTTTGCTTTCAGATGGTTGTGCCGATTTAATTGTTATCGAATTTAGCTGATACTTGACTTCTTTTACTTTGTTTCCTTTATCACCCTTTTCGTCAAGCAATT
The DNA here is from genome assembly GCA_963855945.1 of Thereva nobilitata. Lineage (NCBI taxonomy): Eukaryota > Metazoa > Arthropoda > Insecta > Diptera > Therevidae > Thereva > Thereva nobilitata. The sequence goes on from OY979698.1 coordinate 38,698,173, forward strand.
TGGTGGAATCCTTATAACTGCTCATCTCCGCAACCTGAAGCAAACTAACCTTACGTTTCACCTTTTCAGGTATTTATATGATTTTTCGGTTGAAGGGTTGACATTTCAGTTTAAATCACAACCAACACTACAGAGTGAAATCCCCCCGCAAGTCCCCGCCCCTAGGCTTTCAAAACGCATGAAATTTCAATGCTAACTTTATTTCTTGCAGCTGCACATCATAAGAATTTTCCACTTCAAATATGCTGATATGGCCAACTTTGCTCACATTGAAGCATATTTTTAACTGAACTTGTTCAATCATGTCTGGGGTGGATTCAGTATAAAATGGGCCCTGCGTAGTGAATCCTCATCAGTTCAACTTAAATTTCCTAAGCGTTCACATCAATCCGGCAAAGATGACTGCAATTTCAGAACTTAAAAACATGGAATTCACCCCCTACTTGAGGATGGCAGATATGGTTATTGGAATGGAGTATCGAATAAAGTCAGCATGTCGACGTTCAACAACCTTTGGAGATCGCATTCAATTGGAGCTGGATGAACACAAACTTTTGCTGCCACCCAGATATAATTTGCTGTCTGAAAAGGCCTTGTCGGACATTAACAACCGAGGAAATTTCTACATCACAAATACTGGACCGTATGGGAAAACATTCATATTTAAATTTGCGCAGCATGAAAGTTTGTCTAGTGATGTACATTATTACACTGAAAATCCTCAAAATTTGTATGAAATATTAATAAATAAATAAAACCAAGTTTTAATATGCTATTTAAAAAAATGTTTTTTATTTAACTTATAATACATCTTTAGCATTTATCCAAGAATTATGTTCTGATGAAAAACCAAGCCATTTAACATAAACTTTATCTCCACTCTTTTTCAATATTTTTTCAACAAGATATAGTTCAGGATGTTCAGCTTGCTGCAATTCCTTTTCATAGAATCCTCCTTTAATTTGGTTGCCCTGGTAATCCTCAAGTTGATATGTCACTGGATTAGTCAGTCTTGGAGATTTTGAAAATTTCAGTTGTCCAGTTTGGTGTGTAGCCTTTTTCAAATATATGTTTATATTTGCTTATACGGACGAGGTCTCCTATTTTATATGCTGCTGAAGGGGCGATTTTAATGTGATTATAGGCTGTAGCAAGAAGCAGCTTTTCATTTGCTTTACTGACATCGCAAGGACGCATTTTGATTGTTCGATGTTTTTTCGCATTGTAATGGGATAGCAGTTTTTTGATCATATGAAACCATTTGTAGGACCCATTCATGCTAAATTCCTTCCACATCATACTCTTTAAAGTTCGATTGAATCTTTCCACTATTGATGCCTTAAGCGATGTATATGTTGAGTAGTGGTTAACTTCATAATTGCGCATTAGCTTCTGAAAGTGTGAGTTGTAGAATTCCTTGCCATCATCCGTTTGCAAATTTTTAGGTGTACGTCCATCTTTGAATATTGACTGCATTGCTTCTGTAACTTCCGGACCAGTTTTTCTTTTAATTGGAATAGCCCAGGCATATTTAGAAAATGTATCAATTACGGTCAGCAAATAGCGGAATCCTTTGTTAGCATGTTTATAAGTATCCATTTCAACCAAGTCAGCTTGCCACAAATCATCCAAACCTTTAATGATAACTCTCCGTCTAGTAAAATTGCGACGAGCAGGTTTGTGGAGCTCATTCACTACTTGCATCTTACTCATAGACGCCCCCATCTTGCGGTTTTTTTTAATTATGCTGGAGAATATAAATTTTTCGATTTTCTCAATTTCACCATTAATATACAGCGCTAGATCCTGTACTGCTCTGCCCACGCTCTTCCGTATTTCATCATCAACATAGTTTTTAGTTGCAGCATCAGCCTTTTCTTTTGGATCGCGCAGGTTTTTGATTCTTTTCAAACCAAGATCATAGTCCCCATCAGAAGTTAAATAAAAACCGTTTCCTTTTGGCCCCCACTCGCCTTTGGGACCAGCAGCACCGTCTTTTCCAGGAATTCCAGGTGGACCGCGTTCACCCACTGCTCCAAATTTCTGCTGTTTAGAGGATCGACCAAACTTGTCAACGCTCATTTCAGAAATGGAAATATTTTCTGTGTGTGCGAATATTTATACTATAATGTCAGCTTCACGCAATTCTTCAATGATTGCCACTATCTCATTAGTATGACTATTATTTCCAGCTTGCTGCGATGCCGCCAATATGCGCAGTCTATCAACTAGCTCATTGGGGTCATCCCAATATATGTACTCGATATGTTTCTTGGGAATTTGCATTATCCCCTTTCCAGTATGAGGAGTGCGAATCAACTTTTTTATAATGTTTTTATATTTGAAGCTATTTGTTCCTTTTATTTGCTGGTTTTCCTTAAAATCACGTCTGTAGATGCATGCATCATTTGCAATTTCTTGATAATTGGCCAGATCGCCCATTGAGTAACCTTGGGGCTTTTTCATAAAAAGTAGTTCAGCTAAGCCTTCAGTTATCTTATAATGCTTGCCGCCTATAAGAAAGTGTTCTTTATCAACATTTAAGATTGAGTTACCGATATTTAACATATCGTTGCGATAGTGCACTCCATAAATTTTATCAATTTTCGTGCTATCATTTTCAAGTAGTTGTTTATATTTGTTTAGTATCTGGCCGGGCTCTTTTATGGGCGTTACAAACTCTTCATCCTCATCATCATCAGAATAATACCTAAGAGGTGTACTAGTTGGCTCCAGCTTTAAATATTTACGTGCAGGCGGTGTGTTTGCTTCATCATTGCTCTCTTGTTTAATTTCTTCTTCTTTTGGTTCAACTTTCACCGATGCTGCTGCTGTTGCGAGCTTTTTCAGCGTGCTGGTTATGGGCTTAAAGGTTTCCTCCAACTGAGCTTCTGATTCAATTTTGCCGGTCTTGAGAGCTTTATACTTCTTTCGTATAGCCTCACGTGTTTTTATAATATCCTTCAACAGTTTTTCATTCATGTTGCTTCACTGGCGACTGCAACTACACTGATATTCAGCATGATGATGGACACTTATATAGGCTAGGTAGCCCGGTTAGACCAGGTAGGCCAGACCTGGTAGACCTGGTAGACCAGATAGACCAGACCTGGTAGACCTGGTAGACCAGATAGACCAGACCTGGTAGACCTGGTGGAACAGATAGACCAGACCTGGTAGACCAGATAGACCAGATAGACCAGACCTGGTAGACCAGATAGACCAGATAGACCAGACCTGGTAGACCTGGTAGACCAGATAGACCAGACCTGGTAGACCAGATAGACCAGACCTGGTAGACCTGGTAGACCAGACCTGGTAGACCTGATGGACCTGGTATCTATGATCTTAACAATAACCTCCTTTATAAGCTCATGAAAGCATCAAAACCTTTTCGATATCGGCCTTTATCTATAGGGCTATCCTTATCAATTACTAAGAATCCATATTTGTCTTTCCAGCAGTTTGCACACGCTTTTCTGAACTTTGCAAATCCCATATCACTATTTACATGATCATTGTATACATGCTTAAGATTCAAATCATCCTGTTTAAATATGATTAGAAAGTTTGCATTATCGCGAATTAGATGCTTTGGTATATGAGTATATGTTTGGCAGAGGTAAAAGCTATCAATGTCTTTATGTCGCCCCATGCAAAAGTAGGCTCTAATATTATTTTGCTTACCGCAGGACACATCATCAAATATGAAAACCGAGTTTGACTTTGCTTCTTCTGGCGGTATAACGTCGCAGTTGTTTGAAAAGGTATAATAGCCCAAGCCTGATATGCCAGTTACAACTTTTCTCAAATACCCATATTTAGGTTGGCTTAGCGACTTTGAGTAAATGTATATATTCTGGAATCGTAGGCCATTAGGATGCTCCAGCAAACTTAACATAACATTTGTCTTGCCGCAATTCGATGGTCCTACAATAATTCCTCTTATACTGTTTGGCAGCAGCACCCCCATGTTTCATCAATGTACTTGTAATTTCGGTATCAGTATTTCTAACAGGTAGACACGCTTGTTGCTTAACAAACTTCATGTTGAACACTAACACAATCCCTATAAATACCGGTGCTTTTATAGATTTTTATCAGTCTTACTGTAAACCTATAAAATGATTGACCATAGCGAGAAGCGCATCATTCGTCGAAAAGCTGCAGAAGGGAGAGGGTTATTAAACTCTCTTATAAATAAGCTGCCAGTTGAGCTTCATCTCCCAGGATATCAGTATTGCGGTCCAGGAACAAAGTTATCTGAAAGGCTTGCCCGAGGGGACCCAGGCATTAACCCACTCGACGCAGCCTGCAAACAGCATGATATTGCATACCGCGATCATAAGGATTTAAGCGACCGGCATATAGCTGACCGTATTTTAGAAGAAAAAGCTTGGCAGCGGGTAAAATCTAGAGACGCTAACTTTGCAGAGCGTGCTAACGCGCTATTAATTACAAACGCCATGAAAGCTAAAATCAAAGTTGGAATGGGTGCCAAAGCAAAAATTACCAGCTCATCGAAGAAGAGGAAGAAGAAGAATACACCACGTCCATCATTTCGTGTAGCTGTACGTAATGCTCGAAAAATTTTGAAATTAAAAAAACCAAAAGACCTGTTGGAAGCTACTAAAATTGCCCTAAGTGCAGCAAAGGATGCTATCAAAGGAAAGAAGAAATTATACACTACACCTAGAGTGATACCGGTGCCTAAAGTAGGAGGCGTTTTGCCATTCCTCATTCCACTTTTTGCTGGTCTTTCAGCCATCGGAGCGCTATCGGGAGGTGCAGCAGGCATAGCTAAAGCTGTAAACGCTGCAAGCAGCGCACGGCAGGAGCTGCAAGAAGCGAAACGCCATAATGAGTCAATGGAAGCTATAGCACTAGGAAAACGTGGGCAAGGATTATTTCTGAAGCCATATAGGAAAGGATTGGGACTTTTCATCAATCCCCAGCCAAAAAACTACTAAAGTCGCTACCCAAAAGAGCTCTCAATGAAAATGATCTGCGAAAATATGCACAGTACATATCCCACTTTAGAGGAGTATTTATGCGCGATCAATTACCTAGAAAACCATGGAAAAATGAGAGTGGGATTGTGAATCTAGATGTTTCATCTGGACCTGGAACACATTGGGTAGCGTACAAGAAGAGTGGAAATATCATAAATTACTTTGACAGTTTTGGAAACCTACAACCGCCGCAAGAAGTTGTAAATTATTTGGGCGATGCAGTCACATACAACTATACACCACATCAAAATTTTAATTCAGTAATTTGCGGACACTTGTGCTTAGAATTCTTGTATAAATAAGCCTTTCATGAGTAAACGTAATCATTTAATTTCAAGTAGCCATGGCGATAACACTCTCTCTCACCAGCAATACATCGATTCTCACCGCCGAATACTTTCCGCCATTGGAATTATCTGGAGATTACGTTTGCGGATTGATTGATTTTCAAACATACAACTCTATCCCAAATATTGATGAGAGCAACAATTTAATGCATGTGGGGGATGTGGTTATCGAAATACCGGTGGGATCATATGAGATTGATGACATAGCTACATTAGTGCAACAAAGTTTAAAAAGAAGCAGCAGCAAAGCATCAGTCTTAATAAGAGCAAACAATAATACCTTGAAGAGCGAAATAAAAGCCACTGAAGTTATACATTTTGATAAAGAGCGATCCATCGCTCCATTGTTGGGATTTGGAAAACGTGTATTGGATGCAAATATGCTACACACATCAGATTTACCTGTTAATATTAATAAAGTTAATACTATACGGGTTGAATGCAGCATCATATCAGGTTCATACATCAACAATAAGCATGTGCATATGCTACATGAATTTGCCCCAACCGTGGGGCCAGGCTATAAAATAGTGGAGGTTCCCGCGAATGTGATCTATTTGCCTGTGAACGCCAAGCGGGTAAGTTCTCTCACGCTGAAGCTCGTTGATCAGGACGGGGATTTAATAAATTTCCGAGGTGAAACGATAACCATCAGATTACATTTAAAGCAGCAGCAGAATGCTAATCTTCAACGATAAGCATATAAATAGGATGAACATCATCGAAAACATTAGTCAACCATTGGCCTTGAAGCGAGCAAGACGCAGGCTGACAGCAGATAGCATACAATTTCTGAAATCATTTGGTCTAGAATTGAAGCAATGAACGGCATTTTGGATATTACCGAAGGCACAAGCCATGATGATAGCATAACAAAAATTGTCTACCACACGTACTCATCGTTCGCCTCATCATTCAAAAATAGCGATGAAATACGCATTCCTGTGCAAAACCAAGACCTGTATGTCCTCGTAGCTGAAAGTTTTCTTTACATTGAAGGAACAATATCGGACTCTGGAGGGCTAGTAAATAATGCTGCAACTTTCTTGTTTGAGGAGATTCGCTATGAGATCAACGGTGTAGAAATTGATAGAACTCGAAATCTTGGAATTGCTACAACACTAAAAAATTATATATCATTAAACCAAAATGAGAGCAGGATGTTACTCAACGCTAGCTGGTCGCCAGATAATTCAATTACACCCGCCGATGGATTTTTCAATTTCTGCATCCCCCTAAAAGTATTGCTGGGTTTTGCTGAAGACTACAAGAAAATTATCATCAACGCTAAACATGAGCTTATATTAATACGAAGCAGGATGGATGAAACTGGATGCTGTAAACATTTCAATAACGAAACTTCAGTGGCGCATTCCCCATGTTAATGTTGCTGATCATGAGAAAATTGGTTTATATCGAATCATTGAAAGCGGACGTGAAATACAAATGCCATTCAGGAGTTGGGATATATACGAGTACCCTGCGATCCCCGCAACAACCCACCACACGTGGTCGGTCAAGACGACATCGCAGCCGGAAAAGCCCCGATATATCATCCTAGCTCTTCAAACAAATCGTAAAAATGATAAAACAAAAGATGCTAGCAAGTTTGATCACTGTAAGCTGACAGATGTTAAAGTACACTTTGTAACGGTCGGTCTTAATTAGAGAAAAAAAAATATATTCCTACTCTCCCCAAACAATTGCATATCAGCATTTGAAATTAACCGCGTCTCCATACAATATTCTTAACATAATTTCTCAGCCCACCAAAAACATTTTTTTTTATAATTATTCATAGTTTCCATACGAAAACTTTTGGCTCAAATATGCACGCCTCTGCGCATATTATTTCTTGCCTATCCCAATTCTACGGCATAATGCACGCACACAAAAGTTTTCGCGCAACAGAATTGCCGTCGGCGAACGCCCAGCCAATCACTTGGCATTAATTTAAATGAAAAATCGAAATTCTCGGAATTTTTATTCTTGCCCATGTAATGGAATGGATTTACACGGGAGAATGAAGGAACACCGATTATCAATCCACTTGGTTGTTCCCTTCCGTGTGAATTCCTTCATTTCATTTCCCCATCCTCTATTTTTCCAAGGACACGACCATATAAGGGAATAACGCTGTTCGATAGCGATTTCCTTTGGTTTTTTCTGTCCTCACCCCCCAACACTGATGCGCCAAGGGCTAATTTCTGGCTTGGCGTCGGATTTGATTTCAGTCGGGAAGTAGCTTTTCATGAAGGCGGTCGGCGTTGTTGCATGGACGAAAATAGACGGTTCCCTACTAGTGATGCACCAAATTAGAAGTTTTCTTTAAGTCTCGAGTTTATTGTTAGAAATACGATTAATGTGGTTGCAAGTACAGAAGAGATGTTTAGGGTCTCGAGTTTTTTTTTACGGACTGAAGACAAGTGCGATATGGCCGATAAGTGACAAATAACTAGTTTTGATTTTTATAGTTTTTCGTCTCTTTTTAAATGTAAATTCCCACCTGGTATAAACATAAAAAGAATCGGTAAAACCTCGTCGCTGTCCGGTAAATAGGGGGGTCGGTGATTTGAATCCGGTGAGAAGAGAGTGCAAGTGAAGGGGCGCATGTTGAGAGTTAAGGGGAAATATACCCGTGACCAAGGTGATCACAATCCTTTCAATAACACAAAAAAAAACCCAAGTGTATTATTGATTAATAGTTAATACAAAAGAAAAAAATTTTTTTTGATAAAGTGTTATAAAAGAATATTGGTAACCATAGTGTTCATGTAAAGAAAGAAAAAAAAAGGAAGTTTTAGTTTCCGTCTATATCCCCCATTGGTGGATTTTTTTTTAATTATAAAATGTAATTAATTATGAATTACTTGTATTCGTGTTGTTTGCATAAGAAGTGTCGCCATAACGGAGAAAATTCTTGATGATTAAATAAAAAAAAAAAAAAAATAAATATAAAGAAATAAAAATTTTAATAAAAAAAAAAAAAAAAAAAAAAAAATAACAAAAAAAAAAAAAAAAAAAAAAAATTTAAACGAGATAGAACGAGAACAGTTAAAGTATGTAGTTGTGCTCACGCAACATTCATCTGGCCATCTAAATGGATTGGTATAACCTCACTTTATTTCATTTTAAAAAAAAAGTAACCAAAATAAATCAAACCTGACCTAAGCATAGAAAACTATGTATGGTATTATAAGAAAATAAGACAAGAAAAAGAAAGGTTAATAAAATATTTATTGTGTGTATATATCTATAGATGCTAAGTAACCTAGGTTATTAACAATTCATTATCTAACATTTAAGGTAAAGTACTTGACCAATTTATATTTATTTTATATTTTTTTTGTCATTGTTAAAACACTTTGAAAAGGTCCTTCCTTCGGTTGACTTGATGATATTAGTACTTTAATTATCCTAAATCTGTTCCTAAATATCACCTATCTGAAAGATTTTAATGTAAAGAGGTGTACGATGGTTTTTTTTTTTTTCTCAAAAACGTCAAATTTTTTTTCGTTAGCGTTTTTTTTATAGTTTTTAAGTTAAGTTCATAACTACTCATAACAATACTGGAAATTTTAATTATCTGCAACAATTATAAAATTTAATAACAAGATAAAATAATCACACCTCTGATGGTTGCTCAACGAAAGATTTTCTGGAATTATTTCGACAGATTATACTAAATAAATAAAAAGAAAAAAAAAAACAACTAAGTATAGAATAAGATTTTTTAGAAATAATTAATTCAAAAATTTGAGATTTTTAATATTAGTTAAAAATTTTCGAAGCAATATTTTTTTTTGTCACCAAGTGAAAATGAGTCAACCTGAAAAAAAAAAAAACAAGACCGTCAACTAATGTGGAAATTATCTTAAGAATTAATAAGAAAAAAAAAAACTTATTAATTGAATTGAATTTTGTGAATATGAAAAGAAAAGAAGAAAAAAAGGGGAAGAAACTATAAATAATATGAAGCACATATTTGAAGGCACGCATGTTTGAAAAAGAATTGTGTTTTAACCATTTTTGTTGGAACGTTTAGTTTAACGTAAATAAGAGAAGATACAGGAAGAGTTTATATTTTTAATAAATTTGAAAGGATTGTGTTCGGGGATGATCAAACCAACCCTTCAACACCTCACATTTTCACCCAACGTAGTAGGCAAACACACGATGCTGTCAAAATCTGACACAAAACACACGATGCTGTCAAAATCTGACACAAAATGAAAACAGTCAACGATCAAGAAGACAACATACAAAATAAAAACAACAAGAAAACGAATAACAAATCGAGACTCGAAAAAAACTCACCACGAAGGGGAACATACGGGTCCACAAGAAGATGTGGGTCAATGACCGATCTGCATACAAAACTACAATAGGAAGGCGATAGTGCATTGACCTCAACAGGAGCGGGAAAGTTCTTTCCCCCCAAAACTGAAGGAAACCGCTAAGGAGACCCAATAAAAGGAAGACGGGAAAACTGGACCAGTTTTCTTGTCCCAGTAGCAGTAACAAGCAAGACGGTTGGAAAACTTCAGAGCGTCAGAAATCTAACGGAAAGCAACAAAATCTAAATCAGAAATCAACTAAAAATATTGGGTAACATTCAGATTAAAATTTTATAGAAAATTATCTTTCATAGTTATTGAACATTTTATTATATGGAATATATTATATTATATTATCTTTAAAGACAGCATAAAATTAAACTTAAAATTAAAATTATAATAATTGAAGAAGTTGTTAATAAAAAGAGAAATATTTAATTAATTTAATATAAAAATAAACTGTGTGAAATTTGTGAAAATTTAAGTGATTTGAGTTTTTATTGAACTACTGAAAATTGATTGGAATATTCAGAATTAAAGTGAAGCAAAAATCTATCTCTTGAATACTAAACTCTAACGATTTAAAATACAATCCAAGCCACGTTTAACCGTGAACCTGGCTGGCGGGCAGGCAAGAGCAGAAATCGCTAATCAAGCGAACCGAGTTCAAGTCGTACGGAATCCGTCTTTTATGTCCTCTCTTTTACGTCTTTTGGGGTTTCTTTTCTGATTCCATTATTCTTGTGGCAAATATTTTTTTTCGTTCCAGAATTTTTAGATGAACCAGGCAAACCGCTATCGGAAAATCAACATGGTCCTTCGAGCCGGATCGGACGGAAAACAACCACAGGAAGTGAAAACAAACTGAAATCAAACTAGTGAGTGAACTCTGTGAAACCCGCGAACCCTTAACCGAGAAATCTTAATCAGAAATGAGTGAAAACTATTAAACGCGAAATCTAAACCCGAAAGCAGTGAAAAACTAAACGAACTCGACCAGTGACAATAAGTGAAACCCGGAAAATTACAAATCCAGTAAACAGTGAAATCGTAAAAGAGAGTGAAACCGATCGACTTCGGAAAACCCGCGAATACCGAATTCTAAAAACACGAAAATCTATAAACTTGTGCGACACAGCTTAACGGTCCGGAAAACGGTCAACGAACGTTATATGTTAACGGTTCAAAAAAAAACGGGAAACAGTGAACGGTTAGGCTAACGGTCCGGTATAAGCCAAAGGTGTTAATCAGTGAATAATAATCTAAAGGTGTGAGGTGATATAATCCCAGCAGACATCAGTCGTAGTCCCAAACAAGAAGAAAATGTTTCCATCCATCCATCAACAACAGCAAAGACTAGCAGAAGAAAACAATTTAAAACAGTGAGTACACAACCAATAGAATAAACAATTATTAATAAAAATTACAATAAATTCGTGTTGTATTTTATTTGATTCTTAAATTCAACATTCTTTATTAAAATAAAATTCACATAATATAATATCAGTGAAATCAAATACATTTGTTAGTAGTCCTACAACTATTATTAAAAAAAAAACAATATATATAATTTTGCAAATATGGATACCTTAGTGCCACAACAAGAGGCACAATATGAGCTACTGCAAAAGTGCATCAAAAATACCAAAAAGGAGCCGCAGGAGCGCAGAACTAAGGCAAACTATGAGCGGCGGCTCAAACAATTTGAGAACCTATGGGCGGATTTCCAAAATCGTCATAAGGAGATGTTCATGCTGAAATACGCCGATAAGACGGGGAGCATCGCTAAGCATGCGTATTTTGCGACCAATGTCTACGACCAAGTGGAGGATTTCTTTATGAATAATGTATCCGTGTTGGAGAATTACATAGCGCAGCTGACAACAACGGATTCACCAAACTCACAAAATGGTTCTCGAATGAACGGAATCGACGCCAGTCGTGAAAACGGTCTCAATATGTCTATAAAATTACCTAAATTGGCAATTGAGAAATTTCGCGGTGACTATAAGAAGTGGACAACATTTCATGATTTATTTAAAACCATGATCCACGATAATAAAGGATACGCCCCGGTACAGAAACTACAATATTTAAAACTTTTGTTGGAAGGGGACCCAGAGAATTTAATTCGACATCTGCAAATCACCGAGGACAATTATAAGACTGCTTGGGAATTATTAAAAGATAGGTACGACAACAAGCGTGTTCTAGTAAACTCCCAGCTAGAAACATTGTTCAACCAGACGGCGTTGTCTGCAGAAACGGCACAGGGAATTCGACAATTGTTGGACACTACAACGGAATGCATACTCGCTCTAAGAAATTTAAATGTGGATGTTTCATCATGGGATCCACTAGTAATCTACCTAGTAGTGAAACGTTTGCCAACAGCAACCCATCAGCTGTGGGAACAAACAGCCGTGAAAAATAAGGAATTACCGACCTGGAAATTACTTCAAGAATTCCTGAACGACAGGTTCAGAACATTGGAAGCTACATCATCAAAGGCTCCATCAATTTACAATAGAGACAATAGAGTTAATGTGAAAGGAAATCAGGCAAGGGCATGTGCTAGGACATTTCAAATTACAACACAACTCTCATGTGCAGCATGTGCTCAGTCACACAATATAAGGCAATGTCACAAGTTTTCAACATACGACCCACAACGAAAAATGGATGTAGTAAAAAGGAACGGGTTGTGCATCAACTGCCTAGGATCTGGACACGTTTCAAGCAGCTGTCCCAGTGACGGGAAGTGCAGGACGTGCAATCGACGACATCATTCATTGCTACATGGGACTCCCCAACTCGGGAGAAATCAACAACCGGTATCAGGGAAAGAATCAAATGGTGACCTGAACAAGAACAATCCTCATATACAGGCCACCACCACGACGACAGCAGCCGGAACAAATAGTGTACACAACAATCCGACCCCCCTCAGTTCTCTAATGGTAAACGAAATCCAGGACAGTCAAGTCATGTTGGCCACTGCCTGGGTTAGGATCGTAGCACCAGGAGGAAGGGAACAAATAGCTCGAGCACTCATCGATCAAGGCTCGCAAGCGTCATTCATCACGGAAGCAATGAAACAAGATCTACGGTTAAAAGGAGAACACATAAATGCAGCTATATACGGCGTAGGATGGGAAAAGCTGGGCTCTCCGAAGTGCAGAACAAGGTTCACCATCAAGCCACTCAGAGGTGATCATGTCAGCACGGAAGTGAACGGATGGGTATTACCGAGACTAACCGATGTCAAACCAACACCTATGCCAAACCGCCAGAATTGGAGGTACTTGGAGCAACTAGAACTAGCAGATCCGGAATACTATAAACCAGGTAAAATTGATTTGTTATTGGGCGCAGATGTGCATGGTAAAATAGTGATGAGCGGGTTAATAAAAGATACGCAAGGAGGACCGGTGGCAACACAAACCTCATTAGGATGGATCTTATCAGGAGAAATCACGCATCCAATACGAAATCAGATCCAACTACAATCATTTCACGTACGCTCGGAACTCGATGAGCAGTTGAAGCGCTTTTGGGAATTGGAAGAAATGCAGGAAAGAGATCCATACACGAACGAGGAAAAGGAGTGTGAGGCACGATTTGTACGGACTACCACGCGTTTATCAGAAGGACGCTATCAGGTGGAATTACCACTCAGGACGCCAGATGAACAGCTACGTTTAGGCAAGTCAAGGAGCATCGCAGTATCAAGATTGCTACAGATGGAAAGAAGATTCAGTAGAAACCCGAAGCTGCAAGAAGATTACTCCAAATGTTTGAATGAATATTTAGAAATGGGTCATATGGCCAAGGTAACTTCGTACGAAGACAGTCATCGCCAAGTGATAAACGGGAAGGAGTCTTATACATGCAGTTATTTACCTCATCATGGTGTGGTAAAGGAAACCAGTACCACAACGAAGCTCCGAGTCGTCTTTGATGCTTCAAGACCCACGGACAGTGGAGTGTCATTAAATGACATGATGCTAAAAGGACCTGTAGTACAGGAGGAACTAACCACTTTGCTGATACGTTGGCGAAAACATTTTATTGCATTCACTGCGGACTTGGAGAAGATGTATCGCCAGATCCGAGTAGGCAACCCAGACACAGAATATCAGAGGATTGTTTGGCGCAATTCTCCTAATGAACCCATTGAGGACTACAAGCTGTTAACAGTGACATTTGGGACGAAAAGTGCACCGTATTTGGCGACCCGGGTTTTACAACAGTTAGCTGCAGACGAAAGGGAAAGGTACCCAAAGGCTTCCGACATTGTGATGTCAGATTTCTACGTGGACGATCTCCTGTCCGGATCGCAGACCATCGATGACGCGCTACTGAGTCAACAACAATTGTTACAGCTGATGCAGAAGGGTGGCTTTTCTCTCCGCAAGTGGTCATCTAACTGCAAGGAAATATTAAAGGCATTACCTCCTGAATATTGTGAAAATAACTTATCTTTAGAAATCTCCCACGATGACAGCATACGAGCGTTGGGCATTTGCTGGAAACCTGGAACCGACACACTAGCATATACGTATACAAAGAGCCCAGATCCGCCAAAATGGACGAAGCGGTCTGTACTCTCAGAAACTTCGAAACTTTTCGACCCTCTCGGCCTGCTAGCACCGATAATCATACAAGCCAAACTCATAATTCAAAGCCTGTGGCTGAAAGGACTTGATTGGGATGAGGAAATCCCACAAGATATCATGACGGATTGGCTAAAATATAAGGAAAATTTATTAGATGTTTGCAACATTAAGATACACAGATGGACACAGTACATGAACACAAATCAAAAAACCGAATTGCATGGTTTTTCGGATGCCTCTATGAAGGCATATGCAGCCGCAGTTTACTTGTGCGTAGTTGATGGACTAGGCAATCGGCATTCAACTTTGATAGCAGCTAAAACCAAGGTGGCCCCTTTGAAGACGATAACATTACCTCGATTGGAGCTATGTGCAGCATCCCTCCTAGCAAAATTGATGCGGTACGTAAAGGCAGCTTTAAAGTTAGAAACACCGTATTCAACACACACCTGGACGGACTCTGAAATCGTACTCGCTTGGTTACAGGGACAGCCTCATAAATGGAAAACTTTCATAGCTAACAGAGTATCCTACATACACGAAGTTTTAGGAGAGAATGTCTGGAACCATGTGCCATCCAAACAAAACCCGGCAGATTGTGCATCCCGAGGAATGTCTGCAAGTGAACTATGCAAGCACGATCTCTGGTGGAATGGGCCCGACTGGTTGCGACAATCAGAAGTTCATTGGCCAAAAGCAAAACATGTGATATACACGGACCTCGAACAAAGGAAACTCACCAATCTCCAACTCAGCATCAATAGTGACAATCTGGACATCAGGCACTCATCACTCACGAAACTCATTCGGGTGACAGCGTATGTAAAGAGATTCGTCTTCAACGCACAGAGACCAAGCTCACAGCGAAGGACAGCGTATTTAAAGACGGACGAGCTAAATGATGCACTACAATACTGGATCAAGCAGATTCAAGAAAGGGAATTTGGTAATGAAATCAAGGCTATTCACCAACGAAGGGCATTACCTCGCCAGAGCCGGTTATTAAAACTATCCCCATTCATTGACGACAAGGGCATCCTCCGAGTCGGAGGGAGATTACAACATTCAGATCTATCATTTTCCGAAAAGTTTCCAATAATACTTCCAGACAAGTGCCATCTCACCATACTCATCACCGACAAAACACACCGGGACACCATGCATGGGGGCACACAGCTGACGATGCAAGTACTTTCACAGAATTATTGGATATTAAACGCAAGGAACACAATTCGGCACCACATTCATAAGTGTTTGACCTGTTTCAAACAAAAGGCCGTCACCCAAAAGCAGCTAATGGGCAACCTCCCAGCTTCAAGAATACAGATCGCACGCCCTTTCACAAATGCTGGAGTGGATTACTGTGGGCCATTCGAACTTAAAACCCACAAAGGAAGGAACCCTAAAACGTACAAGGCCTATATAGCACTTTTCGTCTGCATGGCAACCAAGGCGTTGCATTTAGAATTGGTGACAGACTTAAGCGCGGAAGGATTCATCGCCGCCTTCAAAAGATTCACTGCCAGAAGAGGAATGTGTATCAATCTATTTTGTGATTGTGGCACGAATTTTGTAGGAGGAAATCGACTTCTCAGAAAGCAACAAAAGAAGTTAGCGAACCAATTAAACGATGAAATCGGAGCCATTCTGGAAAACAATGGAGTTAACTTTAAATTCATCCCACCGTCGTCACCCCACTTTGGCGGATTGTGGCAAGCGGGTGTCAAATCCACAAAATACCATGTTAAACGGGTGATTGGAACCGTGACACTTACATATGAAGAATTCACTACAGCCTTGACACAAATAGAAGCTTGTCTGAATTCAAGGCCACTTACGGAAATCAGTTCTGACGCTCAAGATCTCACACCACTTACACCTGCACATTTCCTAATTGGAGGATCTCTACAAGCGATTCCAGAACCCTCAATCCTGGACGTTAAAGTAAACCGTCTAAGCCGATGGCAATTGATACAAAGAATCGTGCAACATTTCTGGAAGAGATAGAAAACAGAATACCTCAGCCGTCTACAACAGAGACCGAAATGGCTCACAGCACAACCAAATTTGAAAATAGGAGAATTGGTATTAGTCAAGGAAGATAATCTTCCACCATGTCAATGGGCCTTGGGACGAATTACAGAAGTGTCACCAGGTACAGATGGTCTAGTCCGAGTAGCTACCTTAAAAATAAGAGACAAAATCTTTAAACGTCCAATTGCGAAATTATGCAAGTTACCATTTCAAACAGATACAGACACAAACATAGATAAAAACATTCATAATAAATTATAATCAAAACCATAAACTAATATATATAACAATTATCCAAATTTACCTGAGAATGACTTAAATCCTGATGATTCTCATAACTTTCCCATCCTTCTTCCGAAAAGCGAGTCGGGGCGCTATAACCCCTCCATCAACTTCCCTTATTATTTATTTGCAGAAAATTCTACAAAAGGAAGCAGCAACTACCGCACTTAATATTGGCATCACCTGCAGCAATGCCAAGGGGGGAGTATGTTCGGGGATGATCAAACCAACCCTTCAACACCTCACATTTTCACCCAACGTAGTAGGCAAAAGATAAAAACACGATGCTGTCAAAATCTGACACAAAATGAAAACAGTCAACGATCAAGAAGACAACATACAAAATAAAAACAACAAGAAAACGAATAACAAATCGAGACTCGAAAAAAGCTCACCACGAAGGGGAACATACGGGTCCACAAGAAGATGTGGGTCAATGACCGATCTGCATACAAAACTACAATAGGAAGGCGATAGTGCATTGACCTCAACAGGAGCGGGAAAGTTCTTTCCCCCCAAAACTGAAGGAAACCGCTAAGGAGACCCAATAAAAGGAAGACGGGAAAACTGGACCAGTTTTCTTGTCCCAGTAGCAGTAACAAGCAAGACGGTTGGAAAACTTCAGAGCGTCAGAAATCTAACGGAAAGCAACAAAATCTAAATCAGAAATCAACTAAAAATATTGGGTAACATTCAGATTAAAATTTTATAGAAAATTATCTTTCATAGTTATTGAACATTTTATTATATGGAATATATTATATTATATTATCTTTAAAGACAGCATAAAATTAAACTTAAAATTAAAATTATAATAATTGAAGAAGTTGTTAATAAAAAGAGAAATATTTAATTAATTTAATATAAAAATAAACTGTGTGAAATTTGTGAAAATTTAAGTGATTTGAGTTTTTATTGAACTACTGAAAATTGATTGGAATATTCAGAATTAAAGTGAAGCAAAAATCTATCTCTTGAATACTAAACTCTAACGATTTAAAATACAATCCAAGCCACGTTTAACCGTGAACCTGGCTGGCGGGCAGGCAAGATCAGAAATCGCTAATCAAGCGAACCGAGTTCAAGTCGTACGGAATCCGTCTTTTATGTCCTCTCTTTTACGTCTTTTGGGGTTTCTTTTCTGATTCCATTATTCTTGTGGCAAATATTTTTTTTCGTTCCAGAATTTTTAGATGAACCAGGCAAACCGCTATCGGAAAATCAACAGATTGTGTGAAGATTTTTTTTTCATTGGTAGAATGGTTTTTTTTCTCTCGATTTTTTTTCAGCTTTCTTTTGTTTGCACCTCACGTTGAAATGATGGCGTGCGAGTAGACGCCGCGTGGGTGTGGATGCCTAGGGGAGGTTTTGGTCCTCCGGTATGGTGAGTGATACATAAAAGTTTTTTTTCAGGTACCCTAGTATCTCATAACTCGGTAAGCATGGCTGTGTGACGTCGTAACCCTTCCCTCTCGTATGGCCACCCAGTCCTATATATTCCCTGTCTCGGCGATTAATTATATATTTTTTTTATGTTTTGACACGCGAAGTTTACTAGGTCTTAGTATATATCAAGTAACTGTCTATAATGACGAGCCCCTGCACAACGAACCCCCCCAACGGCGAGCTAGCCGCAGCACCGCCAGGCGTGTCCTTATTTCTAGTGCAGAGGGTGCGTATTTCGCGAGATAGGTTTTCTAATTGCATTCCTGGTTAATATCAGCTGTTTCAGCAAAGGTTATCAACCAGCTGGACCTCGTCATAGTATCTTTTCAATTTATATTTTATTTGTGATGTCATGATAACTTTCCTTGACCCTTAGGGTGATGTTTACTTAATATGACAGTTACAAATATGGCGCCCAACGGTGTCATATGCGTACTGTTCATGGCATCTACCCTGCTTTATTTAGAGTAGCTAAAATTTTTTTAATATGACAGTTACAAATATGGCGCCCAACGGTCGGTAATCCGGACTTTAAATTTTCTTAATGTTAGACTACAATTGTTCTAGTAATGTTTTTCTATTTATCAGTTTGTTGTCACCAGTTGACAAATTAATTCTTTTATTGCCAGTTTCATTCTTAATAGGTTCTTTAAACCAACTTATTCAGTAGTATTAAAAGCCTAACGTCATTAACGATTTGTTTTGGGGAAAGCCATCGAGAGGGGCCACAGGTCCTTTTCCAATGTTTTTAGAAACCTTAACGGTTTCAGGTAAATGAATTTTCTATTTACTTCCGCTTATGTTTCGGTGGTAGCTTCCACTTTTTATTGATGTTACTCATGCACATGTTAGGATGCCCTCATCTTGGGTTCAAGCGCTTCGCTTGCCCTTGTGACATCCTATGTGGGCCAACCTAGTCATACCCTACTGCTGTCGGTTTACAGGTGGCTTATGTTCATCTGGCCTTGCGCAGAGGTGCCCCTGGCTTTGGTTGTCCTTCCCTTGTCTTAGAGTACAATGCTCAAATTTTTTTTCTGATCTTTTTAGTATGGCCAAAAATGTTTGTGGAACGGCGAACTTGCCTTCTGGTTACCAGGCGCTCCGCCTGACTCTGCGGTAGGTTCGGCGTTCCTCAACCATTGCGGTCCCGATTAATAATCCTCTGGGTGTCTTCCGGAATTTCAGCATTTGTCTTCCGGAATTTCAGCATTTGTCGTTGCTGATCCGCTGTGGCGGTCGTCCAAGATTAAAATTAGTAATCCTTTTGGAAGCTTCTACCCTGTCTTCGAAACTTTAATCACAGCCATGCGAACTGCTTTTGGGATATGGGGTTATCTGTTAAGGTCTCTTTTGGGGAGGATGGTGTTACATGGTCTAGCATCATCCCCTCCAACGAGCCTAGTATAATTTTGGGGATGCTCATTGGTGCCATCTGACACCAATACATTTTGGGGGAGCATTCCTCCCTTTAGGGTCCACACTCTCGTTTATATATATCGTTGTAATAAATACATATTGTTTTTTTGTGTGTTTTTCGCTGGGGAATAAACGCTCCCAAATATTATTGTGGGGTAAATAAAGCCTTGTTACATTCTGCTGTTATTGCTATAACGCGTTCATCGCACTTTACCTTCGTATATAGGTAATAATAAAGTTAATGATACTTTACATTCGCTCGTTCTATAATCAGTCAATAGTTACTGAACCAAAAATTTTTTTTAAATCTGTCCAGCCAAAATGGCTGATGAACCGAATAATTCAGATGCGGGCGGCAACGCTGATGCAGATAGCGACTCCCCGTCATTCCGCGGTTTCAACAATGAACCGCCCCCTGGACAAGATAATGACGAAGTGCAGGAATTAAAGAAACAATTAGCTCTCCTGCGGGCTCAATTATTATCCTTGACAGTCCAGCCCGCGACGAAGGATAGAAATGAACGGACAAGTTCACCTAATGTGCAAGAGCAAGCTGCTCAAATAATTTCACCAGACTTACAATTTATAGCTAGACCCAAGGGGTCCAGGCAGGCTTCACGCCATCCCTCTGTAGTGTTATCGTGGAACATAGTGTTCACAGGACATGTTAGCGGCCTTACTGCTGAACAATTTATCTTTCGATTAGAAAGCAAAGCCAATGACGCAGCTGTGTCAAACCAGGAATTGTGCGCTAACGTATCCTCCTTACTTAAGGAAAGGGCGGCGACCTGGTACTGGAACCAGTTCCGTAGAGAATTCCCTGTTCCAGAATGGACAGATTTTCGGAGAAACTTTTTGGCTCAATACAAAGGGCATGATTCGGACCTACACACCATTAAAGCCATGGTTGAACTAAAACAAAACCAAGACTCCTTCGATGAGTATATGGAAAAGATGATTTCGTTGTTCAACAAAATGGACAACCCTATCACGGAGGCTCAGCTAACAGTCATGTTAGTAGACAATTTGAATTATACTACAGGAAATTCCCTGATAGGTATGCGATTCAAAACCCTGAAAGAACTTCGAGAGCAATGTCTGAAGGTGGAGCGTTGGCACTTAAATAAAAAAGTGGAACGAAGAACCAACCTGAGAGTCCATGAGCTTGATGTAGACTTCGCGGACAATCCCGCTTCCGAGCCATATGACCCATACTTCCAATCTATTGACGAACTACAGGCACGCAACCCTGATCTCCATAGGAGACAACTGATATGCTGGAACTGCCAACAATCTGGACACGCCTTCTATGATTGTCCGTCAGAAACGAAAAACATCTTCTGTTATCGTTGCGGTAATCCGGGCGTAGTATCACCCAAGTGCAAGTGCCAGGGAAACCGGCCACCGGGTGCGAGGTTTCATGGGAACCCGCGCCCTCCTCAAGCTGCGCTGCCACCGCCACGCCCGTCGAACCAGTAAATATCAAGTGCAAAACAACTATAGCACACAACTCACCGGACTTGACAAATTTTTATCCCTGCCTTGACAATCCACCTGACTTTCCCTCTGATGAATCCAAAGCTTCGTTCCTGGCACGATGGAACAATTATCATGTCGTCCGTGAACGGATCTTTTCTGAACATCCACGAGTTTCATCCGTACGTAGAATTCCCATCATTAGGCGTCTGGCTAAAGAGAAACGTCTTCTAGCACGCAAGAGTATCTCTGCAATTTTCTCTGATCACACAGATGAGCGTCCTTTTGCAAGAATAACACTTGCAGACGTTGCTATGAACGGTCTGCTGGACAGCGGCGCTAGCATTAGCTGTCTGGGAAGTGGTGTCGAATCCTTTTTATCAAGCCACCCCGAGTGTAAGCTTTATTCTCTGAACACTTCGTTACAAACTGCCGATGGTGCATCACAGCGGGTTATCGGTTACATTAAAGTACCAGTCTCCTTTGGAGAACGGACTCATTTAATGACCATATTCGCAGTACCCAGTTTAAGTCAGAGTTTATACCTTGGGATTGACTTCTGGAAGTTATTCGGTATCGCTCCCCAGATAGTTGGTGAGCTTAGCGCCCCAGCCTTATTGTCTTCGGCCCATGAGTTGCCATCAGCCCAATTTAATCAGCTGGAACGAGTCAAGGCGACTTTTCCATCTTCTGATATTCTTGGACTGGGTAAAACTCAGTTAGAAGTACATGTAATTGATGTTGGAGACTCGGTCCCCATCAAACAAAGACATTACCCTGTTTCACCGGCCGTACAGAAATTAATGTATGATGAATTAGACAGAATGATCAGTTTAGGTGTCATAGAGCCATCAAATAGTCCGTGGAACTCTCCCGTCGTTTTGGTCCGCAAGCCTGGAAAGGTACGATTATGTCTCGATTCTCGCAAAGTAAACACTGTCACGGTTAAAGACGCATACCCTCTTCCCCATATAGATGGACTTTTGGGTCGTCTTCAAGACACTAAGTTTATTACTAGTCTAGATTTGAAGGATGCCTTCTGGCAGATACCTCTAGATCTTAAATCGCGCGAGAAGACGGCTTTTACCGTTCCTGGTAGGCCCCTATATCAGTTTACTGTAATGCCTTTCGGCCTATGTAATGCTCCACAAAGAATGTGTCGATTAATGGATAAAGTTATCCCTGGACACCTACGAGAACACGTATTTGTATACCTTGATGATCTTTTGATCGTCTCTCCCGATTTTGACTCTCATCTCAGAACTCTTGAAGAGGTTGCTGGTTGCTTACGTCGTTCTGGCTTAACCATCAATTTGTCCAAAAGTAAATTTTGTGTAAAAGAGGTAAAGTACCTAGGCTTCTTAATTGGTGACGGAACGTTGAAGACCGACCCTGGTAAAGTGACTGCCATTTCAGAATTTCCTACGCCGAAATCTCATCGGCAAGTACGAAGATTCTTAGGCATGACCGGGTGGTACCAACGATTCATTGCCAATTATGCCAGTGTGGCTGCTCCTATCACAGATTGCTTGAAAGGCAAAAAGTTTGCTTGGACAGAGGAGGCACAGCAGTCCTTTCTCAAGTTGAAAGATTGTATGACTCAGGCTCCGATATTGGTCACTCCTGATTTCTCTAAACCGTTTTACATTCAATGCGATGCAAGTAAAACTGGTGTCGGTAGTGTACTGTTTCAACGAGACATGGATGGAAATGAACATCCAATTGCGTATATGTCCAAAAAGTTGAACAGTGCACAACGAAATTACACTATTACCGAACTTGAATGTTACGCAGCCGTATTGAGTGTAAAAAAGTTTAGAGCATATGTAGAGGGCCAATCGTTCACAATTATTACTGACCACGCTAGTCTTAAATGGCTCATGAATCAGTCTGACCTGAACGGTCGCTTGGCGAGATGGAGTTTAAAATTACAGGGTTTTGAGTTTTCAATAGAGCATCGAAAAGGGAGTCAAAACGTGGTCCCGGATGCGTTGTCCCGTGTTGATTGCGCTGATGAGATTTCATTTTGTCATGATGTAGACCTAACGTCCCCCGCATTCAAATCTCCAGAATATTTGGCATTAATTGAGCGTGTAGGCGGAAAGACAGGACAGTTGCCTGATCTTAGGGTGTCCGACGAATATGTGTTCCATCGTACTACACCTCGTACCGGAGATCCAATCTCTGATGATCTCACCTGGAAGCTATGGATTCCATCTGATTTGACCTCTGCGTTGATTGAAGCAGCTCATTCACCCCCTCAAGCTTCTCATGGAGGAATAGCAAAAACTCTATCACGACTGCGAAATAAATATTTTTGGCCTGGCATGGTAAATCAAGTCCGAACCTTCGTATCTCAGTGTGAGACGTGTAAGTGCACGAAATCTCCTAATGCAATCTTACGACCGCCCATGGGCATGCAACTGAAGGTAGCTAAGCCTTTCCAATTCCTTTATGTAGACTTTTTAGGTCCCTATCCCCGCTCCAAGAGAGGTAATACCGCTGTACTGGTAGTTTTGGACTCATTTAGTAAATTTGTATTCCTGTTTCCGGTTTCCTCCGAGACTGCAAATTCTGCAATAGAGAACCTGGAACATCATGTGTTTCATACCTTTGGAGTACCAGAGATAGTGTTCTCCGACAATGGTCGTCAGTTTGTCTCGAAGGAATTCGCGAAATTCTTGTACGACTATGGAGTCAGACACGTGCGTACAGCGGTACATTCACCACATCCAAATGCTTCTGAGCGAGTAAACAGGTCAACCTTAGCAGCCATTCGTGCTTATTTGTAACTGTCGGGGTAGGGTGTGCCGGGGCACGAAGAAGGGAAATTGCCATAAAGGCCGGAAGACTATCATTACAAAAAAACTTGGGGAAGGGGACTCAAAAAAAAAGGGGTGGCTCGGACGGTTCGACCGCCGGGGGAAGTGTCGCGAATTTACGCATCCAATGCACCGGTTGCAGGCACGACTAGCGGTGCTCTAGCTAGCTCGTCAGATGGGGTGGGGTTCGCGGTGCTTGGATGCCTGAGGGGGTGACAGTTATACTGTTAAATCGCTCGTGCCTATGCAACAACAAAACTAAAGGGGGCGACGAGGGGGTGGAACAACGTCCAGGGCCAACGAGAGGGGCAAAAAGGGGGAAGAAAAGAAAGAATTAGAAGGGTGGTTGCTGGTCACCAGGTCATCCTCAGGGGCTACATTATATCAAACAATATAAACAAATCATGCGTGGGCGGCACTTACCTTAGTTTATAAGGCATCCTTAATCTGGAGCCACACCTACTGGGGGTGTTTTTACTCGGTCATGTTATTGATTTCACGATATTTATTTGTTTAAGGTTATGTTAATTATGTATTTAAATTATATTATTCATTTGTTTAAGTTCATATTATTTAATACATTAAATTCATGTTGTTTATTAGTTTTAGGTTATGTTAATTATTTATTTAAATTATATTATTCATTTGTTTAAGTTCATGTTATTTAATACATTAAATTCATGTTGTTTATTAGTTTTAGGTTATGTTAATTATTTATTTAAATTATATTATTCATTTGTTTAAGTTCATATTATTTAATACATTAAATTCATGTTGTTTATTAGTTTTAGGTTATGTTAATTATTTATTTAAATTATATTATTCATTTGTTTAAGTTCATATTATTTGTTACCTTAGATCTACGTTATTTGTTTGGTTAAAGTTATGCTATTTATTTATCTAAATCTTATTTTATCTATGTATTTAAATTTATTTTATTTATTTATCTTGGCATCATTTTAGAGCCGTCATTGCAAAGTAAACAAAACCGCCAATAATAAGAGCGGCACGAAATCATTGAATTAAGAAAACGGAAAATCACTTTCCTGCATGAATTCCTTGGATACACTATATTTTCTTTATGTAGTCGATATTAAGTCACGTACTGCTCAAAGAAGTGAAAAACTTGGCACAGCAATTTATATCGGAAGGGAGATCAACGATGTGGTTTTAAAGAACAAATTACGTACAATTTATCACAAAAATATAAAGAAAATCGGCGTAGTTCACAGAAAGCGACCCGCGTCTAACCATTCTTTTCCTCCTCGCTTCCAAAACACTCGCACAATACCGCGACGGATTCAAGCACGCCTTTCTCGTGGAATTAGTTTTATTGTTTCAAAAAAAAAATAAAATTGCTTCAAAATAAGAGATAAAGTTTTGCAATGATACTTTCCTTACGAGGTTCTATCCATCAAAACCTTAACAAAGCCAATGCTATATTGCTGTATGTAAGCTGAAT
This sequence comes from Thereva nobilitata, assembly GCA_963855945.1. Taxonomy (NCBI): domain Eukaryota; kingdom Metazoa; phylum Arthropoda; class Insecta; order Diptera; family Therevidae; genus Thereva; species Thereva nobilitata. The sequence continues at coordinate 38,723,426 of OY979698.1, forward strand.
TATCTTCACAAATTCACTTATGCCGGCCGATTTTTCTCCACTTTCACGTTACTTTATTATAAAAATACCCGAAACTAGTTACTATAAGCTTACGAGGTTCTATCCATAACAATCTTAATATCAGCTTACGAGGTTCTATCCATAAAAATCAATTCACTTATCCCGGCCGATTTTTCTCCATTTTTCACATTACTTTCTTATCAAAAAAAAACCAGAAACTAGTTACTATAAGCTGTAATTCAATTATCTTTTTAAATATTACAAAACCCGTTATCTCGATTAAATTCAAAACAAATTGGAGCTGCGGATCCAACACGAGACTCCTCTCTTCCCAACAATTTCAGCACCGACTCTCCTATAAAAAAAAACTAGACATGCCCGCTTCCGAAAAATTTTTTTTTTCAAAACCCGCCGGCTCACGCCGCAGGGAGCCAGCCGCGTCCCGTTAACTTGCATTCCTCGCTTCCTGGAGAATTCAAATCGTTTTACTGCAGTCGATTTTGCAGACGATTCTGCCTAAAAGTACTACTCGATGGCTGTTGATTTTGGTTGTATTTGTTGCTGCTGCTTTTATTAACTTTTTGAATATGTCTGTAGCATGATGCTTTAAGTCATAATAACCGCATATCGAAGCTGATATTTCTGGATTTGCGGGTATTTAAGGCTCAAAACAGAATAGGGACCGCGACGGCCGACTACAACTGCGATTTATGTCATAGTTGGACAGCGCAGCTAATGTATACCGAAATTGCAATCGCTACTTGAAACGTAACGTTTTGTATATCCAAAAATTGTGTTTTTTTAAAAGAAAATTATGTTTTGTACGCCGACTTCAATTTTACGGCGCAGTGCCGCTACAGTTGCAATTTCGTTATACAACGCTGTTCTACATTTACGCTAAACGACCGACTTCGCCGTCCGCCGTCGCAGTCGCCATTCCGTTTTGGCCCTTATGGACAGCTTCAAGAGTTAAAGCTTTTTGCCCAATTGGTGTGTTTGTTTCTAAAATTTCTTATTTAAAAATTTTTTCACATTCTGTCACCAATATTCGATGATATTTTTGAATTGGGGTCGAAGTTAGCCTAGGGTTAGTACAAGTGACTTGGATAATGTTTCCCCCCCGAACAACTAGATTTGATGTAATAAGTAACAAAATTGTTTGCAGAATTTTAAGTTCTTCTAGATTATTGTCCATAAGTAGCCATAAGGCATCTGTTATATCTCTAGCGCCTTTTTGATCAACGACTTGTTGATTAATCAGTTTTAGCATAACACCTAAACTGAGCTTAATATTTTTCGAGTCTTTTGTTTCACACCCTCGGACTAATGGATATAGTATTTGGTTGACCGAATAATAAACAGGCATTAGCGGATAAGCTCTGCAAATTTTTGATATTGCTTCTTCGCATGCCTAGGTTTGGTAAGTGGCGTAACCAGCTGAGGGCGACCGTTACATATTTAAAAGACGACCACCGCGATTGGGACCGTCACCTATCTTCAGTTGAATGTGCAATGCGAAGTTCAGTTCATGAATCAATAGGAATGGCACCTTTTCAGGCTCTCTTCGGAAGCCAGATGATCTTACACGGATCAGCATATGCGGTCTTAAAAAAATTACACGCCTTACAAGACGGAGATATTGCATTCCTTCCAACTTCAGATCGTCTTCGCCTTATCCGAGAGCGCATTAGCTTAAACCTGTCTGCTGCACACAACCGCCACGAGAAAAATTATAACCTACGTTGTAAATCGGTCTCCTTCCAGCCAGGTCAAGAAGTTTTTCGCCGTACCTTCCCTATTAGTAAAGTTACTAATTGCTTCAGTGCTAAACTAGCAAATAAATTTTCCAAAGCTCGAGTACGGAAGAAAATAGGTGCGAGTCTGTACGAAATTGAGGACATGTCAGGAAAGTTGTTAGGAACTTATCACGCTAAGGATCTCAGGCAGTGAGAAGAACGAAAGCATTCCCAGAGTAGCCCTAATAAGGTATCTCGCCGGCTTCACCGGTTAACTGACAGGGTGCCTTAAACCGCTTAGGTAGCTTCCCTAGCGGTGGTACACCTCCTTGTTTTCCTTGTCCGTCTGGGGGCAAGGTTTTCATGCTAGATGCCTAGCAGGGGCTGCCAGACCAGACCCCCCGAGACACGGTCCTCTCGGTCATTTTTATCGCGCCCGCCTGTTCGCGTGGAAGCTAGCCTTTGCTTCTCAGTCCTTTGTGTCGTGAAGCCCGGACAGTGCGAGGTTCTAGGAGATGCGACCTAGCGCCTCAGAAAGTGGTAGCGTCCTGCTGCATAATCCGTCCTTTACCAGTTTTATTCTCCCCTAGGCCAGAGTAGATCTCTGCGGGCGGGAGAGGACTATATTTCCCAGGGCTCAGGACAGCGACTTGGTCGACGCTGAGCACCTGGGCCGTTTACTCTTCCCCGTAGGACGACCTAAGGGTTATCTGATGTATGAACAGGCGGTGCCTCGTTCATAATCTTTGGGCATTGAGGTCATCCCTCCCGCAGGATCCACCGCGGTCACGGGTACCTTATGGACCACTTCAACCCCTTGCAATAGCCCAAACACACCCTTCTAACCCCCATCACTAACTCTCTCCTCTGTGGGAGCCCAACACTCCACCAAATCTGGGTACTAGTTCCAGGATTAACTAAGTAGTTGATTCTGTCAAGGCAATGACTACAAGACATTTGCAAATTAATGATTAGACACTCCGATTTAGCTCTTTGGTATCTGCTCATGGAGCAGTGCACACGGGTGGTATCCCACCATCAAATTAAAAATTCTTTTCTTTTTTTTTCAAAACTGGGGCAGATTTAAACCCAGCCCCTGTAGTTCGAAATTGGTTTAATTTCAAACGGTGTCCCTTCCTTGTCGGACCATCTGGCTTGCGAAAGAGGCCGCCAGGAGGAAATTCATAGAGAGTCGGCTGTCTAGCGCCCAGTCGCTCTCAGTTCTTTAACTCATTACCCCATCCGCTGTACAAGATGACCTCAATAGACGTAAGGTCAACTTCCTCCGCATCCACCTCATCGCTTGATCTCTTAAGAGACGGGTCGAAATTGGGATTTATTTCAAACTGGATCCCTTCTTTGACGGATCCGCCTGGCTTGCGAAAGAGGCCGCCAGAGAGGTTAAGAGTAGAGAGTCGGCTGCCTAGCCCTCAGTCGCTCTCAGCTTGGAACTAATTCACCTTACTTTTCCTCACCTTGACCCTGGGTCACCATCTTCACCGTCAAAATTAGTATTAATTTCGAACTGCGTTCCGTCCTTGAGGAACCCCGCTGGCTTGCGAAAGAGGCCGCCAGGAGAAAATTCATCGAGAGTCGACTGCCTAGCGCCCAGTCGCTCTCAAGCTTTTAAATTCATCACTTCCATCCGCTATAAGGATTTCATATACTAAATCCAACTTCTTCTGCACCCTCCTCATCGCCTGATCCTCTCTAAAGCCTGGTCGAAGTAAGTATTAAGCTCGAACAGTTATCGTCGTAATTGGTGTTGATCTCAGACTGCGTCCCGTCATTGCAGGACCAAACTGGGGTGCGAAAGAGGCCGTCAGAAAAAGAGAAATCTCAGGGGAATTGACTGCTGGGGCCAGTCGCTCTCCACTACCTAGGTCGTAGTGACGATCGGATTGCCGAGTCTTACAACACAACCCAACCAATTTCACATCCATTTCTTTATAATTCAAGTACTCTATTGTCCGTACTTACTTTGCCCGGCTGCTCTGTCGGTAGAACCGAGATTCTTAATCTCAGGGTCGTGGGTCGAGCCACACGTTGAGCTATATCATGTACCATAGGACTTTTCCATAGATATTTTCACTTATAGTCAGTTTTTTTTAAATACTTTGCTGCCTGCATATTCGTATTTGCCCGGCGCTAGTCGGTGAGCATGAGACTCACAAGCCGCCTCGTCTTTCGGTTCCCCTCTCCTTGCCTGTTCTAGCGTAACCGCCTTGTAACGGTCGGTCTTAATTAGAGAAAAAAAAATATATTCCTACTCTCCCCAAACAATTGCATATCAGCATTTGAAATTAACCGCGTCTCCATACAATATTCTTAACATAATTTCTCAGCCCACCAAAAACATTTTTTTTTATAATTATTCATAGTTTCCATACGAAAACTTTTGGCTCAAATATGCACGCCTCTGCGCATATTATTTCTTGCCTATCCCAATTCTACGGCATAATGCACGCACACAAAAGTTTTCGCGCAACAGAATTGCCGTCGGCGAACGCCCAGCCAATCACTTGGCATTAATTTAAATGAAAAATCGAAATTCTCGGAATTTTTATTCTTGCCCATGTAATGGAATGGATTTACACGGGAGAATGAAGGAACACCGATTATCAATCCACTTGGTTGTTCCCTTCCGTGTGAATTCCTTCATTTCATTTCCCCATCCTCTATTTTTCCAAGGACACGACCATATAAGGGAATAACGCTGTTCGATAGCGATTTCCTTTTGGTTTTTTTCTGTCCTCACCCCCCAACACTGATGCGCCAAGGGCTAATTTCTGGCTTGGCGTCGGATTTGATTTCAGTCGGGAAGTAGCTTTTCATGAAGGCGGTCGGCGTTGTTGCATGGACGAAAATAGACGGTTCCCTACTAGTGATGCACCAAATTAGAAGTTTTCTTTAAGTCTCGAGTTTATTGTTAGAAATACGATTAATGTGGTTGCAAGTACAGAAGAGATGTTTAGGGTCTCGAGTTTTTTTTTACGGACTGAAGACAAGTGCGATATGGCCGATAAGTGACAAATAACTAGTTTTGATTTTTATAGTTTTTCGTCTCTTTTTAAATGTAAATTCCCACCTGGTATAAACATAAAAAGAATCGGTAAAACCTCGTCGCTGTCCGGTAAATAGGGGGGTCGGTGATTTGAATCCGGTGAGAAGAGAGTGCAAGTGAAGGGGCGCATGTTGAGAGTTAAGGGGAAATATACCCGTGACCAAGGTGATCACAATCCTTTCAATAACACAAAAAAAACCCAAGTGTATTATTGATTAATAGTTAATACAAAAGAAAAAAAAATTTTTTTGATAAAGTGTTATAAAAGAATATTGGTAACCATAGTGTTCATGTAAAGAAAGAAAAAAAAAGGAAGTTTTAGTTTCCGTCTATATCCCCCATTGGTGGATTTTTTTTTAATTATAAAATGTAATTAATTATGAATTACTTGTATTCGTGTTGTTTGCATAAGAAGTGTCGCCATAACGGAGAAAATTCTTGATGATTAAATAAAAAAAAAAAAAAATAAATATAAAGAAATAAAAATTTTAATAAAAAAAAAAAAAAAAAAACAAAAAAAAAACAAAAAAAAAAAAAAAAAAAAAAATTTAAACGAGATAGAACGAGAACAGTTAAAGTATGTAGTTGTGCTCACGCAACATTCATCTGGCCATCTAAATGGATTGGTATAACCTCACTTTATTTCATTTTAAAAAAAAAAGTAACCAAAATAAATCAAACCTGACCTAAGCATAGAAAACTATGTATGGTATTATAAGAAAATAAGACAAGAAAAAGAAAGGTTAATAAAATATTTATTGTGTGTATATATCTATAGATGCTAAGTAACCTAGGTTATTAACAATTCATTATCTAACATTTAAGGTAAAGTACTTGACCAATTTATATTTATTTTATATTTTTTTTGTCATTGTTAAAACACTTTGAAAAGGTCCTTCCTTCGGTTGACTTGATGATATTAGTACTTTAATTATCCTAAATCTGTTCCTAAATATCACCTATCTGAAAGATTTTAATGTAAAGAGGTGTACGATGGTTTTTTTTTTCTCAAAAACGTCAAATTTTTTTTCGTTAGCGTTTTTTTTATAGTTTTTAAGTTAAGTTCATAACTACTCATAACAATACTGGAAATTTTAATTATCTGCAACAATTATAAAATTTAATAACAAGATAAAATAATCACACCTCTGATGGTTGCTCAACGAAAGATTTTCTGGAATTATTTCGACAGATTATACTAAATAAATAAAAAGAAAAAAAAAACAACTAAGTATAGAATAAGATTTTTTAGAAATAATTAATTCAAAAATTTGAGATTTTTACTATTAGTTAAAAATTTTCGAAGCAATATTTTTTTTTGTCACCAAGTGAAAATGAGTCAACCTGAAAAAAAAAAAACAAGACCGTCAACTAATGTGGAAATTATCTTAAGAATTAATAAGAAAAAAAAAACTTATTAATTGAATTGAATTTTGTGAATATGAAAAGAAAAGAAGAAAAAAAGGGGAAGAAACTATAAATAATATGAAGCACATATTTGAAGGCACGCATGTTTGAAAAAGAATTGTGTTTTAACCATTTTTGTTGGAACGTTTAGTTTAACGTAAATAAGAGAAGATACAGGAAGAGTTTATATTTTTAATAAATTTGAAAGGATTGTGTGAAGATTTTTTTTTCATTGGTAGAATGGTTTTTTTTCTCTCGATTTTTTTTCAGCTTTCTTTTGTTTGCACCTCACGTTGAAATGATGGCGTGCGAGTAGACGCCGCGTGGGTGTGGATGCCTAGGGGAGGTTTTGGTCCTCCGGTATGGTGAGTGATACATAAAAGTTTTTTTTCAGGTACCCTAGTATCTCATAACTCGGTAAGCATGGCTGTGTGACGTCGTAACCCTTCCCTCTCGTATGGCCACCCAGTCCTATATAGTCCCTGTCTCGGCGATTAATTATATATTTTTTTTATGTTTTGACACGCGAAGTTTACTAGGTCTTAGTATATATCAAGTAACTGTCTATAATGACGAGCCCCTGCACAACGAACCCCCCCAACGGCGAGCTAGCCGCAGCACCGCCAGGCGTGTCCTTATTTCTAGTGCAGAGGGTGCGTATTTCGCGAGATAGGTTTTCTAATTGCATTCCTGGTTAATATCAGCTGTTTCAGCAAAGGTTATCAACCAGCTGGACCTCGTCATAGTATCTTTTCAATTTATATTTTATTTGTGATGTCATGATAACTTTCCTTGACCCTTAGGGTGATGTTTACTTAATATGACAGTTACAAATATGGCGCCCAACGGTGTCATATGCGTACTGTTCATGGCATCTACCCTGCTTTATTTAGAGTAGCTAAAATTTTTTTAATATGACAGTTACAACTTGAATTCGGAATCATACCCATATGATGATTTGAACTTGAAATTTGATGAGAATAAATATGCTCTCTTATATGATATGTATATAAAATTCCAAACTTCGTACTATGGGCGGCAGTTCCAGTCGCTACTCTCAAGGGAAGAGTTCATGCGTGACGCTCCAATCTCAGTCATCGATTGCTCGCGGCAAAACGAAGCCATTAAAACTGGACCTGTGGACATAAGGTTGGAATTCAAAACAAGTGAAAACGTCCCCGCCAACACAACAGCATATTGTTTACTGCTGCATGATCGAATAGTGGAGTATAAGCCGCTAACCAACGAAGTCAGGAAAATTGCTTGAAATGGCACCCATCATCATCGACATTCAAGGATTCAAATTACAAAACAATGAATTTATTTTGAAGGAGTTGGCCATTTTAAATTTTGAAAACCAAGTGCAGCACTACATATTCCAACCACCATTTCCCTATAAGCAGCTAACTCAGCCTGAAAAGAAGCAAGTTGAATGGCTTAGGCACAATCATCATGGACTCCGATGGGGTGATGGATACATTCCTTACCGCAAACTATTTTCCGTAAGCGATCTACTGCATGGTAAAATAATCTATGTTAAAGGAGGTGAAAAGAAGCGATGGGTTAAGGAAATATTTGGAGTGGAGCTGGACATATATGATGTAGAAGAGGAGGGGTGCCCAAGCCTAAAAGCAGCAGCAGCAGCAAATGTGTTAGCTTGTATAATACACCAAGGCCGATGTGCTCTGAAAAATGTATTTGTAATACGAGATTTTTTAAATAAAACAGATTTTTAAACGTTATAAATATTCTTTTATTTCTTATAATACTATATATTTACAATATGGACATTTATTTACATTAATTCTCATTAAAAAAATACAATATTGGTTGGGTTGAAAATACCGATTTTACACTTCTTCCATTTCCGCGTCTAGCGGTATTGAAAAATGCCCCCACGGCAATGTATCGGCTCCATTTTCAGTTATATAGCGCTTGTCATCATGAGGGCTTAACGCAATTTTAGCCTGGTTTATTGTATACACCTTGTGGCTAAATGATCGTATACTTCTTTGCTCCGCTATTAGGGTTTTCGAGTTTTCTAAGCACTCTATGTAGTCGCTAAATTGTAAATTGCGAGCTACAACATTTGTCTTTACACCCTTTGCTTTTTTGACGTCATCAGCACCCTGTATTTGAAGGCTGTACATTTTCGCTCTTAAGCCAACAAATGCTGTCATTATTTTCCCGTTTAGCTCATCCTTCATCAAACCTGGAACTTTTTTATTTGCCTGAGGTATGCCATATTGATTATTTGCGGAATAATCGCTGGTGTCAAATTTTCCGATGTTTGCACTCATGATTTCATATATGTTCACAGTTTGAATTTCATATATTAAGGAGTCTGTGTCCATATACATTACTTTACATTTATCACCCAATTCTTTCAGCATGAAGTCATAGTGGAAGTTGTATAGTGCAATTTTCGATATGTCCAGTATTGCCATTCCAGCATATAATGGCTTATTGAATTTGACTTCAAGTCTCCTTAATTCAATAGCGACTAAATTTTCATCAAAAATTGTCCTGCTATGGAAGTTGGGTGCAGCAATGTAGCTTTTAGCGCCATATCGTCCTTCCCACTTCGAGCATAGTTTGATATTAGAATATTTTCTAACATTCTCCATGGTTTTACCGAAAATGGCATTATTCATTTTTTTATATTGATCTTTATCGTAGTTGCTGGTTGCATGCTTTCTTTTCTCGGTATTTAAGTCTATGTATGGTTTTAACCAAGGCGACTGATCAAACTGCAGGATTCGGTGAATTTTCTTGAGGATGAGCCCATGTGATATACATTGCTTCAGGTTGCGGTAGTGTATAACGTATTTCTCTTTTGGTAATAATGTTAGCAGCTTCTCCTGCTTCGATCCTGGGGGTGATTGATGTGTTGGGCAAAATGGAAAGTCCTTATGTGCGTTATTGAGCTCTGCGGGGTAATCCAGATCGACTTCTAATATGTAGCCTGTGGGGGAGTTATCTGGAATATTCATAAAATCAATATTTTCAACCCACTTAAAATTACCAGTGGGAAGGCATTGCGACATTGCCCACCCATATAAATTATTTACATCATAATACATTAAATACTTAGTCTCTATTTCAGGCTTATAATTAGGCATATATTTATTATTCGCTTTACTAAATCTACAGCAGCACTGGCTAATTCCACCTCGAATACCCTTTTCCACAAATAGGAGCATATCCACATCTGCTATCAGCTCCAGGTTAACTTGCGTATACTTCAGCATTGCATCCCATGTGTATCCTGGCAGCGTAAAGTAATGTGCGGGGTCCAGCTTGTAGGTCTCCATGCAGAGAGTTCGGAAGTTTTCGAAAACATCCGCCAGCAGAAGAACATCAGTTTTCAGATATAAATCTGAATATTCACCCAGGCTGTTAATGTTGAAAGCTGTCCATACTTCCTGCGCATGCTCATAATCCTGATCCGAAATAGCTGAGTCAGTCATTTTATTGTAGAAGTCATCCTTCTGAGGCAAGCTTTGATGTTCCAATTTACTCCATCCATCGATGAAATCATAAGGGAAAACCCCTTTCCGCGTTAGAAGATCAAACTTAGCATCATCCAAACTAGACCAGTGCTGCTTAGTTAACTTAAGTTTATGCTTAGGCAGTAAATATGCTAACTTATCTAGAGATTCTGACATAAATCTATACGAATCTATAAATCTAAGCTTAATATTACAATTATCAATATATTTTGTAAAAGAAATGTATCTTTCTTTATTTAACGGTAAAAGATCAACTTTACCTGGAATACTTATTGCAATATCCTTAATTATAAAATGGGCGTCGTATCCTGACAAATTGTGAAATATCACGGGTATTGTTCTGCAGTCGTAATTGATGTTGCAGCTATTGTGTGCAGGTCCGCGGTACTTTCCTGTGAGATGGCAGTGGTCTCTGACTCTGGCTTCTCCGGCTGCAAATGGTTTTTCACATATGTGGCAGCATGAGCTCATAAGTTGCGTGCACTTTTCTTGCTGCGACAATGGCTCCATCGGTCTTATGTTTCCAAACTCTTGCTCGGCTATATCCGCTATTTCTTGCAGCTGCAGTGCAAACCATTTAAGGCAATCTTTACCACGATTCGAACGGTAAAAAGATAGCGATTCATCATATATACATCTGAAATATAGCCCAACGCTGTGTACTTCATGCTGCTGAATTTTCCTGGTAGCTGCATCCTCGCCATTAGCATCATAGGGGTGTAGTATTGACTCCAAATCCGCATACACGCAAAATGGAACCGGGTTCTTATAATTGTAGTTTTTAAAGCTAACAATTTTGTTTTCCGGAAAAGATACTTTGCAATCGTTTGCTTCTTCACACTCTGGAACATGTGCTGCAAGTTTTTCCTGGCTGTAGAAATAAAATAGGCATCTATCGCACACGTATTTTTTATGATGGTATTTAGAAACTTGGCTGTGTATAAGCCGCGACAGATCTTTAATCCAGCAGAAGTGGTACTTCACATCAGCTTCGTCATCCTCAGCGTCTTCAGCATCATAACTCGCTTTTATCATCAGTAGGTTAATGTGTTTATCCTGTTTTTTCTTGGTTAGGTAAACTGGAACAACTGAAAATTTGTTTTTAGTCTTCTCTAACATAAACACATTAACCGATAAATTGTTGTTGGCCTCAAATATTTTTATTTGTTTTAATGTCACTGGAAAGCTGATGCCTTCTAAATTTAACACAGATGTAAAATGCGGGTATTTTGATGTTCTCTGAGCATCACGCTCCACTGGATACAATGCGGAGACCACTGCCCATGCAAAGCACGCATTATCGCTATTCTTTACATTTATACACGCCTGCTTGGCTGCAATTTGTTTCGGGAGCGCTATGTATGACGATCCTCTTAACTGTTCAAATTTATTTATATGCACTGTCAAATTCACTAATTTTTGTAATGCCCAACCGCTGTCCTTCTCTTGAAATTCTTCAAGCTGGGTTAACACATCTTGCTGCACATTTTTTAAAAACCACTCTTTCAAATCATCGGTGCTCCCAATCGATGCAGTTTTGGTGTGGAAATATTTAATATCACTGATAGTTTCACTTTCATTAACGCCATGCTTGATGAATTCGCAGCTCAGAGTGGTTGAAACTTTCACAAAATGATGCTTATTTAGCGAATTTCTTATTCGTGCTGTAAATAAAGCACCTGCATCTGCCAAAAATCGTGCTGGATCAATGTGTTTGATGTTAATTATTGCGCCAGTCCGAATCCTCACTGCAAACGCATTATCCAATTCCACCCAACGCACACGGTCACTTCTTCTTTCTCCACGTTGTTGAACGCCTGCTCCACGATGGCTGCCTTCTTTTAGCAGCGTCTGGAAACCTCTCAACCGGGTGATGCAGTTCTGGTAGTGCTGCTTGGCTCCATTTCTCTGTTCAGCTGCACATGCCGCCTTAAATTTCCTTATAAACATGCTGCAAGCCTTACCAATTATAACTCCTTGCACCGTGTCCCCATCTCTCAAACACTCCTCCATCTGCGTATATAAACCGTTTACAATATTTTGCGTATCCATAATAATTTTTTCACTTTCACTTTGTCACTTTTTCACTTGTTGTTTGGTTGCTGGCTGTTAAGCGAGAACTGAGGAAATAAGGATTTGATCGCTGCTTTTTATAGAAATCGCAACAAAGGATCAGCAAGACCCCGCTCAAACTGAAGATTCAATCACCCGCATAATCTCATCCACGACACTCAGCGAAGCTCAACCTGATTTCCCGAGCTCATCCAAGCCTCAGCAAAGTTCTAAAGCTAATCCAGCGCTCAAGTTCATCCGAGGCGCATGCAAGTTCAATTTAATTTTCCAAGCCTCATCCGGGACACATGCAAGTTCAATCTAATTCCTCAAGCTCATCCGAGGCGCATGCAAGTTCAATTTAATTTTCCAAGCCTCATCCGGGACACATGTAAGTTCAATCTATCACCCAAGATCTCATCCAGGGCACATGCAAGTTCAAAAGCTAATCCAGCGCTAAAGTTCAATCTAATTCCGCAGGCATATTGAAGTTCAAAAGCTTATCCGGCGTGCAAGTTCAGCCAAGGCTCATGCAAGTTCAATCTAATTCCTCAAGCTCATCCGAGGCACATCCAACTAACACCCAAGACCAAATCCGAGGCACATGCAAGTTCAGCCATGGCACAGCAAGTTCAAAAGCTCAGCCAGCACGAAAGCTCATCCGAGGCACACCCTAGACCCACATCCACACCCAAGACAACAACCGATGACGTCACTGCGCTCGTAAGCCTGTTGCTCTACTACTATTACAAACGCCATACGGCCAAGGAAAAACCCTAGGGAGCTGTCAGGGGAATGTTCTTCTCAATACCCCCCTCCCATGTACATTCCAAATTGTGCAAAACATGTCGGAGATTCCCAAAGATGGCCTATTAGGATACGATTTTGTTACCAAACACTGTAACGTTGAGGGCCCAAATCAAACACTGCGATTCCCTCGAACAGAAATCAACCCGTTGGAAATAGCCATTCCACTACATAGTGGAGTCCGTAAGTCGAAACCCAGAGAACAGCAGGAGCAAACCCAAACCAGGGAATTCCCCGGTGGTGTCTCCCCAATATTCTCAGAAGAGAATACCAGCTGCATAACTCAGGATGGGTCAAGGTTGGAGGACAGCCTCAACGACTTCGAAACCACCAAAGTCACAAGACATAAGGTAGCACTGGACCAACCCATCTGCCTCCCAAGTCGGTCTCAAATGGTGGTTCCTATTTCACTAGGGTTAGAGGAGGAAATGCTTTGCGAGTCATACGAGCCGAGCGAAGGAGTATTCCTAGACAATGCCCTCTTACCATCTGGGACGAGAACAGTGTCAGTCGGCCTCCTCAATGTAAACACCCAACCGGTAGTCCTGGCGAGCCTAATTCTTACGCTGGCCCCATCAAAAGACTACAAAACCATTCAACTAGCCCCTAACAATAACCCAAAGTCTCTAATGAATGCTAAAGACGAAGCAGGGTACCTTTCAGGCTCTGAACCAGTCGGTCTCAGGAACGCCAGTGCCCCATTGTCTCCAAACGCAAGGCTTCAAGGTATGCCCAAACATGGAGCAACCCCGCAGGGTATACCAAAGGGTAAACGGGCAAAATTGAAGTTGGAAAAAAGGGAAAGGGACAGCCCCCTCTGCCAATTGAGATATCTATTCCCGGACTTCGAAGATCCGGACCCCGAGCGCCACTCGCGCCTCAAGCAACTGGACGAGGAACTCAACCTCGACCACCCCCTGACGGCCGAAGAGAAACGGTCCATCAAGGATCTCTGTTATGAATATGCCGATATCTTCCACTTAAAAGGAGACAAGCTAACCTACACGGAAGCTCTGAGGCACGAGATCCCTATGGCCTACGACCAATATATTAACCAAAAAATGTACAGACTGCCCGAAACTCAGAGGCAGGTCATAAATGACCAACTAGAAGAAATGTTGGACAACGACATTGTCCAACGAAGCAAAAGCCCTTGGAACTCACCCCTCCTTGTGGTCCCTAAGAAACCGGGCCCCGATGGTGAGAAAAAATGGCGGGTAGTGGTCGATTTCCGAAAGATCAATGAAAAGACCATAGGCGACGCGTATCCGCTTCCAAGGATCGAAGATATTCTGGACCAGCTCGGTCATTCGAGATATTTCTCTAGCCTCGACTTGGCCAGTGGTTACCACCAAGTACTGGTGGAACCCCAAGACAGCTTTTAGCACGAATTATGGGCACTATGAATTTAAACGTATGCCGTTCGGGTTAAAAGGAGCCCCAGCTACGTTTCAGAGACTCATGAATTATGTCCTCACAGGCCTACAAGGCCTCGAAAGCTTCGTGTACCTAGATGATATAGTCATCTACGGGAAGAACCTTGAGGACCATAATTCAAAGCTCCAACGGGTATTCGACCGGTTGAGGGAGAACAACCTCAAATTACAACCGGAGAAATGCCAATTCCTAAAGAAGGAAGTAGTCTATCTGGGTCATGTATGCTCCGAAGAAGGAGCCCTCCCGGACCCCAGAAAGACAGAGTGTGTCCAAAACTTCCCGGCACCCCGAACAATCAGGCAGGTACAGTCATTCTTAGGCCTAGCCAACTACTATAGAAAGTTTATTCCAGACTTTTCTAAGATAGTGCGCCCGCTAACGAATTTGTTGCGAAAGGGCGTGAAATTTTCTTGGACGCCGAAATGCCAGGAAGCATTTCAAACGGTAAAGCGTTCCTTAGTCTCCCCACCACTGCTGATCTACCCTAATTTTAATAAACCGTTCAACCTAACAACGGATGCCAGCAGTGAGGCTCTCGGAGCAGTGCTCTCTCAAGGCGACGTAGGCAAGGATCAGCCCATAGCATATGCGAGCCGCACCCTAAATAAGGCGGAACGCAACTACTCAACCGTCGAAAAAGAGTTGCTAGCCATAGTATGGGCTGTTAAAAATTTCAGGTGTTACTTAATGGGTCGAAAGTTAACGGTCTACACTGATCATAAACCACTCAAGGGCGTTTTTAACGTCAAAGACCCCACCACTCGACTCGTTAGGTTTCACCACAAATTGTTTGAATACGACTACCATATAGAGTATAAACCGGGTAAATACAACACGAATGCTGATGCTCTCAGCCGGATTCCCCAAAGAGCAGAAGAGCCCAATACCTTCACGGTGGAAGCTCTAATTCACCAACCCGATGAGCCCCTACCCATATCTCTCGCGGAAACTGGGGCTGTGGCGCCTCCTACGGAAAGACTAAAACAATGCAACGCAGTCACAAGGGCGCAGGCACAAAAGATGGAGGACGACGACAAAATCGAACACGTCCCCAATCCAAAAGCCCTCGATAGCGACGAAGGGCCTAAGGAAATAAACCTTGAAGAGATAGCCCAACTTGCAGAAGCCCCCGAGGACACCTCCATCACAAAGCAACGCAAAGTTGAATTAATAACAAGCCCCGAAGAAATTCAAGTCATTTTAAAGGACTACCACGACTCCCCTTTCGGTGGACACCAGGGAGTCGTCAAAACCTATAATAGAATTCGCCAAAAGTATTGGTGGAGGCGAATGTTCCGTGACATAAGTCGTTATGTCCGGAAGTGCAAAAAGTGTCAAACCATGAAGGCATCGAGACAATTCCGAATGCCCATGGTAATAACAGACATCGCGGAAAAACCGTTCGACAAGGTTTATTTGGACATCGTAGGTCCACTGGAAGAAACTATTTCGGGAAACAAGTACATCCTAACCTTCCAGGATAACCTAACTAAATTCGTCGACTGGTATGCCATTCCCAATGCGGAAGCTCAAACGATAGCACAAATTTTCTTCGACGAAATCGTCACGCGCTATCGCATACCTAAACAAATAGTCACCGACCAAGGGTCGAACTTCCTCAGTGACTTGTTCAAAGGCGTGTGTAGGCTGCTAAAGATTAAGAAGCTCCAGACTTCAGCCTACCACCCCCAGTCCAATGGTGCACTTGAACGGGCCCATAGGCCCCTGATCGAGTATCTACGCACCATTGTAGATGAAAGCCCAAATGGTTGGGACCAATTCTTACGTACGGCAGCGTTCGTGTATAACAATAGCGTACACGAGGGAACGAAATTCACACCTATGGACTGCCTCTACGGTTTCACCGCGGACGTCCCGTCCAATCTAAAACGCAACCCGGAGCCACTTTATAATAACGAAAGTTATTATCACCAATTGCGGTACAACTGCAAGAAACTTGCTAGCTAGCAAGACGCGCTCCAAAGCATATTATGACGGGAACGCCCGACCACTATCCCTCCACGTAGGCGACAAGGTTCTCTTGCGCAACGAAGCCCGGAAACACAAATTGTCCCAAATATGGGTTGGACCCTACACCGTAGTAGCAGTCCCAAGCGCAGTGAACACCACCATCAAAATAAATAGGGGATTGGTTACGGTCCATAATAATCGCTTGAAGCCGTTTTATGAAAATAAAACGCAACTTTAAGCCACTAAAGCCAGTCCTGCTTACTAACGCCTAACGGTGCTTTAGTATAAAGCACCGACTTAGACGGATGATATTCGGACAAAATATCCACTAATCTTATTAGTTCATCTGGCTACAAGCAAACGAAAACTAATCTCCTATTTACCATCTCGTGACAGCGAAAAATGTGGACGCTAGTATTCCTCCTAGCTCTACAGATGGCCGCGAGTGAGCACGGGCCCGTACCTTATACCCTCACCCCAATAACCACAGCGTAAATCGGGCCGCGAAACGCGACCCTTACTCAGTGGCGCTGTACTAGACACAATATACGCCACTAAACTCAACCGTTAGTATGCAACCGCCACCTAAAACAATAATCGCCATGCGCCTCGTTATAATGCGTCTCTATGCCACACCCTACCAACCCATCTTCATACAAAAGGATTTAAAAGATCGCCAGAAAAATCTCACCTACGCCACGTCAATCCCCTAAACTCCCCCTAGTTCGCGAGACGAACCCAAACAGTCAACCCAAGCTGTCTGAACAGAGAATCGCCCCAACTACGTCGTAGCGATTCTCTTATTCCAGGGGGGAAGGAATGTTACATACAGAATTTCTAAGGGTCTCGGTGAAAAACGAAATCCTTGGATAAATTCTCATATCCCTTCATACAGGGAGCCTTTACATGAAATTCACACTTAATGAATTTGATGCAATATGAGCTCCCTGCGAACAACAAATCCTAAACGGAAAATTATTATCCAATTTCCATTTTCAAATGTACAAAAATCCTTAACGGAAAAAATATTCAATGTACAAAAATCCACATCAACGGAAAATGTAACATTCCCAGACGCAACCTGATCCGCGCGCATTTTGTGGAAAAACTTCCACCGTGAGATTTGCAAGGTGTGCATTTACCTTTGCACAAGCCCAAACTTTTCTGGCGGTCGAAATGATAAAAACTTCTAACGTGGAATGATCTTAACCTTGACCGCAGTGTGGGAACCGTTCCGCGTGGTCTTTGTTTTGGTGGAAAATCCACGGCCCATCGGCGGTGAAAATTTTAAAGATGTTGAGTGTTGTTTAAAACCTAGCGGGCGGCAGTCGATTTCCTTTTAGTTTGAAATTGTAGTTTGAAAATTTGGATGTTAATTAAGTGATAAAAACCTGTAAAAGGAGTTCGAAAAATTTGGATGTTAGTTACATAAGTGTTAAGCATCTGTAAAAGGACAGTTGTTGTTCTGATTTTGATTTTAATTAATTACTAAAAACGTAATTCCGGATTCCGTGAAATTGTAGTTTGAAAATTTGGATGTTAATTAAGTGATAAAAACCTGTAAAAGGAGTTCGAAAAATTTGGATGTTAGTTACATAAGTGTTAAGCATCTGTAAAAGGACAGTTGTTGTTGTGATTTTGAGTTTAATTAATTACTAACAACGTAATTCCGGATTCCGTGAAATTGTAATTTGAAAATTTGGATGTTAATTAAGTGCTAAAAACCTGTAAAAGGAGTTCGAAAAATTTGGATGTTAGTTATATAAGTGTTAAAATTCTGTCAAAGGACAGTTGCTGTTCTGATTTTGATTTTAGTTAATTACTAAAAAAGTAATTCCGGATTCCGTGAAATATTAGTTTGAAAATTTGGATGTTAATTAAGTGTTAAAACCCTGGAAAATCAGTTCGCAAATTTGGATTATACTTAGTTAAGTGTTTAGGCCTTGTTAGAGGACGTTTGGTGTCCCGAGTTTGGTTACCTAAGTGTAAAATATTGATGAAGAAACTTATATCTGAATTCCGAAAATAAAAATTGTTAGAGAACTCAAAGAGTTTTGTAATTACACAAGAAGAAAGGAAACAAGCAGGAGACCAGTGAGGATTAACCAGGTTAGTACACTTTAAAGACAAACAGAAATATAACACAGATACACAAGTGCATCACCTGCTACAGGCAAAGGGCGGCAGCACAACAGCAACTGATGGGAGATTTACCTCAGGCAAGAGTACGAATGTCCAGACCATTTAGCCACACCGATATCGATTACTGCGGACCCTTCGAGTTAAAAACGTTCAAGGGAAGAGGAGCCAAAAAATACAAAGGATACGTAGCAATTTTTGTGTGCATCTCAACTAAGGCATTGCATATAGAAGTAGTGACAGATCTTAGCTCTCAAGGGTTTATCGCAGCTTATCGGAGATTCAAATGTAGTAATATATACTGCGATTGCGGCTCAAATTTCATTGGTGCACATAAGGTAATGACACGGCAAACCTCTCAACTGAAATCAGAATTAAATTGGGAAATCGCAGCTACATTAGAAACCGAAGGGGTAAATTTCCATTTTATTCCACCCTGTGCACCACATTTTGGTGGATTATGGGAATCGGGGGTGCGATCAACCAAATACCATCTAAAACGCATCTTGGGAACAGCAACTCTCACATACGAAGAGCTCAACACCGTTCTTACACAAATAGAGGCTTGCTTAAATTCTCGACCATTATGCGAAATCAGCAATGACCCTACAGAGCTCACTCCACTAACGCCCGCTCACTTCCTGATTGGAGACACACTACTCACACCTCCAGAACCTTCGGTATTGGACATAAATATTCATCGATTAGATCGATGGAAATACATCCAACAACTCTACCAAACCTTTTGGAAACGGTGGAACTCGGAGTATCTCTCGCGTTTACAGCAAAGGCCAAAATGGACTAGAACTCATGAAAATATCAAGATTGGACAACTGGTCCTTATTAAGGAAGGCAATCTACCACCTTCTCAGTGGATGTTAGGGCGATTACTCGACGTTCACCCAGGATCAGACCAATTAGTCCGCGTAGTTACGTTAAAAACAAAATCTACGATCTTAAAAGACCAATAACTAAAATTTGTCTATTGCCCATAGAACCGTCTACAAGCCCACCTGCCAAGTAAAACCACAAAAATAATAACGAATCAAGAACTAGCTTTAAGAAATTGCAGAATCCATCCAAAACACATCACGGCTCCCAACCATTCAAACCAAATGAATTTTTACAACAAAAACAATTGAAGGAACCGTTAAAAAAATTGTCATACAATACTCAAGTAAATCCTTCAGTCATAGTGGACCCAGAGGTTATAAAAAGAGAGAGAATTTTTTCACAGCATGGATTATTTGTGGATCGATGATCTACCCAGATTGCCCACTCCACCGAAGCCGGAACCATCGATTAAGAAAAAACTATCGACACCAACTTCTCCGCAGCGACCAATCAACAAGAGAACTTTTGAGGCTACGGCATGCGGTCCGGAAATCCGAAAGAGGACGCTGCCACAAAAAATTCCGACATCGACATGCAAAAGGAACACTCCTACCAAGAAAAAAATCTCACTGGCAGAATACCGAAAACGACAGTGCCAGCCACCACCTAACGTCCGTATAGATCCGTCGTTATGGGAAAGGATCAAGTCATGCCCCTGGCCATGGGACAAAATATTCAAGGCCAAACGGTCCTACCGCACAACGTTCGAAGGAAAGGTTCTGAGATTCACCCTTAACAAGAAGAGGGAGTGCCATGTTGTCCTTCAAGAAACCCTCGCAAGGACGGACAAACAAGGGACCCTAAAAAATAAGCAACAAGAAAAAACAAAATAGAGAATTAATAAAATAAATTAAAAATAAAAAACCCAAAATGAACATAATGAACTAAATAAAACGCAATGAATTTCAAATAATTTTGTTTATTATTTTAACCAACAAATTCACAAACGGCAGCTAACAGCCACGCTCAAATCAAAATATATCTTATAATTAAGTTTCATATTGACAACTCAACGTGTCAAGGCGGGGGAAGATGTTGCGGCGACACACTGAATCCTAAAAAATAGAAATATAATTAAAATCTAATTGTATCCATTGTTCCGGCATGAAACCTATGCAAAAACATAGAATTAAAAAATGGGTCACTAGGCCACACACACCATACATAAAATTAAAGGACTAAAAGAATACCTGTCATGTCGACGAAAACCTTCGTATTCCACACCAGCAGTCTGACATAACCACACCAAAATCTGACATGCAGTAAGACCAACCTAAGAGGTGAGAAAACCCAAGAAGAAGCCGATAGCAATGCGATACTGAGGCTTGGATAAATACGTTCCACAACCTCCACAACTTCGGGATTAAGTCACACCCAATAAGGGAAATGGCGAAATTACATCGGGTTTCCCGCGTGCAATGATTGTATGCAATGCAGCAGGATCCTAGAAGAAAGGAAAACCGTTGAGGAAGAATCCAGAAGGAAAAACCAAGGAAATAAAAGAGAGCTCTCGGCATGATTGCGGTCGTCTTATTATTCTATCTGTGAAACAAGAAACATCAAACCTGTCGGTGAATAAAGCAATTTAGGCGATTAATAGTGTGAAAACATTACCAGGAGGACTCAAAACCATCGATTCAAAGGTCAACGGATCCAGCTACATTTGGCAAAGAAAGCCTTATATCATATAGTGCATTACAGTTAAAATCAATCTAATTGAATAATTGAATTAAAGAACATATAAAAATAAGAGGTTGCTTATAAAATCAAATTAACTACAACTAGGATAAAAAAGACCTTAAAATCTACTAGTGTCAGACGAATTATAAATATAAGTAATCCCGATCCGCACTTTAATAAAAAATTATGTGATAAATTGGTTTTTTATTCAAACAACAATCACAACAAGGAATAAGATCACTTCACAACAAGGAATAAGATCACTACGCTCACTCTTCCTATTACCTCATTGGAGAGTCCTAGTCATTGGTGGAAGTGGCTCAAAGGAGAAATTACCAGAAACATCACGGTTCGGAATCCAAGGAACCGGGATCGAATCCCAGCGACGAAACTTTATTTTATTTTCTTTCTCCCCTTTTTTTGCGAATTTTACTTTCTTACAGCATTGTCAACAAAGGTGTTGAGCTATTGAACATCCATAAAATTACTTTATAATACATACTTACCCCGAGAAAAACCCTTCTATAAAGGTTATCAACATCCAATTCAACTGCAAAACAGACATCCTAGCAGCAAACAAATCTGAAAGGAAAAAATAAACAAAACCAAAGCAATAAATTCGAGATAAAACTACTTCTCTGACAACCCAGAAAATTCAGATCGCATTCGGACTTCTACGTGAATTGAAGTAGAAGAAACTCCAGCTAAAGGCTCGTGATCTCAAATCTTGGTTCTATCAGTCGTTTTGAGCTGATAGAAATTTCTACTAATATCAGTTGTATTGAACTGATATAAAATCTTGGTTCTATCAGTCGTTTTGAGCTGATGAAATTTCTACTAATATCAGTTGTATTGAACTGATATAAAATCTTGGTTCTATCAGTCGTTTTGAGCTGATAGAAATCTCGGTTCTATTAGTCGTCCTGAGCTGGTAGAAATTGCTGTTAATTAATATCAGTCGTCCTGAGCTGATAAACTCTCGAACCCAAACTCCGCATTAACCCTAACTCTTGATATTTTAGTTGGAACACGAACCACGGGTTAACTTTACTAAAGCATCATTCCAGCAAACAGGAGTCGGATTACACCGGAATTAAGCGGATTGAAAAGTAGAATTGGACTTGAAGCCCACGTGAATTTATGTTTAAAGGAAAAGAAAAATTGTGTACGAATTTGAAGTAATAATAATTCTAAAGTGAATTTATAAGTTAACGTAAATCTTACATGAATTTGAGATAATCGAAATTGAACTTGAAATTTGCATGAATTTAACCGTACTTGAATTGTATACTGAATTTAACGAACAAATTATACCGGAATCACGAAGATTGGATACTCTAAAATAAAGATTGTAATTAATAGTACAAATCCTTTGTTTTTCTAAAGTTTGCGTTGCACCCATCCACTGAGTTTTCCGAATAGGCATCAAGCCCATTCACACGTGTATATCTTTTTCACGTGTATTTATAAAATCTAGTCTAAAATCATTGATAAACGATGTAATTTTATTAATGAATGTGAATATGTAGTATTTATGATGTGAATTTACAGAAATTTCATGAAAAGGTTGAGACTGCCGTGCCGAGAGTAGTACAGATCAAGATCGACCATCATCGGGTCTTTCTCTAGAGCACTCAAGAGGATCATGTGCAGGTCAATCTTCTCATGAGAGTTCCAAGTCGTAATCATCTTTAAGTCAGCCTTCTCAACCGCACTCTTCGCAATCCAAATCACATACAAAAAGAAAACGACGGGCGTCCTGCAGAAACACTGGATAAAAACTGCAGTCAAAAGCGAAAAAATGCGATTCATGAACCACTAGCTCAGTTGACTGTTCTTAATCAACTGCCGTTGTCATTTTGAACTAGTGAAGGATTCAGAAAGTTAATGGCAGTCATAGAACCAAAATATAATCCATGTAGTGAAGATTCCCTTAAAAAAGGCTTGGTGCCATGAACAAATGCATCCAAGAAAGATTCTTCCGAAGCAGTGGCATGTACAACTGATTGTTGCTCATCTAGGGCTCAAGATTTACTTTTAACGTTAACATGTCATTCTCGAAGCCGTGGTTTTGATTATTGTTGGCCTGGCTGGTGTTTT
This sequence comes from Thereva nobilitata, assembly GCA_963855945.1. Classification (NCBI taxonomy): domain Eukaryota; kingdom Metazoa; phylum Arthropoda; class Insecta; order Diptera; family Therevidae; genus Thereva; species Thereva nobilitata. The sequence continues at coordinate 38,746,225 of OY979698.1, forward strand.
TTTCCAGTGGCTGCAGACGTTTTGCTAGCTCAAGTGCGAACATATTCAATCTGAAGTTCTCGATGAGGCCGAGAGCATTTTTACACTTCAATTAACAACCTGCTAGGCTAAACTGTCGTCTTCTGTGTGTCTGTGCGTAGAGTTGAGCCGGACTTACACGAGACAGTACATTTGTCACTTACACGATGGTAACCCAGTAGAAAATATGGCAAGTGCTTTCTTTAAGAAGGGCTGATATAACTACTTCTTTCGATTTTCAATATCCAATCTCGAATCACTTCTGTGTGCACTAGTTCTAGCCCTGCTTCCTGAGAATTGAGTGCGTAAGGAGTTGATGATTTTCTTTTTTTCTTTTCTTGCGAATAACTAGTTATATCACCATTTCTAAGGAAGGGGAAGACACAGCGCTTCCATCTTCTCTCATCGTGAGTAAAAAAGAAGAAAAAGAATCGAGTAAGGAAGGCCTTCTACTTCCTTGAGAAGTAGTTATATCACTTCTTCTTACCTCTTCTTTTTTCTACTGGGAAATATGTTCAAAAATAATTCCCTACTGCTATATAAGCGTGTGTCGAGATAAATTAGGCGAGGTGTGATTGTAAATAACTTAGTGGAGACATTTTTTACAGAAACATTTCTTACTTTTTTTGAAGTGAAATTTCCAACATGAAATGAGGTGAGGCGAGATTGTAAAAACGTACTGGAGAGACAGGCCTTACTTCTTTTACGGCAGCAAAATTTCCAACTCTAAATTAGGCGAGGTGGGATTGTAAATATAAATATACATTCTGGAGGCCTAGATTTCTTACTTATTCTAAGGCAGTTTAATGCATATTAGAATTAAACTCGTAAAAAACCTCTTCATTGGTATTTATTTTCTTTCTTTTGCTTGTTTTTCTCATTTTGGCATTACAACCGCACCTCGCCTCATTTGAAGTATGGCATTGTACTGGCTCAAACGAAAAAAGAGGCACCTCTTACAAACTCATTTTATAATCGCGTCCAACCCAACACAATCTGCAGGAAATCATGAGGTGACCTGCGGTCCACGGTACGTCAGGCGGTTGCCTCAAGTCCTCAACCCTCAAACTTAGTAATGTGTGGCCTTCATCGGGCCGTGCTTGACTAAAAAGCCACGTCCTGCCGGCGGCCTGTAACTGAATGGGGGCCTTTAGAACAAGACGAAAAGTGTTTATTCTAGTTGTTTCTGTTAAAAACTGTTCTAAAATATTGACACGTGTATCAAACAATTACACGTGTTTGGCACACGTGTAAAATAAAAACACGTGTTTTTACACGTCTAGGCTAAGAACACGTGTACACGAACCCCTGGCAACTCTAAGTATGACTATAGGTTTGATACCAATAATGAACTGTTACTTGTAAGGTGGGAAGATAATAGCGTATGCACGATAGGTACAACTTTTGAAACAATTGAACCTATTGGCAAGATAAAACGCTGGTGTTCACAGAGTAGTAAAAAGGTGGATGTGCAACTATTCCAGAATTATAATACAGGGATGGGTGGTGCAGATGAGCTTGATGGATCAATATCATTGTATCGCGTGAATATACGAGGAAAAAAATGATGGTGGTGTATTTTCACATACTTGCTTGATATGAGTATATCTAACGCCTGGCGCCTTCACACTTTGACTGGTGGTAAGTGGTTCGATCAATTGGCTTTTAGAAGACATATAGTGCGGAATTATCTTCACTTTCGCAGCACCATCAGAAGACGACGAACTGGAGCAGCAACAGCGGGCCCAAGTCCAAATAACAATGAACATAATCCAGGAAAGTTACCTAAACAGTTACGATGTGCTTTGTGCCATACTCGCATAAATATACGGTGCCAGAAAACTCTGTGCATTGATAAAGATTGTTTCAGAAACTATCACTCTTAAGGCGAAAGCTCAATCACGGCTTTATTCGCGTTTACGGGCGTCAAAGCGTTGACGCGCTTTGACGTCGATATTTGGTTGTGTGTAATTCAAATCGAGCTGTCCCATTCACGACTTTGCGGCGTCAAGCGACGGCAAAACTCGACCAACTTTCAACTTTGGCAGGCGCGTTGGCAGGCGTTGAAAATTGCAAAACTGTCAAACTGTTGAAATTAAAACTTTATAAAGACAAAAATCCATACATGAATTTAAATCAAAGCAACCTTTGTGACGTCCTGACGCTATGAATGAACCTTCAACGGACGTCAACGCGCATGAAGCACCTGCCGCGTATAACGCGCCGTCGGCATTGGGCCATCGCCTTTAAGTGCCCATTGTACTAAATAAAGTACACACCTAAAACTACTAAGAATTTTTTTATAGGCATAAGTACCCCATAAGTAAATATATTTAAGAATAAATACAAATGGGTTTCATTTGTGCGTTAATGGGTTAACTTGCAACTTTGCACAATTTATGTTTTCTTTACAACAATGTGTCTCCACAACCACACAAATCCGCTTTATCACAAAATCCTAAAAAGATCTCCAGGCTGCTCGCGGCAGTCCGAAGTTAGCTGGATAGCCAGTAAGGTCCTCAATAAATTTCATTGTTACCCTTCAGAAGCTTTTTTATTTGTTTAAATTCCTTCAAAAATTTGGTGTCACGTGTGGGGTAATTCTAAAATTACCTCTTTAATTAATTTTTTTCAAGTGTGTTACAAAAACCGTCGAGTTAACCCGTGAGTGAAAAACGTAGGTGCATAGAAGGAAAATTCAAGAAGGAAGGAAGGAACGCAGGAAAAACTCCTAACTAACTACCATCAGACTCAGGGCTAGTTTCCGGACAAAGAAATACACTTTTCATCGGGGGAAATCGCACATCACACCAAAATAGTGTGGTTAAGGTTTTGTCTTTACAAAATTATAACTTAAAGAATAAATTTTATCTAAAGCCTTTTCATATTAAATAATTTTTACATATATTGGCGATAGTATGAAGATAATTTAACAAATAAAGTGTATGTGTAATAACAAAAAAAATAGATCAGGAATTGTTATTTTTGTTGGAATAGAGCAAAGTAAAAATAATAATAATCTAGTACGCATACATAGGGATATTCGATATACATCGATGCATCGATGTTTATAGTGCGATGAATCGAATCGATCCAATGTTTTGAAAAGCTGTTGATTTACTCGATGCATCGATGTATTTTCATAAAACATCGAATCAATGGTAGCCAGCAAATGATTATACCTATTTATCACTGTTTTACTTGATATCGAACAATTTCGAAGTTATGAAAATAAAACCCCCATCTTTTTTTGTTGGTGGCGCTAGTTGGTTGCTCTGTCGGCCGCTTAAGAAGAGGAATCTAGAAACTTACATTGGCAGCACTAACTGCGCGAAACTCGAGAGAGAATTAAATAAAGTTCACTTGACGTTTCTTTTGTCTCTAGTCTGTTCCTGTCTGTTCGTTGTGGTTTCGGTGATCTTTGAATGAAAACAAATTGTGAAATTACAGTTGTTTTTACTAGTGTCGCTGAAATCAATACATTAAAATATCATCGATTCATCATCTAATTATCTGGTGTCATTCTGTGATTGTAACTTGTCAGCCTTACCACTTTTTCACTCTTATCATTTTTTTGATTGTGAGGATTAGTGATATGATACTATCGATTAACACTAGAACTACAAACCCCCATCAAATTGATGGATACTCAATTTCTTCCTTCATTTAATTACATATTTCTTGAATTCTCTTCAGATTTATATTAAAATTCAATAAGATTAATCATTACGAAATATTCAAAAACCTTTTTCCATTTAGAATTACTAATTCGAACTTGAATGTGTATCAGATTAAAGGTGTAAAAAATTGTTAAAATTACAGACTTGTGCGTCGGTAGTTCTAGTGTTAATGAATTTATCGACTTCAGTTATTTTAATAAATTAACTACTTTTTTAGGTTGCTTACACAAAACAATGGCACCTTCCAAGAAGAGTAGGGTGTGGAAGTTTTACGACAAAATAGAAGGAGACAGTAATTCTGCAAAACGTCGACTTTACCAAAAATCAATAAAATCTTGTAAAACCAACTTAATAGGTCATATAAAAAATGTTCATAAGCCTGCTTTTCGGGAGTAAATAATGAAAGTACAAAAAATTCCAATATCGACAGCAATCGGATAAATAAATATACACATTCAGTCCCCAAAATTGGTGATATGTTATTATCAACGAGCTCTGCTCATGCTGATGCTGATGTAATAGAACCGACCAAAGAAGCTGATAAAATATCTGACTCTCCAAAAGACGATGAACCAGATGTTCGTGTTCCTCCGGCGCCGAATCCAAAACGACAAGTCTATAATGTCAAGTTTTGAAGAAATTTACGCTTTTTCGGCAAGTGGTGATAAAACTTTAAGAATAAATAATGCCTTAATTTATATGATTTGTAAAGACAATCAACCATTTAAAATTGTCGAAAATGAAGGCTTTCGCAATTTGATTAAAATAAAGCACTTTATGGACCCATTTGCTTGCTGTTCGGCTGTGGCACAAGTCAAAGAATTTATGAAAACTACAATACATAATGAAACCGTCGAATCTGATTCTTCAGACCATTCTGACATTCTTTTCTTTGTGGGATGATCATCACAAATTAGTCCAAAAGAGCTAGAAAACGGCGAAGTCTGACGATGCTATTTCTGACGAGCTGTCTATTTACCTGCGTAGTCCAGTAGGAAGACTCAATGATAACCCATTGGAAATTTGGAATGATCTGAAAATTCAGCTTCCTAAGCTTCATACAATTGCCTACAAATACTTGACCATAGTGGGAACTTCAGTACCATCTGAACGTTTATTTTCTAAAGCAGCACACATCGTCAATCAACAACGAAATAGACTGAAAGGGAAACGTTTAAATAAACTTTGGTTTTTGCAAAGTTTTCCAAAATAATACTGGATATAGGACCGGGCTCCATCAAGTTGACCGGACCAAATTAGCAGAACCAAATAAAATTTATACCAAAATTTAGTGCTTTTTAATTGCTAATTAATTACCGAAATAAAAAATTAATTGCTATTTTTTTTAAAAAGTTACGGCGGTTCTGCTACCTTGATATCAAGCTGGCCAGACCAAATTAGCAGAACCAAATAAAATTTATACCAAAATTTAGTGCTTTTTAATTGCTAATTAATTACCGAAATAAAAAATTAATTGCTATTTTTTTTAAAAAGTTGCGGCGGTTCTGCTACCTTGATATCAAGCTGGCCGGACCATTTCAGCAAAACCAAGTAAAACGTCGAATTTTCAATAATACAATGCACCATAATTTATTACTAATTAATTGCTATTAATTTGACTGAAGTAAATAATTAATTATTTATTTTTTTTGTAATTGTAATGGTTTAGCCAGCTTGATGTCAAGCTAGCAGGACCACTGCGGCATGCTACCTAGAACTAATGACTAATACCTAAAAGAAAATACCAGGTATACGAAAATCGAAAAAATAGGTGTTAATAATTTTCAAACAAGAAAACAATCGGCCCTTTTTAGGGCCACCAAATATTCAATACAAAGAATTAGTACTTTATTATGAAGTTGTATGAACTTAAACAATGTCATTATTGTTTTATAATACTTATATTATTAACAAATGGCACAATACGCACCGAGGGGATGTGGTGCAGGCTCATAGGTGGCGTGTTCCTGGCAAGTGTCTGAGGTGTAGTGAGGAACCGTCGATCCAACCGTAGCCAACGGCTCCCAGGTCGGCGGCATCGTAACAGGCGTATCCGCGTGGGCGTGCAGATGGTGTTGTTGGTGCATCATGGAAGGAATCTGATTACAGTTCTATCATCAAGGTATATGTATAACCTGAAATACATAATTAAGAATAAATAATACATAAAATGCATTTCTACCAAATTTTCGTTTTATTTCTAACACATTACCATTTACTGCCTCAATTCATGTTTTGTATGAGTCAGACTTTAAACTTTAATGAACTTTTTGAATAGGACAAAAATGAATTTGAACCGGAACAAATTGTGATTGTCTTAGCGGAAACAAATCCTATTTAGATACCTCTTGCATGAACCTTTAATTTAGGAACAAAGAGAAAGTTTCGCTCCGAACCGAACACGGAAACACATAAATAAAGAATCTGGAAACAATGTTGAATATGGACAACGTGATTCAATTTGCCCCACCCACCATCCATCATCAATCATACATCTGTGAAAAAAATATTCATTATTTTTTCATTTTCACCTTCAGATTATTAAAATTATTTTCAATACCTAAATCTATCTCCTCGCTTCCAATTACGTGCAATAGCTGTATCATATGTTTTAATACCAAGAAATCTAAAACATCCGGCATATCATGATATTTAATGGTAAACGTTTTTCCAGTCATTTTTTCGTTTTCATCGATAATAGCCAATTTTAAACAGCATTATCGGGGAGGTTTTATTTCATACTTCATTCCAATGATTTATCAGTTTATCCATTTGGGAATTCTAAAAGTTTCCCTTGTCTTAACTTTTCCACCTTTGCCACGTCCAGCCTTTATATTGATGTTCAGTTTGTTCATTTGGAAATCCTAAAATGTTATAAGTAAGGTATTTAATAACCATTTTTCATTTGTAATAATGTTGTACCATCAGGATATCTCCATATTTCAACTTGACCAACTAAGTTTATCCATTTGGGAATTCTAAAAGTTTCCCTTGTCTTCACTTTTCCACCTTTGCCACGTCCAGCCATTTGCACTTTATTTTTGGCAAATAAATAAAGCACATCACCACGCACAATAAAAACACTAATTTAAAATAATTAACATTAGGTCTGTTCCCGTACATGCAGAAAGAACAGAATCTGTCAGTTGCTTCGAATTAGTTAACAGAATTCTGTTCCCGTACTTTTACTGCAGCCGCCATACTCATTTCCCCACCCTGCAGTAAGAAGCAGAAACCTGCAGTAGATACGAGCTGCTGTAACCTGCTGCAGCTTAGATATTTGAAATATGGCAATGTCAGAACTGTCATTCCCGTGTTAAAACTGCAGAAACCTGCAGAAACATGTTCCTGTACTTTCTGTACTTCATCCCCACCTCTCAATAAGCAACTTGCAGTAAGTGGCAGAATGCAGAAAGTACGGGAACAAACCTATTGACTTTGACACTATTTATAAAATAAAGGCCGTATCAGAACCTAAAAATATGCAGCGTGCAGCAGCAGCACCAGAGCAACATGCTGCGGTCGGTATCAGATTCTAGTTGTTTCCGCTGTGCAGCGCACTTTTTATTTGACAGCCAAACCTCAAATTAAAAATTTAAAAATTGCACTAGTTCTATCAATTATTCCTCCATGTACTTTTAAATAATTTAAAAACAAAAATCCCGCGTCTCCTTGTTTAAAATCACTTGCCGCATTACGAAGTGTCAAAAGTGCTGCATATATATGCAGCAAAATTAGGATTTGAGATGAAAATGCAGCACGCTGGTCTGGTGCTGCTTTGCTTGTCATTTTACCAGCCTCAGCCAATAGAAACACTTGTGATTGCAGCGCTGCATAGGTTCTGATACGGCCTTAAAGCCCAATTACAATGAACCGATCGGAACGCATCGGAATCGGATTGAACTGTCAAATACTAAGTTTACATGCTTACTTGAGTTCCTGACTTGAAATTTACTTGAAATTTCAAGTTGCGTTTTCGGTAACTTACTTGACTTCAAAATGTCTTCAGTTTTACTCGAACTGACAGTTGTCATCATAGAAGCAGTTTCCTCAAACGACCACATATATTTCTTTTTGCCATTTTTTTATTTTTTAACAACAAACACCGCACAGCAAATGACACAAATATTATATCTATCTTATTCTTATTTCAAATCTAAACGCATTGTACACGAGCGTACAACGAACACATTTTTGTGCTTTCGAAACGTCGTTTGAGGAGAAGAGGGTGAGAGGGTATGATGGAATTCCACCTCTTCTCTCACCCTCTCTCCCAGAAACTCACGTTTCGAAAACACAAAAATGTGCATGGGTGGTTCTACACGAGCGTACAGTGTAGAACCACCCATGCACATTTTCAAGTACTCAAGACGCGTTTACATGGACTTTTTTCAAGTCAAGAAGACAAATTTTTCTAATTTACTTGACTCAAGTATACTTGAAGTCAGGACGAGTTTACATGCATCTTTTGTTACTCGAAACTTACTTGAAGTAGATCCGTTCATTGTAATTGGGCCTTTAAGCGCACATTCTGACAGCTGACAGATTGTAAATTGGTAAATTGAAGTCCCATTTTCTTTGAATGGGAGTGTGAGATTTCGTTGTGCATGGCTTGTAAACAAAGCCTTCTACATTTACAAGCCATGCCCTACGCAATCTCACACTTTCATTCAAAGAAAACGGCTCTTCAATTTATCTGTCAGAATGGACTTCAATTTAGCTGCGAGAAAAGCAATTTTTTAACTTAGTTTTTGGAATAAAAAGTGGTAAAATATTGTATTTTATCACTTTTTAGTGCACACGGATTATCAGTGATAAGTTATTTAGTGATCTGACTCCATAAATTAAAAAAAAATTAGTGGTTAAGTGTATTTAAGAGTGTTAATTGATTAGGTGACGTTTTTGTTTACATTTGCGGTGGTTTTTTCGTGTTAATTTAGGGAAAAAATGTTGAATTTGTGTAGTAATATAATAAAAAGTGCTTTTTAAGTGATTAAAGATTATTATAGAATATTATTAAAAATATAAGTTCAGACAAATGTGAAGGAAAAGTGAAAAAGTTATTGTTATTCATTTTGTGTGGTAGTACTTGCACTTATGTTTTTAATAACTCTTCTATAATAATTTTGAACTACTTTAAATTAACTTTTAATTCCATTACTACACAAATTCAACATTTTTTCCCTAAATTAACACGAAAAAACCACCGCAAATGTAAACAAAAACGTCACCTAATCAATTAACACTCTTAAATACACTTAACCACTAATTTTTTTTTAATTTATGGAGTCAGATCACTAAATAACTTATCACTGATAATCCGTGTGCACTAAAAAGTGATAAAATACAATATTTTACCACTTTTTATTCCAAAAACTAAGTTAAAAAATTGCTTTTCTCGCAGCTAAATTGAAGTCCATTCTGACAGATAAATTGAAGAGCCGTTTTCTTTGAATGAAAGTGTGAGATTGCGTAGGGCATGGCTTGTAAATGTAGAAGGCTTTGTTTACAAGCCATGCACAACGAAATCTCACACTCCCATTCAAAGAAAATGGGACTTCAATTTACCAATTTACAATCTGTCAGCTGTCAGAATGGACACTTCAATTTATCTGTCAGAAGTGCGCTTAAAGGCCCAATTACAATGAACGGATCTACTTCAAGTAAGTTTCGAGTAACAAAAGATGCATGTAAACTCGTCCTGACTTCAAGTATACTTGAGTCAAGTAAATTAGAAAAATTTGTCTTCTTGACTTGAAAAAAGTCCATGTAAACGTGTCTTGAGTACTTGAAAATGTGCATGGGTGGTTCTACACTGTACGCTCGTGTAGAACCACCCATGCACATTTTTGTGTTTTCGAAACGTGAGTTTCTGGGAGAGAGGGTGAGAGAAGAGGTGGAATTCCATCATACCCTCTCACCCTCTTCTCCTCAAACGACGTTTCGAAAGCACAAAAATGTGTTCGTTGTACGCTCGTGTAGAACCACCCCCATGCGTTTAGATTTGAAATAAGAATAAGATAGATATAATATTTGTGTCATTTGCTGTGCGGTGTTTGTTGTTAAAAAATAAAAAAATGGCAAAAAGAAATATATGTGGTCGTTTGAGGAAACTGCTTCTATGATGACAACTGTCAGTTCGAGTAAAACTGAAGACATTTTGAAGTCAAGTAAGTTACCGAAAACGCAACTTGAAATTTCAAGTAAATTTCAAGTCAGGAACTCAAGTAAGCATGTAAACTTAGTATTTGACAGTTCAATCCGATTCCGATGCGTTCCGATCGGTTCATTGTAATTGGGCTTTAAGGCCGTATCAGAACCTATGCAGCGCTGCAATCACAAGTGTTTCTATTGGCTGAGGCTGGTAAAATGACAAGCAAAGCAGCACCAGACCAGCGTGCTGCATTTTCATCTCAAATCCTAATTTTGCTGCATATATATGCAGCACTTTTGACACTTCGTAATGCGGCAAGTGATTTTAAACAAGGAGACGCGGGATTTTTGTTTTTAAATTATTTAAAAGTACATGGAGGAATAATTGATAGAACTAGTGCAATTTTTAAATTTTTAATTTGAGGTTTGGCTGTCAAATAAAAAGTGCGCTGCACAGCGGAAACAACTAGAATCTGATACCGACCGCAGCATGTTGCTCTGGTGCTGCTGCTGCACGCTGCATATTTTTAGGTTCTGATACGGCCTTTATTTTATAAATAGTGTCAAAGTCAATAGGTTTGTTCCCGTACTTTCTGCATTCTGCCACTTACTGCAAGTTGCTTATTGAGAGGTGGGGATGAAGTACAGAAAGTACAGGAACATGTTTCTGCAGGTTTCTGCAGTTTTAACACGGGAATGACAGTTCTGACATTGCCATATTTCAAATATCTAAGCTGCAGCAGGTTACAGCAGCTCGTATCTACTGCAGGTTTCTGCTTCTTACTGCAGGGTGGGGAAATGAGTATGGCGGCTGCAGTAAAAGTACGGGAACAGAATTCTGTTAACTAATTCGAAGCAACTGACAGATTCTGTTCTTTCTGCATGTACGGGAACAGACCTAATGTTAATTATTTTAAATTAGTGTTTTTATTGTGCGTGGTGATGTGCTTTATTTATTTGCCAAAAATAAAGTGCAAATGGCTGGACGTGGCAAAGGTGGAAAAGTGAAGACAAGGGAAACTTTTAGAATTCCCAAATGGATAAACTTAGTTGGTCAAGTTGAAATATGGAGATATCCTGATGGTACAACATTATTACAAATGAAAAATGGTTATTAAATACCTTACTTATAACATTTTAGGATTTCCAAATGAACAAACTGAACATCAATATAAAGGCTGGACGTGGCAAAGGTGGAAAAGTTAAGACAAGGGAAACTTTTAGAATTCCCAAATGGATAAACTGATAAATCATTGGAATGAAGTATGAAATAAAACCTCCCCGATAATGCTGTTTAAAATTGGCTATTATCGATGAAAACGAAAAAATGACTGGAAAAACGTTTACCATTAAATATCATGATATGCCGGATGTTTTAGATTTCTTGGTATTAAAACATATGATACAGCTATTGCACGTAATTGGAAGCGAGGAGATAGATTTAGGTATTGAAAATAATTTTAATAATCTGAAGGTGAAAATGAAAAAATAATGAATATTTTTTTCACAGATGTATGATTGATGATGGATGGTGGGTGGGGCAAATTGAATCACGTTGTCCATATTCAACATTGTTTCCAGATTCTTTATTTATGTGTTTCCGTGTTCGGTTCGGAGCGAAACTTTCTCTTTGTTCCTAAATTAAAGGTTCATGCAAGAGGTATCTAAATAGGATTTGTTTCCGCTAAGACAATCACAATTTGTTCCGGTTCAAATTCATTTTTGTCCTATTCAAAAAGTTCATTAAAGTTTAAAGTCTGACTCATACAAAACATGAATTGAGGCAGTAAATGGTAATGTGTTAGAAATAAAACGAAAATTTGGTAGAAATGCATTTTATGTATTATTTATTCTTAATTATGTATTTCAGGTTATACATATACCTTGATGATAGAACTGTAATCAGATTCCTTCCATGATGCACCAACAACACCATCTGCACGCCCACGCGGATACGCCTGTTACGATGCCGCCGACCTGGGAGCCGTTGGCTACGGTTGGATCGACGGTTCCTCACTACACCTCAGACACTTGCCAGGAACACGCCACCTATGAGCCTGCACCACATCCCCTCGGTGCGTATTGTGCCATTTGTTAATAATATAAGTATTATAAAACAATAATGACATTGTTTAAGTTCATACAACTTCATAATAAAGTACTAATTCTTTGTATTGAATATTTGGTGGCCCTAAAAAGGGCCGATTGTTTTCTTGTTTGAAAATTATTAACACCTATTTTTTCGATTTTCGTATACCTGGTATTTTCTTTTAGGTATTAGTCATTAGTTCTAGGTAGCATGCCGCAGTGGTCCTGCTAGCTTGACATCAAGCTGGCTAAACCATTACAATTACAAAAAAAATAAATAATTAATTATTTATTTCAGTCAAATTAATAGCAATTAATTAGTAATAAATTATGTTGCATTGTATTATTGAAAATTCGACGTTTTACTTGGTTTTGCTGAAATGGTCCGGCCAGCTTGATATCAAGGTAGCAGAACCGCCGTAACTTTTTAAAAAAAATAGCAATTAATTTTTTATTTCGGTAATTAATTAGCAATTAAAAAGCACTAAATTTTGGTATAAATTTTATTTGGTTCTGCTAATTTGGTCTGGCCAGCTTGATATCAAGGTAGCAGAACCGCCGTAACTTTTTAAAAAAAATAGCAATTAATTTTTTATTTCGGTAATTAATTAGCAATTAAAAAGCACTAAATTTTGGTATAAATTTTATTTGGTTCTGCTAATTTGGTCCGGTCAACTTGATGGAGCCATAGGACCGGAACTTCTACAATTGTGGATGATTTTTGTTTGTATGAACTTCGAAAATAAAGACGATTTATTTGTGTTCGATTTTCGGTGTTTTCTTGTGGTTTTTAAGGTCTCCCGACGTTTCGTTTGAAAAAGTACTCGATATTGAGAAACATCGATGTTTTCTAACCGATGCATCGGAAAATATCGATACATAACTTCGATGCATTGCATCGAAAAAAACATCGACGTATTTTCTAAGTGGACACGCCTACGCATACATGAATTAATTTAGTACTCATGTGAATTTATTTTAGTTGTCACTTTATTATTAAATGTCACCTTTTTGTTCTGTCGCTCTTAAGTTTGAAGTACTCAAAGAGTCATATTAAAATCAGCGTTAATCAGTCAGTGTGTTTTCTTCTTTTTCTCATTAAAAGGCCAAAATTATAAATAATAATTAGTGGGCCAATAACTTATTGACTCATGTTGTGATGATTAAGGGATAAAAATTTATATGATAAAAAATGATTAGCATATTTTTCTACAAAATAAATTAAGTTGTTAAAAATTAAAAGTTCAGTTAACCAAGTAACTCGGAGTGTATTATTATATTCAAAACCAAAAAAACTGCTACTAAATTGATTAGGTTGTGCAGTCCTAATCTACCTACATACAAATATACAGTCCAACAATTCAATTGCACTTAAGTGTAAAATTTTCATATTAAATATTTTCGAGTTGCCTATTGGCTCATTGCAATTGCATGTAATACTTTTTATAATATTTTAAAATTTACATTTGGTTCATTTTTATTAAGTGTGACATTTTTTTATATCAACGAAAACACTTCTGTTAAAAATATTCGGCTAGTCCTGTTAAATTGAGCAAGAAGCGGTACGCATACACATATTAAAATCAATACTAGTCAGTCTCGTGCTGATACTCAACAACCGAAGACGTCGCATGCAAATTTCCAACTCAATATTATCGAAATATAGACTTTAATTTATTTTAATCGATTGTGTTCTTATTTTCTAACCCGTTCCCGGTCTAATATTCTCTCAACGGTCAGCTTTATCGACATTGGTGCCGAAACCCGGGAAAAACGAAACGGCGGGTTAAAAAAAGAAGCAATTAATTAAAGAACGTAATCATTAACGGTCTCGTAATAACAACATGGATTTGGCTAATCGGGCGATCTATCGCGGCCAGGTTACGAAAATCGTAAATAATGTGTCGGAATATTTGCAATTGCAAGACGCACAAGTGAACGCGCAAAATCTCGCAAAATTCGATGAAATCGAAGAAAATTTACCGGTCTTATTAGAACGTTTAACGGCAGCTAGAGAAAGCCTTAATAAGGCCAACGAAAAAATTCTCACGAGTCTCAAGTCCGAGGATTATGAAGCTGAATGTTAGGCTATGGCAGATTATGATGATAAAGCTGTAGCAGCCATCGCCAGGCTTAATCAACGTCTCAAGAAATTACAACAAATTCAGCAGCGATCGGAACCATCATCAAGATTCCGTAAAACTACCTAAAATCGGTTTGAGAAAATTTTCAGGTAAAATTGAGAATGGGTTCCTTTTTGGGAACAATTCCGGACAATGGTCCATGGAAACCGAGATTTAAGTGCATCGGAGAAATTTAATTACCTAGAATCTGTTTTAACGGATAAGGCAGCAGATTCTGTAGCTGGATATACTCCTACCGAAGGTTGTTACGATGCAGCGATCGCAAGCTTGCTTGAAGAGTATGGGGATACGGAGAAAATAATCGATAAAACTATGCAAGTATTAACCCATTCGTGCTAAATGTACATTTTAATGTACGCCAACTTTCAGAACCCCTCATAAATGTAGAAACGTGTTATTGATGGATGTGTTTAGACCAATTTTTTCGCAAAATCATTACAAATGTTAGGCCCAGCTGTCATTACTGGAAAACATTCAAAATATTAGACATTTTTCACAATAAATCACTGAATGCAAATCTAGAAAGCGGGAAAGTTGCACAGTGCTTTTTGAAAATTAAATAAAAGTGTTTTTTTTCGTAGAAATATATGAAAATTTTAGTTTAAATGTAAGTAGGAAGTCTATATTTTCAACTAATATATTACTTTTACTTGTTATTAAAATATTAGTAATTTAAAACATGAACTTTAAATGTACATTAAAATGTACAAACCGTTTCATTTGAAATGTACATAAAAATGTACAGGTACATTTAAATGTCGTTCGGTTCTCAATTCATTGTTTCTTGTTAATTTTTACAGTAGAAATAATTTAGCGATGCTTTGTTGCAGATTCTTTTATTTTCAATGGCAAAATTAGACGAAGAAGAGTGAGTTATTAGAAGACTCAGATTTTGAATATGATGAGGATGGAGATAAGGATAAGGTATTGTTAAATGAAGGTTGCTTTGAGGAAAGCATTCATTTAAATGAAGAGTTTCTTGCGGACATAACCGTAGACACACATGTTCCTAAACCTAATCCTGACACCACTTGTTTGGAAGAAAATGACTATGGTGTTTCTATAATGCAAGGCTGTCGTGTAATAGCAGAGAATAATTACGATGGAGAAATTTACGACCATGAAAATGTAGCTCTTGAAATTATAGATAATCCCCCGATAGCATGTACTCAAAAAATTGATATTCAGTGGCGAAGAAGACACTATGAAAGTGATGAAATTCCGTTTGAAGAATCAGAAAATGAAAATAGTTGTCAAAACGAACACCATTGCAAATTTTTTCTGAATATTTTACAGAGGAATTGTATGATACGTTTGCTTTCCATACGAATCTTTATGCAGAACAAAAACAAATTCGAAACTTAAAACCCACTAATAGAAACGAAATCAAAAAGCTGTTTGCCTTACATATTTTAATTGGATCCATGAAATTATCAAGATTATGTTTATTTTGGGATGTAGCTTTTGGAATTCAAGCGTTCAGGCAACACATGACTAGAAACCGATTTTGCCAACTGCGTAACAATTTACACTGCATCAATAACCTTGACATTCCTAAAAACAACAAAGATAAATATGTTAAAGTTCGTCCTTTGATAAACGCTGTAAGAAAACGGTGTTTACAGCTTCCTGTTGAGGAAATCGTTGCAGTCGACGAACAGATAATACCATATACTGGTAAATTGGCCATGAAGCAATATATTAAAGGTAAGCCGAATCCATGGGGTATTAAAGTATACGTATTAGCTGGAAAATCAGGAGCCCCGTACGATTTCTTTTTATATCAGGGACAGTCAACTGAATTATCAGAACATACCCGACAAATATATGGATTTGGGCCAGCAGTTGTAATAAAGTTAATTGAGAGACTATCTTTAAAGGGACACAAATTGTTCTGTGATAACTTTTCTACATCATTTCAACTTTTTGAATACCTCAAACAAAAAGGAATAAACGCTGCTGGTACTATTCGCGTTAATAGGTTTGCAAATCGTCCTTTACTTGCCGACAAAGACAAAGCCTTTAAAAAACGAGGATCCTATTATGAAGTAATAAGTCGCAATGGTGATGTTGTCCTTATCAAATGGCAAGATAATAAATTATACACCTAGCATCCAACTTTGTGGGTATTGGAGAAACGGATGTAGTGAATAGATGGTGTAACGAAACAATATGTGAAGGTTCAAAGACCAGAAATTGTTCAAAAATACAACATGGGAACGGGTGGAGTGGATCTATTAGATCAGGACATTTCTTATTACAGAGTTTTTCTCAAATCGAAAAAATTGACACTTCGTATGTTCACACATTTTCTAGATTTTTCTCTTGCATCGAGCTGGATAGAATATAAAAAGCAAGAAAGAGCACTGCAAACTCCCGGAAAAGAAATTTTAGATTTGCTGCATTTTCGACTAGAAATCGCCAACAATCTCTTGAACGTTGGACAAGCCAGTATTAGCAGGAAAAGAGGTAGACTTTTTTGCTCTTCATAGTATACCTATTTATACATATTTATATAATGCTTATTCTTTTGCAAAGGTCGGCCTTCAAATAATACAACACCAAATGCATCGCCAGTTTCAACAAAAAGATTGAACGAAAGAAGGCCAAATAAAGAAGTCCAATTCGACCAGGTAGATCACGTACCTTATCATGATGGAAAAGGGGAGGGCACCCGTTGCAAACTAAATTGCAAAATTGGGAAATCTGGCGCACCAGGAAGGACGCATTTCTTTTGTGGAAAATGCAATGTGCATTTATGCATCACAAAAGAAAGGAATTGTTTTGAAAAATTCCACCAAAAATAATCTGATAAATTTCAAAAGATTTTATCTTATTTCTCTTATACTAAAGACTGAAATGTAAATGTTTATTTCATATTTTTACAAATTGAATTGTTGTTTTGTTTCTGAAATTAAAGTAGAACATATCCAAAATTATTTTTTTCACTATTACAAAATATTCCATAAAAATCTTAAATTGATACCAAATGTACATTATAATGTACGTGAAAAAACCTCGAAAAGTAACAAATTTTGGAAAAAATTAATGCCAGATTCGAAATCCTCACCCCCTTTTTACCCAAAAAACACAAAAAGTAAATTTTTTGAACGGCGAAATCATAATTGTGCACGAATGGGTTAATGTCCCTGCGTACAGTAACTTCTCGGCATGACACTTCGGCATTACGGCAACTTTAAAATACGGTAACGGCAAGTACTCGATCTCTCACCGCTCTTGGAGTACCGTCATACAATTATTCGGTCATGTTGAAGTCTGTATTACTGAAATGTATGCCAAAGGAATTAGTCATAGGCTTCCACCGTTCACACACAAATTTCGACCAAAACAAAGGAGAAAATAATTCCTCGGAGGTCGATGACTCCAACTCAGCTGTCTCCAGTGATAGCTCCCTCGATAACAAAGGCGATAAAAGAGGCTCCATCAAGTTGACCGGACCAAATTAGCAGAACCAAATAAAATTTATACCAAAATTTAGTGCTTTTTAATTGCTAATTAATTACCGAAATAAAAAATTAATTGCTATTTTTTTTAAAAAGTTACGGCGGTTCTGCTACCTTGATATCAAGCTGGCCAGACCAAATTAGCAGAACCAAATAAAATTTATACCAAAATTTAGTGCTTTTTAATTGCTAATTAATTACCGAAATAAAAAATTAATTGCTATTTTTTTTAAAAAGTTACGGCGGTTCTGCTACCTTGATATCAAGCTGGCCGGACCATTTCAGCAAAACCAAGTAAAACGTCGAATTTTCAATAATACAATGCACCATAATTTATTACTAATTAATTGCTATTAATTTGACTGAAATAAATAATTAATTATTTATTTTTTTTGTAATTGTAATGGTTTAGCCAGCTTGATGTCAAGCTAGCAGGACCACTGCGGCATGCTACCTAGAACTAATGACTAATACCTAAAAGAAAATACCAGGTATACGAAAATCGAAAAAATAGGTGTTAATAATTTTCAAACAAGAAAACAATCGGCCCTTTTTAGGGCCACCAAATATTCAATACAAAGAATTAGTACTTTATTATGAAGTTGTATGAACTTAAACAATGTCATTATTGTTTTATAATACTTATATTATTAACAAATGGCACAATACGCACCGAGGGGATGTGGTGCAGGCTCATAGGTGGCGTGTTCCTGGCAAGTGTCTGAGGTGTAGTGAGGAACCGTCGATCCAACCGTAGCCAACGGCTCCCAGGTCGGCGGCATCGTAACAGGCGTATCCGCGTGGGCGTGCAGATGGTGTTGTTGGTGCATCATGGAAGGAATCTGATTACAGTTCTATCATCAAGGTATATGTATAACCTGAAATACATAATTAAGAATAAATAATACATAAAATGCATTTCTACCAAATTTTCGTTTTATTTCTAACACATTACCATTTACTGCCTCAATTCATGTTTTGTATGAGTCAGACTTTAAACTTTAATGAACTTTTTGAATAGGACAAAAATGAATTTGAACCGGAACAAATTGTGATTGTCTTAGCGGAAACAAATCCTATTTAGATACCTCTTGCATGAACCTTTAATTTAGGAACAAAGAGAAAGTTTCGCTCCGAACCGAACACGGAAACACATAAATAAAGAATCTGGAAACAATGTTGAATATGGACAACGTGATTCAATTTGCCCCACCCACCATCCATCATCAATCATACATCTGTGAAAAAAATATTCATTATTTTTTCATTTTCACCTTCAGATTATTAAAATTATTTTCAATACCTAAATCTATCTCCTCGCTTCCAATTACGTGCAATAGCTGTATCATATGTTTTAATACCAAGAAATCTAAAACATCCGGCATATCATGATATTTAATGGTAAACGTTTTTCCAGTCATTTTTTCGTTTTCATCGATAATAGCCAATTTTAAACAGCATTATCGGGGAGGTTTTATTTCATACTTCATTCCAATGATTTATCAGTTTATCCATTTGGGAATTCTAAAAGTTTCCCTTGTCTTAACTTTTCCACCTTTGCCACGTCCAGCCTTTATATTGATGTTCAGTTTGTTCATTTGGAAATCCTAAAATGTTATAAGTAAGGTATTTAATAACCATTTTTCATTTGTAATAATGTTGTACCATCAGGATATCTCCATATTTCAACTTGACCAACTAAGTTTATCCATTTGGGAATTCTAAAAGTTTCCCTTGTCTTCACTTTTCCACCTTTGCCACGTCCAGCCATTTGCACTTTATTTTTGGCAAATAAATAAAGCACATCACCACGCACAATAAAAACACTAATTTAAAATAATTAACATTAGGTCTGTTCCCGTACATGCAGAAAGAACAGAATCTGTCAGTTGCTTCGAATTAGTTAACAGAATTCTGTTCCCGTACTTTTACTGCAGCCGCCATACTCATTTCCCCACCCTGCAGTAAGAAGCAGAAACCTGCAGTAGATACGAGCTGCTGTAACCTGCTGCAGCTTAGATATTTGAAATATGGCAATGTCAGAACTGTCATTCCCGTGTTAAAACTGCAGAAACCTGCAGAAACATGTTCCTGTACTTTCTGTACTTCATCCCCACCTCTCAATAAGCAACTTGCAGTAAGTGGCAGAATGCAGAAAGTACGGGAACAAACCTATTGACTTTGACACTATTTATAAAATAAAGGCCGTATCAGAACCTAAAAATATGCAGCGTGCAGCAGCAGCACCAGAGCAACATGCTGCGGTCGGTATCAGATTCTAGTTGTTTCCGCTGTGCAGCGCACTTTTTATTTGACAGCCAAACCTCAAATTAAAAATTTAAAAATTGCACTAGTTCTATCAATTATTCCTCCATGTACTTTTAAATAATTTAAAAACAAAAATCCCGCGTCTCCTTGTTTAAAATCACTTGCCGCATTACGAAGTGTCAAAAGTGCTGCATATATATGCAGCAAAATTAGAATTTGAGATGAAAATGCAGCACGCTGGTCTGGTGCTGCTTTGCTTGTCATTTTACCAGCCTCAGCCAATAGAAACACTTGTGATTGCAGCGCTGCATAGGTTCTGATACGGCCTTAAAGCCCAATTACAATGAACCGATCGGAACGCATCGGAATCGGATTGAACTGTCAAATACTAAGTTTACATGCTTACTTGAGTTCCTGACTTGAAATTTACTTGAAATTTCAAGTTGCGTTTTCGGTAACTTACTTGACTTCAAAATGTCTTCAGTTTTACTCGAACTGACAGTTGTCATCATAGAAGCAGTTTCCTCAAACGACCACATATATTTCTTTTTGCCATTTTTTTATTTTTTAACAACAAACACCGCACAGCAAATGACACAAATATTATATCTATCTTATTCTTATTTCAAATCTAAACGCATTGTACACGAGCGTACAACGAACACATTTTTGTGCTTTCGAAACGTCGTTTGAGGAGAAGAGGGTGAGAGGGTATGATGGAATTCCACCTCTTCTCTCACCCTCTCTCCCAGAAACTCACGTTTCGAAAACACAAAAATGTGCATGGGTGGTTCTACACGAGCGTACAGTGTAGAACCACCCATGCACATTTTCAAGTACTCAAGACGCGTTTACATGGACTTTTTTCAAGTCAAGAAGACAAATTTTTCTAATTTACTTGACTCAAGTATACTTGAAGTCAGGACGAGTTTACATGCATCTTTTGTTACTCGAAACTTACTTGAAGTAGATCCGTTCATTGTAATTGGGCCTTTAAGCGCACTTCTGACAGATAAATCGAAGTGTCCATTCTGACAGCTGACAGATTGTAAATTGGTAAATTGAAGTCCCATTTTCTTTGAATGGGAGTGTGAGATTTCGTTGTGCATGGCTTGTAAACAAAGCCTTCTACATTTACAAGCCATGCCCTACGCAATCTCACACTTTCATTCAAAGAAAACGGCTCTTCAATTTATCTGTCAGAATGGACTTCAATTTAGCTGCGAGAAAAGCAATTTTTTAACTTAGTTTTTGGAATAAAAAGTGGTAAAATATTGTATTTTATCACTTTTTAGTGCACACGGATTATCAGTGATAAGTTATTTAGTGATCTGACTCCATAAATTAAAAAAAAATTAGTGGTTAAGTGTATTTAAGAGTGTTAATTGATTAGGTGACGTTTTTGTTTACATTTGCGGTGGTTTTTTCGTGTTAATTTAGGGAAAAAATGTTGAATTTGTGTAGTAATATAATAAAAAGTGCTTTTTAAGTGATTAAAGATTATTATAGAATATTATTAAAAATATAAGTTCAGACAAATGTGAAGGAAAAGTGAAAAAGTTATTGTTATTCATTTTGTGTGGTAGTACTTGCACTTATGTTTTTAATAACTCTTCTATAATAATTTTGAACTACTTTAAATTAACTTTTAATTCCATTACTACACAAATTCAACATTTTTTCCCTAAATTAACACGAAAAAACCACCGCAAATGTAAACAAAAACGTCACCTAATCAATTAACACTCTTAAATACACTTAACCACTAATTTTTTTTTAATTTATGGAGTCAGATCACTAAATAACTTATCACTGATAATCCGTGTGCACTAAAAAGTGATAAAATACAATATTTTACCACTTTTTATTCCAAAAACTAAGTTAAAAAATTGCTTTTCTCGCAGCTAAATTGAAGTCCATTCTGACAGATAAATTGAAGAGCCGTTTTCTTTGAATGAAAGTGTGAGATTGCGTAGGGCATGGCTTGTAAATGTAGAAGGCTTTGTTTACAAGCCATGCACAACGAAATCTCACACTCCCATTCAAAGAAAATGGGACTTCAATTTACCAATTTACAATCTGTCAGCTGTCAGAATGGACACTTCAATTTATCTGTCAGAAGTGCGCTTAAAGGCCCAATTACAATGAACGGATCTACTTCAAGTAAGTTTCGAGTAACAAAAGATGCATGTAAACTCGTCCTGACTTCAAGTATACTTGAGTCAAGTAAATTAGAAAAATTTGTCTTCTTGACTTGAAAAAAGTCCATGTAAACGTGTCTTGAGTACTTGAAAATGTGCATGGGTGGTTCTACACTGTACGCTCGTGTAGAACCACCCATGCACATTTTTGTGTTTTCGAAACGTGAGTTTCTGGGAGAGAGGGTGAGAGAAGAGGTGGAATTCCATCATACCCTCTCACCCTCTTCTCCTCAAACGACGTTTCGAAAGCACAAAAATGTGTTCGTTGTACGCTCGTGTACAATGCGTTTAGATTTGAAATAAGAATAAGATAGATATAATATTTGTGTCATTTGCTGTGCGGTGTTTGTTGTTAAAAAATAAAAAAATGGCAAAAAGAAATATATGTGGTCGTTTGAGGAAACTGCTTCTATGATGACAACTGTCAGTTCGAGTAAAACTGAAGACATTTTGAAGTCAAGTAAGTTACCGAAAACGCAACTTGAAATTTCAAGTAAATTTCAAGTCAGGAACTCAAGTAAGCATGTAAACTTAGTATTTGACAGTTCAATCCGATTCCGATGCGTTCCGATCGGTTCATTGTAATTGGGCTTTAAGGCCGTATCAGAACCTATGCAGCGCTGCAATCACAAGTGTTTCTATTGGCTGAGGCTGGTAAAATGACAAGCAAAGCAGCACCAGACCAGCGTGCTGCATTTTCATCTCAAATCCTAATTTTGCTGCATATATATGCAGCACTTTTGACACTTCGTAATGCGGCAAGTGATTTTAAACAAGGAGACGCGGGATTTTTGTTTTTAAATTATTTAAAAGTACATGGAGGAATAATTGATAGAACTAGTGCAATTTTTAAATTTTTAATTTGAGGTTTGGCTGTCAAATAAAAAGTGCGCTGCACAGCGGAAACAACTAGAATCTGATACCGACCGCAGCATGTTGCTCTGGTGCTGCTGCTGCACGCTGCATATTTTTAGGTTCTGATACGGCCTTTATTTTATAAATAGTGTCAAAGTCAATAGGTTTGTTCCCGTACTTTCTGCATTCTGCCACTTACTGCAAGTTGCTTATTGAGAGGTGGGGATGAAGTACAGAAAGTACAGGAACATGTTTCTGCAGGTTTCTGCAGTTTTAACACGGGAATGACAGTTCTGACATTGCCATATTTCAAATATCTAAGCTGCAGCAGGTTACAGCAGCTCGTATCTACTGCAGGTTTCTGCTTCTTACTGCAGGGTGGGGAAATGAGTATGGCGGCTGCAGTAAAAGTACGGGAACAGAATTCTGTTAACTAATTCGAAGCAACTGACAGATTCTGTTCTTTCTGCATGTACGGGAACAGACCTAATGTTAATTATTTTAAATTAGTGTTTTTATTGTGCGTGGTGATGTGCTTTATTTATTTGCCAAAAATAAAGTGCAAATGGCTGGACGTGGCAAAGGTGGAAAAGTGAAGACAAGGGAAACTTTTAGAATTCCCTAATGGATAAACTTAGTTGGTCAAGTTGAAATATGGAGATATCCTGATGGTACAACATTATTACAAATGAAAAATGGTTATTAAATACCTTACTTATAACATTTTAGGATTTCCAAATGAACAAACTGAACATCAATATAAAGGCTGGACGTGGCAAAGGTGGAAAAGTTAAGACAAGGGAAACTTTTAGAATTCCCAAATGGATAAACTGATATATCATTGGAATGAAGTATGAAATAAAACCTCCCCGATAATGCTGTTTAAAATTGGCTATTATCGATGAAAACGAAAAAATGACTGGAAAAACGTTTACCATTAAATATCATGATATGCCGGATGTTTTAGATTTCTTGGTATTAAAACATATGATACAGCTATTGCACGTAATTGGAAGCGAGGAGATAGATTTAGGTATTGAAAATAATTTTAATAATCTGAAGGTGAAAATGAAAAAATAATGAATATTTTTTTCACAGATGTATGATTGATGATGGATGGTGGGTGGGGCAAATTGAATCACGTTGTCCATATTCAACATTGTTTCCAGATTCTTTATTTATGTGTTTCCGTGTTCGGTTCGGAGCGAAACTTTCTCTTTGTTCCTAAATTAAAGGTTCATGCAAGAGGTATCTAAATAGGATTTGTTTCCGCTAAGACAATCACAATTTGTTCCGGTTCAAATTCATTTTTGTCCTATTCAAAAAGTTCATTAAAGTTTAAAGTCTGACTCATACAAAACATGAATTGAGGCAGTAAATGGTAATGTGTTAGAAATAAAACGAAAATTTGGTAGAAATGCATTTTATGTATTATTTATTCTTAATTATGTATTTCAGGTTATACATATACCTTGATGATAGAACTGTAATCAGATTCCTTCCATGATGCACCAACAACACCATCTGCACGCCCACGCGGATACGCCTGTTACGATGCCGCCGACCTGGGAGCCGTTGGCTACGGTTGGATCGACGGTTCCTCACTACACCTCAGACACTTGCCAGGAACACGCCACCTATGAGCCTGCACCACATCCCCTCGGTGCGTATTGTGCCATTTGTTAATAATATAAGTATTATAAAACAATAATGACATTGTTTAAGTTCATACAACTTCATAATAAAGTACTAATTCTTTGTATTGAATATTTGGTGGCCCTAAAAAGGGCCGATTGTTTTCTTGTTTGAAAATTATTAACACCTATTTTTTCGATTTTCGTATACCTGGTATTTTCTTTTAGGTATTAGTCATTAGTTCTAGGTAGCATGCCGCAGTGGTCCTGCTGGCTTGACATCAAGCTGGCTAAACCATTACAATTACAAAAAAAATAAATAATTAATTATTTATTTCAGTCAAATTAATAGCAATTAATTAGTAATAAATTATGTTGCATTGTATTATTGAAAATTCGACGTTTTACTTGGTTTTGCTGAAATGGTCCGGCCAGCTTGATATCAAGGTAGCAGAACCGCCGTAACTTTTTAAAAAAAATAGCAATTAATTTTTTATTTCGGTAATTAATTAGCAATTAAAAAGCACTAAATTTTGGTATAAATTTTATTTGGTTCTGCTAATTTGGTCTGGCCAGCTTGATATCAAGGTAGCAGAACCGCCGTAACTTTTTAAAAAAAATAGCAATTAATTTTTTATTTCGGTAATTAATTAGCAATTAAAAAGCACTAAATTTTGGTATAAATTTTATTTGGTTCTGCTAATTTGGTCCGGTCAACTTGATGGAGCCGATAAAAGACTGGAAATATTTTGCAATTTTTAAAACGAGAAGTGGAGTCTTTAGAAAGAACCTATGCATCTGGACAAATGAAATTACCAAAACATGAAAAAACTAACGTAAACAAATTTTCACATAGCACAGTGGCCGGTCTGTTATCTCCGAGTGAAATTAAAGGTTGTTGTTTTTGTAGTTCGGTTAGCCATTTCTCTGCAAATTGTGACTCAAAAATGTCTATAGCGAAGCGCAAAGAACTATTGAAACAACAAGGACGTTGTTTCAAATGTACGCGACTAGGTCTTAATTCAAGAACGTTTAAAGTATATGTTCGGTGTATTAAATGCAATCGCAACCACGCAACGGCGATTTGTGACCCAGAATTTAAAGGAAAGCTTTCTTCTCCAACGCAGTTATTGAATAAAGAAGGAAATGTGCAGCCTTCCACAATGTTAACAACCAACTTGTATTCTGGTTCTGAATTTAATTCTTCGACTGTTTACTTGCAGACAGCCTGTGCTCTAATTTCTAGTTTCCAAAGATCACCGTCTCTGTTGGTGCGAGTTGTGTTTGATGGTGGTAGCCAAAGAACGTATGTTCGCGAGAGTGTTGTAAAGCAACTTAATTTGAAACCAGTTGACACTGTGAAAATCTGCATATTACACTTCGGCTCAGCTAAAAGGGGTGAAGCTAAAATATTCCAACTTGTCAAAGTTTCGTTCAAAAGTCAGTATAATGAGAAATGCACTGCTATCCTAGCTATAGTATGTAATACCGGAAATTTGTATGGATGTTCTACCAGCACCGAATGGAAATTCTTCCTTGTTTAAAAAATTTCTTTTAGCGGGCAATCCTACAATAAGCACTGCTATTGCCGGAATTAGTGTTAGTGGGTGCGGATAGCTATTGGCGAGTCGTTTTACAGGAGTCGGAACGATTGACTCCTCAACTGACAGCGATCAACACAATCTTGGGTTGGACAATACAAGGCAGTATGAGTGATGTTAAAGGTGTAGAAAACGTAAATGTAATGGCTATATCCACAACGCTCCAGGTGAGTGCATTAATAGATAATGATGTTGACCAGGATCTTAATGAGAGTTCAAAGCGATTTTGGGACCTCGAAACATTAGGAATAACAAGTGAAGACGATGATAATTGCACTAAGTATGACATAGACAGCCATATTAAAAAGGCTAAAGAACGATACGAAGCTTCACTGTTATGGAAAAATGTTAATACTCCTTTGGACAACTACCGCAGCGGCGCTTTGGTTCGTTTTAACAATTTATTTCGCAAGTTATCCAGAGAACCAAGTAAGCTTTTAGATTATGATCGTGCAATGTGGGATTACATCGATGGGAGTGTAGCAGAGCGAGTTATTCCTAGCAAGGAGACCGGTTTCAATCAATCTATGGCTTCAACGTATTGTAGTGTATATAAGGCACTACTCACACGGGGATACTGAAATCTCGGAGCGACTGCGATACTCGGCGACTAAGAGACCCGTCATATGTAATCAGACGGCGGCACTCATACGGGGATACTCCAGTCGCGGATACTCGGCAACTAAGCAACTAGTTTCTAGGAGACTTGACATGCTAGTCTCCCAGCCGCTCAGTTGCTTGGGATTTTTCAACTGAAAACGAAATGATAAAAACTGAATAAAAAAACTGTGGTATGTTAATAGGAAACTTGCAATTTCAGACGCGGCCGTGTGAGGATGACGAGTAACTACAGTCTCGAGTCTCCGTCTCCGTATCCCAGTCGCCGAGTATCCGAGATTTGAGTATCCCCGTGTGAGTAGTGCCTAAGAGCACACTATGGAAAACACTGTAATACTAGTTAATTTAAATTATGACAGTTCTAATAGACAAATATCGACTACTGTATTACAAGTGGATTCCATGGGGGAATAGATTATGCAATGTAAATTTAATAAGCTAAGTAACATAAGTAGGGGAGTTAGGTAGTATAAATAGTCGTAAGATTTCTGTATTAAAAGCAGTAGTTCCCTGAGACCCACTCCGGGCGTTATGAGCATTGAATTGCTTGCGGGACACTACAATAAATAAAGCATTAAATAAATAAGCTTTTTATTCAAGTCACAAATAAGGCTAGACGCCACGCGCAAAGGCGGGCTCTGCTAGCCTAGTCGAACCACTTCAGTATTACACGCCTCATCGACCAGTGTATAGAGAGGATAAGGCGACCACAAAGCTGAGGATAATGTTCGATGCTTCTGCCAGATCCAGATGAATTTATCGCTGAACGATCATTTATCGGCTGGTCCAAATTTGTTGCCAGATATAGGAACTCTTCGGGAACAGGATGTAAAGAGAGGCGAGGAGTCGTTGATTGGACAGGGAGGAAGCCACTTGGCACTTGTAAATGGTTTTGTTTGTAAAAAGTAAAGCTGTAGATTGTGAAAATTTGAATGGCGGCGGAAGTTAGTAAAGAAAAAGGAGAAAAATCAAATTTTTGGAAATTTTACCTTAAATTGTATTGCTGGAAAAACTTTGGATTATGTATCGGAATCTTAATAATAGAATAAAGTGTTTTAATCTTATTTTTTATTTACGAAAAAGAAAAAAAAAACATAAAATTTTACTCTTAAGTTTATAAAGAATAGAATTGTGAGTGTGGAAATTGACGAACGTAAAGTTAGCAAAACAACTTTCAGAAATTAAAAAAATTGTTAATGGATAATTTACCGCTTTTTAACCGCTTTTTAATCGTGGAAAAACGAAATTTACCGTTCTTCATTTAATATGAAATTTGGGATGTTTTGCTAACTTTACGTAAAGTTGGCAAAACAACTGTCCAAAAAATGCAAAATTCTTATTTCTCTCGCGCTGAGAATTTGCCGCTTTTTAACCGCTATTTAATCGTAGAAAAACGAAAGTTACGGCTCTTCATTTAATATGAAATTTGGGTTGTTTTCCAGGAGATATAATTTTCATAGGCGTGGACATGGAAGGGCGCGCAATCCTCTTTCCCGCATCCCACAGGATTTTGTGTTCCCAAGTACAGGAATATCTTTCAAATTACTGGGAGTTGTGAATTATAAGGGACAAGCAGCATGTATCAGCATCCATAGGTCATTACACAGCTGTTACAAGAAGAGTTTCTATTTGGGTGGTTTACGATGACTTACAGGACAAACCCACTACTGTTACCAGTCATTTTGAAATACAGCCTGAATTATTGGTGTACGTGAAGATGTAATATGCCGCTAACCGCCGTGCTTTCTTTTAACAGAGAAGAGCGGTCGCGGGGAGCATCAAAAAGTTCACTTCAGTTCAATAATATTTCGATTTTCGATATATCTTTTTATTTCATTTAATTTTCACAAAAATTATTTAAGGAAATAATCCCATTTCAAACTCAAGTTATTATAAGATTTATTTGAGGAAATATTATAAAATTATTTAAGGAAATGTCCCAATTTCAAACTCAAAGTATTATAAAATTATTTAAAGAAATATTGGGGCCTATTCTGTCAGTAAAATTTTATCATTTTATGTTATGTTATGCCATAAAATAACAGGATTCTCTAAAATCCTATTCTGTCCGACAAATTTTATTTTATTTTATCGATTATAACATAAAATATTAGTATTTTAACCCATTTTATGAAAATAACAGACGGGAATTGACATTTGCGAGAAAATAGTTTTCATTGAGTTTTGAGTTAAATTAAAAATTACGAAAATTGTATTTTGTCAGATACTTTAATTTGCGCTTTGATTTTGTTTGTTTTCATTCATAATTTTATTTGTTTTCATTTTCAACCGATCAGCTGTTCAAAACGTAATAGAACCCATAGCAGATTGTACTAAATATTTTGTTATCTGTTCATAAAAGACTTCATAAAATAATTTTAAGAAAGCATGACAGAATACAAATTTTTAAAATATTTTATTTTTTTTTATGAAGAAGAAATTTTATCATCATAAAATAACATAAAATATTATTTTATGAAAAATTACAGAATAGGGCCAACTATCAAATTATTTAAGGAAATATCCCAATTCCAAACTCAAAGTATTATAAAATTATTTAAAGAAATATTATCAAATTATTTAAGGAAATATCCCAATTTCTAACTCAAAGTATTATAAAATTATTTAAAGAAATATTATCAAATTATTTAAGGAAATGTCCCATTTAAAACACAAATTATTCTTTTTACTAAGTTAGATCTAATCGTATTCTTGTTTTAAACTTGTGGTTTAAATTTCTCATCCAAATTCGTGGTGCAAATCTCTTATTTAAATTTATGGTTTAATTCTCTTATTCTTCCTTCTCTTGTTTATAATAATCAACTTATATTTCTTACGTTTATATAATTCAAAAAAAAAATTGTCTTTTTTTTTGTTTATAATTTTTCGTTATTTAGAGTTACCTTATTAGTAATATGTTCTTATAATAGCGGATATATGAAAATAGATTAATTCAAAAAAATTTTATTATTATTATTAATTTTTGGAAAAGAAACTGATTAAAATTCTTATTATACAAAAAATTGATGAAACAAAAAATGGATTATATTTCTTATTATATATCTTTTTTTTGTTTTTTTTGTTTTAGTAATTCTACATTTATTAATTTCTTATTAAATTTTTGATTAAAAAATTTCTGGGTATACATAAAATAGATTAAATTTCTTATTTGTATTTTTCTAGAATAATTCAATTTTAAAGTTTTATAAAGTTGGTTAAAATTAATATATTTTTTTGTGTTATAGTTTTTTCTTTCATTTTTATACCTATAATTCTTGTGCTCTTGGCGAAACTTCCGTTTCTTTTCAATGATTTATTATATACAAAAATTAGAAGTAATTGCATGTGCATAGTCAAATTCGGAAACAGGTCTAATCATTTCTATTCAACATTGGTAATTTTGTTATTATTTTCTTTCATTCCCGCCTCCGGAATTTTTAGAGTTCGACAATTTTATTCATTTTTTTGAGCTTCAGCCTTATACCTTGTTCTTGTTGCTCTTCGATTTCCTCTATTTCTATATCGTCATTTTGGGGTTTTCTTGGGGACGTTATATTTTTACGAGCTACCCAGGTCTTGATGGCTTTGTAGCCAACGGGAGCGATCACGATAAATAATAAAAGGTACCCTAAGCTATAGTGATGGATGGTATGTGCATCCAGGTACTCAGGGAGTTTTTCCTTTTCTCGAAGCGTTCGTAGGGATTCGGAAAGTTTCCAAAGATCGTCATGATCGTCACCTAGGGTCTTTCCCATCCAATAAAAAGTTACTGTCAAAATGCAAAACTTTCTTGTAAATGTTAAAATGGCGCTCATTGCACGGGACACGGGCAATTTTTTGGACCTTGGCAACATACGTTTTTACGTGAAAATTTTTTTTAATTATATTTTTATGGGAAATATTAGGAACACGGAGTAAACGCAATTTTGTGGCAAATGTTTAAGAATATCTTTTTTATTTTTATAAATTTATCTGACTGAGAGTTCTAGAATTTACATTATTGGTAAAATATACGATGCAAATACGCTATTAAAATGTATATGATGATGAAGTGTTCATTTAATCACCACAAATTTTAATTATTGTTTGTAGTTATTGAATCTCAATGCAAACTTTACGTAAAGTTAGCAAAACACCGATATTAAAAAATAAAAACAACGGGGAAATTTCCAACTGCATATTTCGACAGCGGTTAATTAACGGTAAATTCTCAGCTCGAGGGAAATAAGAATTTTGCTTTTTTTGGACAGTTGTTTTGCCAACTTTACGTAAAGTTAGCAAAACATTCCAAATTTCATATTAAATGAAGAGCGGTAAATTTCGTTTTTCTACGATTAAATAGCGGTTAAAAAGCGGTAAATTCTCAGCGCGAGATAAATAAGAATTTTGCATTTTTTGGACAGTTGTTTTGCCAACTTTACGTAAAGTTAGCAAAACATCCCAAATTTCATATTAAATGAAGAGCGGTAAATTTCGTTTTTCTACGATTAAATAGCGGTTAAAAAGCGGTAAATTCTCAGCGCGAGAGAAATAAGAATTTTGCATTTTTTGGACAGTTGTTTTGCCAACTTTACGTAAAGTTAGCAAAACATCCCAAATTTCATATTAAATGAAGAGCGGTAAATTTCGGTTTTCCACGATTAAATAGCGGTTAAAAAGCGGTAAATTATCCATTAACATTTTTTTTAATTTCTGAAAATTGTTTTGCTAACTTTACGTTCGTGGAAATTGCCATTCGAATGCCAGTCAACGGTAAATGGATTTCTAGAAGCCCCGTCGTTCGACGCTAACGTCGTGATGGACATCGGCAAGACTCAATGGCGTGACCAAGGGTCAGAATGGACGGAAGGATGAATTGCCTGAGCTAAGCGGTGAGACCGTTATCTTATTGGAAGCCGATTTAGCGATCCTGAGCGGAAACGGGTTTTTTTATAATTTAAAGCTATAATTAATTATTTTTCATCCGAAGCCCTCCATGCATAGGAAGGGAGTTAATTAATTTCGGTCGAGGAGGACAAACTCAACACATGGTTCTAGGCTACCTCACCAACAGCAAAAAAAAATTTAATAGTTGAAGGAGTGAAGTGGACAGCCAAATTCCAATTACTATGCCGGAATCCTGCAGTGTGTAACTGGGGCTTGCTTTCTTCAATCATCTATTGGAAAAACGTAAACATTCGATATGAATTTAACTTTAAGTAGTTTTAGAACTATTATTTATTAGCTTTAAGTAAGGGCTTCAAATTGACCCTAAGCATGTTTTTTAATGAAAACAGAATATTTAAATTTTCCCGTATCATAGTCAGTTATTCCGTTAAATTTTTTTGGTGCCCATAATCATAAAAATCACATATTGGCGAATTAACGAGTTAAAGTAGCCACCTTGCAAATTTTTTTGTTTTCTTTCAATCTTTTAGGCATCTGAATTTATAAGCCACCAACAGTATATATGAAGAAATTGGTTGTTTTTATAGAAGCACGAAATTTATTTTGTTCCTTTTTTTGCGTAAGCGTTAGTAGACATTTTGAGATTAAGAATCTGTTTTTTCCTATGAACTTGGGTTAAGTTACTTAAATATCAGTAAGTAATGTTATTAACGATAAAATTGTGATGATAATTTTGAATAACAATTAATATTTTTCTTGTTTGCGAATACCTTGTAGATAAGGTTTAATTAATTGCACGATAATAAGTATCTAAGGTGAACTCTCAAATATAAGTTAAACTTGTGTTGTTTTTTGTGAATACTTGGCACTTAAGGATGTTCTATAGCAATCTAACCATCGGTAAGATTTGTTTTGACCACTCGACAGAATGACACCCGCAAGATCAACCCGCGTACGATTACGTCTGCAAAAAAAGAAACAAGACAAAGAGCTAAAGACTCGCCCAGCCCAATGCCTTATCAGCAGAGGTATCGGGTTACAAGTGAAATCTTCCCTAGGTGCGAAGTTCTGGATTGTCTTTGTTCCCGTGAGACGGCAATTTTCGTCGCGGTTTCCCGTTTTCAAAAACGGTGACACCACGAAAAAGCCACCGAGGTCTGTGTTTAGGATAACGTGAGTTATCCTAACCTTGACCGCGGCGTGGGAATGGGAACCGTTTCCCCTGGTTTTGGTTTTTAAAAACCACGGCTCGGCGGCGGTGAAAAATATTGAAAAGTTAAGTGTTGTTCTAACCGCTACCACCGCCGGGTGGTTTCTTTTTAATTAACGCGGTGGTTAATGTAACTGAAGTAAAAAAAGAGTTGTTCTAACTGTCACCATCAGTGTTGTCAGTGAAAGACGGGTCTAAGTTTGAAAAGGAGGATTGATTCGTTTTCGCCGGCGGGTGTATTTCTTTTAACGATGGTTTTCCTGATAAATAATCAAAAAGAAATAAACAGATAAAAGATAAATTGATATTTCAGACTTAAAAGAAAAGCTCTTTGTGAACTCGATAAATATTAGTTTTTAAAAAAAAGTTTTGTGAACTTTATTTATAACTAGCAAAAAACCCGCGTGTGTTGCAACGCCTTTAAATAAAAAAAGTTTATGTGTGCACTGTCCGCGGTAGGAAAAAAGTATAATAAAAACCAACAAATGATTTTGGATACCACATAAAAATTTAGAATTAACTAAAAAAAATATTGTATTATTTCTTCTCGGGCGTTCTCGGATTCGTCAGGGATGTTCCTTTCTAACAACTTTAATTTCAAAACAAAACTTCTTGCACAAATGTGCTCCTCCTTAATCTTTTTATTCTCCCTCTTCACAATCTTCCCGGCGGTTCAGTTAGAACAACTACTAAATTTAGATGTGACACTGCGTTATATATACATATATTATATATAGCTTCCTTCAGCTCCTCTTTTTACTGATCAAACTTTTTGGATGCCATATATGACATCGTTTAACCTCGTGATGACAGTGGAGGGGCCCTTGAATTTTGTAGGTTTGGGGATTTACCTTTTATTCGTCGAGCATTTTATAGCTAGACTCGATCGCGTTAAATCCAGATCCGTTCTCCCTTAGGTCGTAGCGGGTCTTCATCCTGTTGCTGGCAGATTGCAGACTTCCCCGGACCATCTCGTGGATTTCCGTTAATTTCGCTCTAAGTGCAGAGGAGTATTAACTTTAAATCACCTGGCAGCGTAATCTGTTTCCCGAAGATCATCCTTGCAGGCGTCTGACTTCTGTGGATAGCTGCCCTGTACAGCATTTTTTTTACTGAACTATATAAAGATCTTCTTCATACAAATTTGAAACCCTATTTCTACCGTTTTTACTATTTCTATACTGGTTATAGGAAATTTAAGAAATTTCCTACATTTCAGAATGTGGCAAACTTCACGACAATAGGGAAAATGACCAGGATACACTATGGTCAATGTTCTTCTATTTGGAGCTAGGATGTGAAAATTTTCAGATTTCCCAATTTTTGCACAACCTACATGCAGCTGACCGGGAAATGACATTTATTTGGCAAAACTCGTCCGCCATATTGGCTCCGAAATTTTAAATTTATAAGTTCTGATCATAAGTTCGTTATTTGCTACCTTAAAAAACCCCAGATACCGATTTTCAATGGAATCGGAACAGAATTGGTAAATTCGTCGGCCATATAGGCGCAGCCATTTTGAATTTATGAGTTGCTAGCCAGATACCGATTTTCATAATTTATAAGTTCTGATCGTAAAATCGTTATTCGCAACTCTCAAAACTCCTAGATATCCACTTTCATTGGAATCAGAAAACAATTGGAAAAATTCGTCCGCCAAATAGGCGCGTTTTTTTGTCAATATTTTTCTCACTTTTATTTTGTTTAAAAAGTCAATGGAAATAGAATGAATATTGTTTGTTTGGCGAGGTCGCGTTTCGCTTCTTTTTTTCTTTTGTACCAAATATTTCCTCTGCAATTACCTTTTTCTATTTTGCTTGGGCGTCATCTACCGGACCATATTCGCGCTAGGCGGTTTATCGAGATTTTGTCAAAACGCACATTCTATGAAAGTTTCAGCTCAATCGACCATCTAGTTTTTGAGTTTTAGTGTCGCATTACAAACCAACAGACATTCATTTTTATATATATAGATTAAAGTTTTGCGATTTTGTTAAATTGGATGTGTTTGATTAAACACAATCTGATTTGGAAAAGTAAATGTGAAGTTTTATTTAACAAAAAGAAAATGAGAAGTTTTTTATACAACAAGGACTTAGCGATAATATATACATCATCATCATCAGGAGCTCCACAGCCTATTGTTGGCCTTGGCTTCCTCCAGCATTCGCCTCCATGATTCTCGATCTCTGGCTCGACTTTTCCAGTTTCTTATTCCCAACTGCCTCAAGTCTTCTTCGACGTCATCTATATATCTTTTCTTAGGCCGGCCGGGTCTGCGTTTTCCTGACGGTACTTTCCCCAGCACTATCTTTGTCGGGTTCCGTTCCGCACCTCGTTGGACGTGACCAATCCATCGCAGTCTGTTTATTTTGATCACTTTGACAATGTTTGGAATCTTGCTGATTTCATACAACTCTGAGTTGTATCTTCTTCTCCAAACGCCATCAACCTGTATTCCTTTGTAGATCGAACGAAGAATTCTCCTTTCAAATCTTCCTACCAATGCTTCGTCTGCGTTTTTCAATGTCCACACTTCCGAACCATATAGTAGGACAGGCCTTATTAGTGTCGTGTAAAGTGCCAGTTTCGTCTTCCTTGATATATTTCTAGACGTCAGGTGCCTGCGTAGACCAAAGTAGCATTTATTAGCCAGTGCTATTCGTCTTCTGATTTCGGCCGATGTATCATTACCTTTTGTTATAATCGTGCCGAGGTACACAAACTCATCTACTGCTTCTATATTGTAGGTGTCTATCGTTATGTTCTGTCTGCTACTTCTGGCGTTTTTTGTGTACATATACTTTGTTTTGTGCTCGTTTATTTCCAACCCGATTTTTTTTGCGGCTTGCTCAAGTGCTACAAAGGTCTCCTTCATGCTCTCAAATGATCTTCCAAGGATAGCTATATCGTCGGCAAAGGCTAATATTTGCACTGACCTATCGAAGATGCACCCTGATGTGTTAATCGATGCATCTCTTACTGCTTTTTCTAGGGCTACGTTGAATAACAAGCAGGATAGTGCGTCGCCTTGCCTTAATCCTCTATTTGTTCTGAGGGGTGGGGATAGTTCACCATCTATTCTGACTCTACACCTTGCATCTTTCATCGAAATTTTCGTCAGTTCTACTAGGTGATTAGGTAATCCGAGCTGCTCCATAGCATCAAATAACTCATTACGGTTCACACTATCGTAAGCATATTTGTAGTCGATGAATAACATGTGGATGTTTATGTTAAATTCAACAGCTTTTTCTAGGGTTTCTCTGAGTACAAATAGCTGGTCGGTTGTGGATCTTCCAGGACGAAAACCGCATTGATACTCTCCTAATATTCTTTCCACGTATGGTCGTAGTCTAATATAGAGTACACGTGAAAATACTTTGTACGTTGTGTGATAATATATACAGTAATTGAATAATTTTTAAGTTTTTTTTTCTTTTCTAAGAATTAATTTTGGTTCGAAAAGTTATGACTACAAGTGCATCTCCTTTTTATGTATCCGTGGAGCACGAGGTGCCTCATTGATTATGTTAGTACGAATTTAAGTGCAAGACTGCAGGAAAGATAATCCGGGAAAGATAATTGTTATCTGATAATTAGAAGTATTGTATTGATAAGGCACTCTTCAATAAATGTTAAAAGCTAAATGCTTCTAAAAAATTTGTAGTGGACGCCCTATGGGCCTTTAACAATGACCCCCCCCTCCCTCTTGATTACGCCGACTCAGTTGGCTTCGACTCTAGAGGCAATGCCGCATGCTATCGCCTCAGCTTTATAGATATATAGAACGCGGAATTATTTTCTTGTTTCGGTAACTGTGGACTTCCGTCCACCCCTCCACCAAGAGCCCCCCCAACCAGGAACTAGCTAGTGCAACGCTAGGCGTGCTATTAGTAGGTACAGCGAGTACTCTTGCAAGCGATATTGATGGCAGTATCTACCTACAAAGTCCTTTCGACCCATTTTCCGATGTTTCCTTTTGTGTGAACTACCGTCCAATTCGGATATTACACTGCTATTTTGTCAAAAAGACAGTTACTACTAACAACACAACAGTGACATACAAATAAATTTGTAGAGGGATATTTTATATAAAAATCAACCACAACAAAACCAAACAACAAAAAGACTCGCACATGCACCGAACAAAACCCAATGCCTTATCAGAGGTATCGGGTTACGTCTGGAAGTAAAATCTTCCCTAGGTGTGAAGCTCTTGATCCGTCTTTTTTCCCGCGAGGCGATAATTTTGGTCGTAGTGTCACTTTTTCTGAAAACGGTGACACCGCGAAAAAGCCACCGCGGTCTGCGGTTGGGATAGCGTGAGTTATCTTAACTTTGACCGCGGCGTGGGAACAGTTTTTCCCTGTCTGGTCAAAAAACCACTGCTCGGCGGTGGCGGAGATTTTGAAGTCTGAGGGTTGTTTTAAATTCCAAAGCGGGCGGTTCTTTCCCATTTTCGGTGGTCCGACTTATCGCGACCAACTATTTTTGTACTAATAAGCTGTGCATCGGTGTAAAATTTGTTTGTTTGTCATCTAAATGCTTCTTAATGCCTAAATCCAAAAATGGATAGGAAAACGGAAAGAAAGTCTGTCAACAGTCATCAGCCCTCACAAAGAGCAAAGACTTCTCCTTTAAGTCAGAGTGAAGACAAAAACAGCGGGTATCAAAACCAGAAAAAGGAGCAATAGTCAAACAAGTGCAAGTAGATCCTCCTTAAGACTGGTGAGTAGAATTGTGGGCAGGAGTGACCCTCTTAAAAAAATTACTGAATCTCAGGAAAAAAAAGATCATAAAGTCAAAATCAGGGATATAGGTGAAAAGCAATATCAAGTCATTGTCGAGGATGATTTATCCACTTATAATAACACCTCAGCTCCAGAGCAGCTATTGTCAGAATCTCAGGTTTTAGATACATCAACACCAAAGGATGGAGAAGCAAAAAAAATGATAACCCTGAAATCAACTTGGGAGAACAAAGCCTAGAGCATCAGGAGAGTGATTGCTTAATATATGACGTGAATGATACAGGACCTTATATAGTATATGTTCTAAAATCAGACCAAAGAAGTTCAGATAAGTCACAAATATATTCACAAATAAATCCACTTGCACTTGGTAAAGCTATTGGTACGACCTATCAGGGTATTGAAACTATTAAAAGGGTTTCAAGAAATAAATGTAAAATTGTCTTCACTTCTGCATTACATGCAAATCGGTTCGTAAAATGCTTTAACTTAACACCTGATCTAAGGGCTTACATACCTCTAAGTCTATTTAG
The DNA here is from genome assembly GCA_963855945.1 of Thereva nobilitata. NCBI lineage: Eukaryota > Metazoa > Arthropoda > Insecta > Diptera > Therevidae > Thereva > Thereva nobilitata. The sequence goes on from OY979698.1 coordinate 38,784,336, forward strand.
CCACATCAATCCTTATACATGGTATCGATCAGTGTTTTGAAGAAAAAGAATTATTAGACACGCTGAGAGAATGTAATCCGGAATACAAATTTAAAAAGGTTTTTAGGATCAGTCGGAGGAAAAAGACGGATGGAATTAGCTCCGTAGTTCCCACAAATAGAATAAATGTATTTATGAGATATGGAAAGATTCCGGATGAATTAAAGCTCCATTATACCATGTTCAAAATCCAGAAATTTGTCCCTGAACCTCTAAGATGTTTTAGGTGTCAGCGTTTTGGACACCAAAGCAAGGCATGTAAATACAGAACCTCGATATGTGGCAGATGTGGAAGAGCGGACTGCAAGGAGGGCAGAGAATGCAAAAGGATGGAATGCTGTACCAACTGTAAAGGAAATCATGGAGCGTATAATAAAATCTGTCCAGTGTGAAAAAAAGAGAGAAGAATAGTCGTCATCATGAGAAGTGGCAATAGATCAAGATCAGAGGCTTGGAGAATATATAAATCTGAACTTGGAAACAGGACAAGACTAAAAGAAAACAGTCCCTCAAGTCATATGGTTAGAAAAATTGGAGAGGAGGGTTCTAGGTTGACGAGTAGTTGGGCATCAATAGCCGACACAAGGAAAAAAAAAGGTGACACCTGGGAGGTTTTTGAACTCCGGGGAAAAAGGAGGACTAAGCAGCAAAGAGACACAGCAGACTCAAGGAACATCAGAGAGTAATCAAATGTTGGTTAGCCAAAGAGATAAATTGATTGACAACTTCAAATTAGAAGGAGTCAAAATTTTAAAAAAACTGGTCACAGAAGATAGTGATATAAACGATGCCTCTAAGAATATGTATGAAGTGCTAAATAAAATGGTCAATCCTTGGTCCAAAGTAAATGGTAAAAATTTCAATATGTTAAATACAAAGTCAATATGTTAAAAATGTTACAAATAAATATTCAAAGTATCCTAAAAAATATTGATGAACTGGAGCACTTTATTAATATGAACAATTTTGACATTGTGGTGGTGTCTGAAACTTGGCTACTACCTTCCCACCAGGTCAGTCTCTATAACTACAATATCATCAGAAATGATAGAAGTGACGGTTTTGGTGGCACTCTTGTTGCAATCAAAAGACTTATCAAATTGTTGTATACAAAAAATGCACGGGGCCGGTAAATGACCCGTGCAGAACATTAAAAATAAAAAGGTCCCAAGTGTAACCCGAAACCGCCAAGAAATTGGCAGAAGAAAACTTCGCGCAATTTGCCTTGCGAAATAAATAAAAATAACGTAAGGAAATTGCGCAAGTTCGGGGCACTTGGAGAAAAGCCGACGGATGCGTTTTTCCGGCCGGCGCCCTCAGCCTTGGGTGAAAGACCAGCAGCTGACTTTTGCCCCAAGGTTGATGGCCCGGAAGAAATTCGCAACGGCGGATTTTCTTGGCCAAAGTTTTCAAGCGGAGATCGATCGATGAATCGATCAAAGACAGAGTTAATTTAACTTTCACGTGCGGCGGGCGCTTCTTTTTGAGTTTCTTTTGCAAGGGTTGATTTTTTTAACCGTAGCGGGCGCGATGAATTGAGTGGTGATTCGAAAATAGTAAAGTCGTTCGTTTAGAATTTAATGTAAATCCAAGTGTTAGAAAACATTCGCTTAACTTAATGGTGTACTGCAAAAATGATTGTTTGAAAATAGATAATTAATTATATTTCCAAAGTGTTAGTATACCTTTGTTCATATTAAACTTAATTAAATGTATCGTGTTAGAGAATTTGGATAATAATTAATAAATGCAATGTGTTAGAAAACATTCGCTTAACTTAATGGTGTACTGCAAAAATGATTGTTTGAAAATAGATAATTAATTATATTTCCAAAGTGTTAGTATACCTTTGTTCATATTAAACTTAATTAAATGTATCGTGTTAGAGAATTTGGATAATAATTAATAAATGCAATGTGTTAGAAAACATTCGCTTAACTTAATGGTGTACTGCAAAAATGATTGTTTGAAAATAGATAATTAATTATATTTCCAAAGTGTTAGTATACCTTTGTTCATATTAAACTTAATTAAATGTATCGTGTTAGAGAATTTGGATAATAATTAATAAATGCAATGTGTTAGAAAACATTCGCTTAACGTAATGGTGTACTGGAAAAATGTTTGTTTGAACATAGGTAATTAATAATAAAAAATAACAATAGTAACAATAATTCCCAACTTAATTAAATGTATCGCGTTAAAAAAATTAGATAATAATTAATAAATCCAAAGTGTAAGAAAACATTAGTTTAACTAAATGGTGTACTACAAAAATGATTGTTTGAAAATAGATAATTAATTATATTTCCAAAGTGTTAATATACCTTTGTTTCATATTAAACTTAACTAGTGCATCGCGCTAGAGAAGCGTTTGATAGGTATCGGTAAGTACCGAGTAGACAATTAAATAGAAAAATACACATAACAATTGGCGCAGCCGGTAGGATCTGGGTGCGCTAATAATAAAAAATCGCTAACACTGCTGGTCAAGGCACACTAGACCTTTTGCCCAAGGTTGAGCCTAACTTGGGGGCAGCGTCCGCGGTTGCAAAAGTGCAGCAAATCCTAGATCCTACAAAGAACCATCGCTCGGGGGTGTTCAACAAAGTGCCTCTGTTCCAGGCGAACACGCATACACCCCCCTAAGTAACTTCATCGAGGGAATTTTGTGGGCTTCATCCGTGCCCAGGAAACGCCCTATGTCAGAGGGCCAACCGGGGGACAACCACCACTCAGAAACCCCCACACCGAGGGATCATCAACTAACAGCAGGCCCTTCAACAGCGTCAGGGTCCAACGACACCAACTCACCATTCAACAAGGCAGGCGAAGCAGCAACCAACATCCCAGCCGCATCAGACCTCGCAGCAGTACAAGAATCCAGCAATACCCCATCAGAACGCCTGATAATCCAGCGAGGGAACACATCCACGCCGACGACTTCAACTCCAACAGAGACACCCCAGATCTCCCCCCGAATATTGAGAAGCGGAAAAGTAGTAGAAAAGGGAGTCAAGCAAGTAGGTCCTAGTTTAAGTTTAGATCAAATATTGCAGAGAGCGCTCGAGACAGGTGATATAAATATCTCTGTGTGTCAGGCAGTGGAACGAGAGACAAATAAAATTCGTAAACGCCGCCTGACACAAGTAGAGAAATTAAAACAAAGTACCCTCCAATTTAGGGAGGATTTAGCTAAATTTAAATCCCTCGAGCGCCCTCTTACTGGCGAAGGGACAAACGTAGAAAATTTTAATGATAAGTTAGAACATTTAAATAATAGTGAAGAAAATTGTAAGACCAACAACGACACCCGCTCTATCACCACCCCACCCGCGTTTACCGCCGACCTCGCCGAAGACCTACTAACTTGGATAAGTGTGTCCCTCACGGAATCTGAGAAGGACAACCTTACCCTAAATAAAACCGAAAGAAACGGTACCACGGAAGAGGAGAAGAAACCCCTGTTTAAATTAGCCATGGCAGACGCTTACATTAAAGTCGCCAAGCTAACCTCCCAGTTAGTACCAATATTCTCTGGTGGGCATAGCCCAACCCTAGCAAGCGAGCTCCAGATGTTCTTAGGGTGCTGTCGGAGGGTAATTCAATGTTTGACGGAAGCTGAGCAACCAGCATTCCTACAAATTTTCCCAACCAGGCTTCGAGGCGAAGCCTACCAGCTGATAGCCGCAAGCCAACCAGCTACTTTTGACGATGCTGAAAAGCTCCTTAATAGGACGTATCTCCCAAGGGAGACGTACCAGGAACTAGTGAACAAACTAATTACCCTACGCCAGCTCCCTCTCGAACCACTAATAGCCTACACCACAAGGGTAAAACAACAGTTATCCCTATGTGAAGAAGCGGCCACCAATAAATATGGCGCAACAGCGGATCCAGTAAAAATACAACTAGCGGATTTCGCTAAAAACGCTTTAAGAAGTGGGATTACAAATCCTCATTTGTGCCAGTACTTACTGGCAGCAGGGGACGATACATTGGATAGTCTGATCCAGAAGGCCCTAGACATGGAGAGACTTCAACAAACCTCCATGTACTTACAGGCCCCACATCAAGTATCATCCAACTTTCAGGCATATAACCCCTATATACAACCAGCTCCTATAACGCAAATCGAAAATATACAACAAGCACTCCCCGCCACAATCACCCAATACTCAAATACACAATACACCGCCCCGCCCGTAATGACACCACCAACAACACTCCAAAACTCCAACAACCCGCAGGTGATGTACACTACATACGCCTCACTACCAAACACCAATCACACTACCCCACAGGCGCCAATACAAAACGCCCAACAAATAATAAATCCGAGCCCGCCTCCAAAACCTAACACCAAACCTGAAATCAGCATAACCTGCAACTACTGCCGAAATAAAGGGCACACATACGCTGATTGCCTGAAACGTAAAAATACCCCTTTCTGCTTAGTCTGTAGGTCCAATACACATGATGCTAGAGACTGTCGTCAACCAGTAGAACCGCCAAGGCATTTTAATAATAATGGTCGTTACCAAAATCAGGGACCCCCATTTAACAGCAATAATAATAATCTCTACCCAAATCAAAGATCCCAATACCAAGGTAACAACCGATACCAGAACCAGAGGTCCCAACAGGTAAGTCAGAATTATAATCATTACCCCAACAACCGACCACCCAACAATGAACCCCAACAACAAATTAACCGTCAACAACCAGCTAACAATACAAGAGCGGTGTTCAATATCAGATACAGGTGTGATTTCTGCCACAGACGTGGGCACCTGGTAGACGACTGCCACCAAAGGCAGCGATGGGAATCACAACAGGCGGGAAACTCCCCGCAGTCGGACCAAGAAACCCCGGCCCGACACTAATTTCTAAAAATAATACTAAAGGGGGATCTCAAGCGCCCGAACCAAGTGTCCCACTCGTCACTCTTCCACTAGACATAAGCCTTAACGGCAAAGCCGACCTAGCAGTGGACACTGGCGCTGAGGTCAGTATATTAAAACACAAGAAACTAAAGGATCCCAACCTAATAGATTCCACAAAAAGGTGCACATTACAAACACCATTCGGCCAAGGAAAAACACTAGGGAGCTGTCAGGGGAACTTCCTTTTCAATACCCCCCTCCCATGCACCTTCCAAATCGTGCAAAACATGCCAGAGATTCCTGACGATGGCCTATTAGGATACGATTTTGTTACCAAGCATTGTAACGTTGAGGGCCCAAACCAAACACTGCGATTTCCTCGCACGGAAATCAATCCAGAAGAAATTGCAATTCCACTACGCAGTAATACCACCAAATCGGAACCCAGAGAGCAGCAGGAGCAAACCCAAACCAGGGAGTATCAGTTCGCAGAAACTGAGATCATCCCCGGTGGTGTCTCCCAGGTAACCTCAGAGAGGAATACCAGCTGCCTATCTCAAGATGGGTCAAGGTTGGAAAACAACCCCAACGATTGTGAGACCACTTCAGGCATAAGTCATACGATAACGTTGGAAGAACCCCTTCGCTTACCAAGCCGGTCTCAAATGGTGGCCTCAATCCCACTAAGGTTAGAGGAGGAAATGCTCTGTGAAGCATACGAGCCGAGCGAAGGAGTATTCCTCGCCAATGCCCTCTTACCATCTGGAACCAAAACAGTGTCTGTTAGCCTCCTCAACGTTAATACCCAACCAGTAGTCCTGACGAGCCTAACTCTAACACTCACGCCAACAAAAGACTACTCCACTATATCTCTAGCACCCAACAACAACCCTAAGCCTCTAACGAACACGAACGACGAATGTGGGTATCCTTCAGGCCCTGAACCAGTCGGTCTCAGGAACGCCAGTACCCCATCGTCGCCCAACGAAAAGCCTAAAAGTATACCCAGAAATGGTGCAACCCCGCACGGTATACCCAAAGGGAAACGGGCAAGATTAAAGTTACAACTAAAGCAAAAGGAAATCGAGACCCTCCACCAGATGAGATACATATACCCGGACTACGAAGACCCGGACCCAGAGCGCGAAGCGCGCCTCAAACAATTAAATGAAGAACTCAGCTTCGACCACCCCCTAACGGCCGATGAGAAACACTCCATAAAGAAACTCTGTCACGAATATGCCGATATATTTCACCTAAAAGGGGACAAACTCTCCTACACGGAAGCCATAAAACACGAAATCCCCATGATCTACGACAAATTTATAAACCAAAAAATGTACAGGTTGCCAGAGACCCAAAGACATATCATAAACGAACAGTTGGAAGAAATGTTGGATAATGACATCGTCCAACCGAGTAGAAGTCCGTGGAACTCACCCCTCCTAGTGGTTCCCAAAAAATCGGGCCCCGATGGCAAGAAAAAATGGCGCGTAGTTGTAGACTACCGCAAAATAAACGAAAACACAATAGGTGACGCATACCCACTACCAAGAATCGAGGATATCCTAGACCAACTCGGTCACTCGAGATACTTCTCCACCCTCGACTTGGCCAGCGGCTACCATCAAGTATTAGTGGAACCACAAGACCGCCCCAAGACAGCCTTTAGCACGAATTATGGACACTATGAGTTTAAACGCATGCCGTTCGGGCTAAAAGGAGCCCCGGCTACGTTTCAGAGACTAATGAATTATGTCCTCACAGGCTTACAAGGCCTCGAATGCTTCGTCTACCTAGATGACATAGTCATCTACGGGAAGAACCTTGAGGACCATAATTCGAAGCTCCGACGGGTATTCGACCGGTTGAGGGAAAACAACCTCAAATTACAACCGGAGAAATGCCAGTTCCTAAAGAAGGAAGTAGTCTATCTGGGTCACGTATGCTCCGAGAAAGGAGCCCTCCCCGATCCCAGAAAGACAGAATGTGTCCAAAGTTTCCCAGCGCCACGAACAATCAGGCAGGTGCAATCATTCCTAGGCCTCGCCAATTACTATAGAAAATTTATACCAGATTTTTCTAAAATAGTACGACCTCTAACGAATTTGCTAAGAAAGGGCGTGAAATTTTCTTGGACACCGAAATGCCAGGAAGCATTTCAAACGATAAAGCGTTCCCTAGTCTCCCCACCACTGCTGATCTACCCTGACTTCGACAAACCGTTCAACCTAACAACGGACGCCAGCAGTGAGGCACTCGGAGCAGTGCTCTCCCAAGGAGACGTAGGCAAGGATCAGCCCATAGCATATGCCAGTCGCACTCTAAATAAGGCAGAACGCAATTACTCCACCATCGAGAAAGAATTGCTCGCCATAGTATGGGCTGTAAAAAATTTTAGATGCTACCTAATGGGTCGTAAATTCACGGTCTACACAGACCACAAACCCCTAAAGGGCGTTTTCAACGTTAAAGACCCGACCACGAGACTTGTAAGATTCCATCACAAATTGTCCGAATACGACTACAATATAGAATATAAACCGGGAAAATACAACACGAATGCTGACGCTCTCAGCCGAATTCCTCAAAGAGCAGAAGAGCCCAATACCTCCACGGTGGAAGCTCTAATTCACCAACCCGGTGAGACACCATCAATACTTCCAGAAAACGTGACTAACTCGCCTCCTACAGAAAGGCTAAAACAATGTAATGCGGTCACAAGGGCTCAGGCACAGAAGATGCAGGACAACGGTAAAGACCAACGCGTTCCAACCCCAAGAGCCCCCGATGTCGACGAAGGGCCCAACGATCTCGAAACCGAAATACCCCAACCTGCCGAGGCCTCCCAAAATAGCTCCATCGCGCTTCAAAAGAAAATTGAGGTAATAACAAGTCCCGAAGAAATCAACACAATACTGAAGGACTACCATGACTCCCCCTTCGGCGGACACCAAGGAATCGTCAAAACCTACAATCGAATTCGCCGAAAGTATTGGTGGAGACGAATGTTCCACGACATAAGTCGATATGTCCGGAAATGCAAAAAATGTCAAACCATGAAAGCTTCAAGGCAATTCAAAATGCCCATGGTTATAACGGACATTGCAGAAAAGCCGTTCGACAAGGTTTACTTGGACATAGTGGGTCCACTGGAAGAAACCCTTTCAGGAAACAAATATATCCTAACCTTCCAGGATAATCTGACTAAATTCGTCGACTGGTATGCCATGCCCAATGGGGAAGCCCAAACGGTAGCACAAATTTTCTTCGACGAAATCGTCACACGCTACCGCATACCAAAACAGATAGTAACCGATCAAGGTACAAACTTCTTAAGCGAACTGTTTAAAAGTGTGTGCAAACTCCTAAAGGTGAAGAAACTCCAAACTTCAGCTTACCACCCTCAGTCCAATGGTGCACTGGAACGCGCACACAGGCCACTAATAGAATACCTGCGTACCCTTGTAGATGAAAGCCCACAAGGCTGGGACCACTTTCTGCGAACAGCAGCATTCGTGTACAACAACAGTGTACACGAAGGAACTAAACTAACCCCCATGGACTGCCTCTATGGCTTCGTAGCCGATGTCCCGTCCAACTTGAAGCGAGACCCGGAACCCCTCTATAACAATGAAAGTTACTTTCATCAGCTCCGGTATAAGTTGCAAAAATCGTATGCACTGGCACGCAAGAACCTGCTCGCCAGCAAAAACCGCTCCAAAGCATACTATGACGAAAAGGTACGGCCTCTAACACTCCACATAGGCGACAAAGTTCTTCTCCGCAACGAAGCGCGCAAGCACAAACTATCCCAAATATGGATGGGACCCTACACCGTAACCGCTGTCCCAAGCCCAGTAAACTCCACAATCAAAATAAATAAGAGATTAGTAACGGTCCACAATAACCGCCTAAAACCGTTCTATGACGAAACCATGCAAAAATAGGCGACGCAAGCGGACACTGCATACATGACCACCACTACTACCGTTTTACGATAGAATAGCGGAGTCATGTATAACAGGAGTCCAACCAACCTGATGGAAACCGAAACTAATCCAGTAATTTGCATTTTTTCGTTACAGCGCAAAATGAAGACGCTGATAACGTTCCTGCTAATACAAGTGACAGTGGCCGAACCAACAATACCCGCATATACCTTTATGCCCATCAACGCGACTGGGGTGATCTACGAATATTTAGGGGAGCTATGGTTATATCACGACGAATGGAACATTATCACCGAGGTCGACCTCCAAGAATTAGAGACACAAACAATTCTGGTGGAACAGGCGGGACAAACCGCCAAACAATTATGCAACGAAACGATACTCCCCCTATGCGGAGCTCAACAGGCACACATCCACTCGATCTTAGAACACATAAAAAAACGCACGCATACCATACAGGAAATGTTACCGAAGAGTCGAAACACTAGATCTATATTCGACGACATTGGTCACGCCCTACACTACCTGATTGGTACCATGGACGTAAACAACGAGCAAGAGATATATAGTCGAGTAGGAGAACTAGAGTCGAACCAAAAGGCCCTCGCGGATTTAGAAAAATTACAGATAACAGTGGTCAACAATACACTCCGGAAGATCCAGACACCACTGACAACCCTCCTAGACCGACAGCATAGGATCACCGAGCAGATTAGGGCCTTGAACAACGCAATAGAAGGCAGGGAAAAGGACCAGCTACGACAGGGACTAGTAACCAACCTCCTATTCCAGTTAGTGGAGATCGAATCCAGGCAAAGGACTTTGCTGGATATAATACTAATCAGTCAAAATAACAGGATCCACCCCCTATTAGTATCGCCAGAAACCCTGAACAAAGCCTATCGGGAGACTCACCCCGAATGCGAAGATTGTATACCGATCCTCCAACAGACGACAAGGATCCATACCCATATGATCAGGGACAAATTAGTAGTAAAAATAACACTGCCCATCTTCAATATGCCAAAAATGTCATACTACCAAATAAGGTGCTTTCCAACGTTATCTAACACCGGACATCCAGTAATCCCAGTCATCAACTACTCACACATAGCGTCCGAAGTCAAATCGCAACAATTCGCGCTATTTACCGCAACAGACGTCAGGAACTTCCAAAAAGTTACAGGGGACCCTAGAACCCATTCATACGTAGGACTACTCAGGACTCCACTCATATACTACCCCGATACTCAGGAATGTGCAATCAAACTACTATACGATCCTGCAGAAGAGAAGGTACAGTGCCCAATAAAGGTCTTAGATGCATCCCCTAATGTCCTAATAGGCCTGGCAAGACCCAATACATGGCTATACGCCTTAAACACTCCGGTACCATTTCGCATTACATGCAATAGAATGACACACACGCTAAAGGTAGCCAAACAAGGGATCCTGACAATAAACGAACCCTGCCAGGTTCGAGTAAAAGACAAAACATTAATATACACAAATCAGGCGAAGGGAACATACCAACTAAATCAACGGCCCTACTTCTCAGGCATAGGGACCACAAATTACAGTCTAGAAATATCAAAGGCACAAACGGACACCAAAACAGATGACATTAAGTTAATAACCGGGGACGAAACAAATAAAGTACTACAAGAGGGCGCCAAATCCCTTGAATCAATAAGCGCCCAAATTGATCGGGTAACACAAAAGCACACCCACGTACTGTCGACCACCTCCTTCTCACTTAGTGGTATAACCATGTTAGCTGCCCTAGGATATCTAGTCTACCAAATAAGAGCCTGGCTAAGGAAAAAGGTTAGGACTCAAAACACTCAGGCACACGGCACACCAGAAAACAACACGCAAGTATATGCGGAAGTACAGGATAACGCAGAGGGAAGGCAACAGGGGGCCGTACCGAAACCACTAAACCGGTCTCAGACACTACCAAGGAGCGCCTCCCATCAATTAGTATAAGCCTAACCTCTCACACTAACCACCAGATAAAACATTACCTAATACCATACTGTAAATCTTCTTGTAATACCATACAATAAAATCCACCCTTGACATAATAAAGCACCCTAAATAAACATTTCATCCTTCCATGCGGGTTGAAAGTCACGATTCACAAACTTAACTCCACATAGCTTTCAAAAAGAATCAACCTACCAAATAGAAATCCCATCGTTCCGGTAAGCCTGAAAACCAGTATAAGATAATACCCCCCTGACCTCCACCGGAAACCAAGAGCTCCAACTTGAGATATCTAATCACCTCAAGTCGGAGCCAAAGCAAACGGATAACTAAACCAGACCTGAAAAAATAAAGAAACTCCACTCGGGGATATCTTATCACCCCCGAAGGAATTTGGAACCTGAAAAATAGAGAATCAACCAAGCAATAGAACAGCCCCACACAAAAAAAAAAGAGAGGAGAGAAAAGAAACCAAAAACCTGAAAAAGGACAAGGAAAAACAAATAAAAAACAGCAACGAATCAAATTTTCAAAGATTTATTGAAAAAAAAAAAACAAAAAAAAAGGGGAACACCATCGCGAATCACTCCACTGCAGTAACAAAGGAGGCAACGCTGCCCCGATCCTCTCCGCTAACCGCCGCCAAGGAGTCTTCACTAATTTCCCCCTGGGAGTCCTCGCTGGGATCGTCCAACGCCTCATCGGTGGGGTGCCCTGCTGGTTCCTGTGAGGGCCGGTTCCTGCGTTGCCGACGACGTCGCCGGGGTCCTCTGACAACGGGACACTGCTGGACCCGATGATCCCGGGAACGACAACGTAGGCAGGGCCCATATGACCTTCCGCAAATAGTTGAACCAGGCACCACTGGAGGCCTGGGCGCCGATAACAGCAGTCGTAGCGACGATAAATTGGCCGAGAGATCGCGTACCAATCTAATACTCTCCTCTAACACCTCAGCTAACCGATCAAAACTAAAAAAGGAGAGAAGAAAAACAAAACAAACAAATTAATAATTAATAATATTGACAATAATAATAATTAATTAATAAAATTACAAGAACGCAATGATATAACTAATAAATCAAAATAAAAGTATGTGTATACTCACTCCATCCTTGTAACCTATTGCAACGAAACTACCGTAAGAATAAACTCACCAGACTTTAAAAGCACAAAAGTACCTAGACGGTACCCAATAAAAAAGGACAGATCAGCAATAAGAAAATCACCAACCGCTGAAACACACATATACAACCAGACGTAACACTGGATCAACAAAACAAAGAATATATATATATATCTATATTAGATGTACGACCCAAACAATTTTATCACTTGTTCCTGAACGAAGCAACAACCATAAAACATACATAAAAACTGCAGGTGACATCTAACACCTAAACGCAAAAACAAAAACAAACAAAATCAAAACAAAACAGACCGATCACACAAAACTTTTTCTTCCAACCCCACAACTAACGCTGATAAGAGAATCGCCCACTCAACTTCGTATCACGGCGATTCTCTTGTTCCGGGGGGGAAGGAATGTTGTATACAAAAAATGCACGGGGCCGGTAAATGACCCGTGCAGAACATTAAAAATAAAAAGGTCCCAAGTGTAACCCGAAACCGCCAAGAAATTGGCAGAAGAAAACTTCGCGCAATTTGCCTTGCGAAATAAATAAAAATAACGTAAGGAAATTGCGCAAGTTCGGGGCACTTGGAGAAAAGCCGACGGATGCGTTTTTCCGGCCGGCGCCCTCAGCCTTGGGTGAAAGACCAGCAGCTGACTTTTGCCCCAAGGTTGATGGCCCGGAAGAAATTCGCAACGGCGGATTTTCTTGGCCAAAGTTTTCAAGCGGAGATCGATCGATGAATCGATCAAAGACAGAGTTAATTTAACTTTCACGTGCGGCGGGCGCTTCTTTTTGAGTTTCTTTTGCAAGGGTTGATTTTTTTAACCGTAGCGGGCGCGATGAATTGAGTGGTGATTCGAAAATAGTAAAGTCGTTCGTTTAGAATTTAATGTAAATCCAAGTGTTAGAAAACATTCGCTTAACTTAATGGTGTACTGCAAAAATGATTGTTTGAAAATAGATAATTAATTATATTTCCAAAGTGTTAGTATACCTTTGTTCATATTAAACTTAATTAAATGTATCGTGTTAGAGAATTTGGATAATAATTAATAAATGCAATGTGTTAGAAAACATTCGCTTAACTTAATGGTGTACTGCAAAAATGATTGTTTGAAAATAGATAATTAATTATATTTCCAAAGTGTTAGTATACCTTTGTTCATATTAAACTTAATTAAATGTATCGTGTTAGAGAATTTGGATAATAATTAATAAATGCAATGTGTTAGAAAACATTCGCTTAACTTAATGGTGTACTGCAAAAATGATTGTTTGAAAATAGATAATTAATTATATTTCCAAAGTGTTAGTATACCTTTGTTCATATTAAACTTAATTAAATGTATCGTGTTAGAGAATTTGGATAATAATTAATAAATGCAATGTGTTAGAAAACATTCGCTTAACGTAATGGTGTACTGGAAAAATGTTTGTTTGAACATAGGTAATTAATAATAAAAAATAACAATAGTAACAATAATTCCCAACTTAATTAAATGTATCGCGTTAAAAAAATTAGATAATAATTAATAAATCCAAAGTGTAAGAAAACATTAGTTTAACTAAATGGTGTACTACAAAAATGATTGTTTGAAAATAGATAATTAATTATATTTCCAAAGTGTTAATATACCTTTGTTTCATATTAAACTTAACTAGTGCATCGCGCTAGAGAAGCGTTTGATAGGTATCGGTAAGTACCGAGTAGACAATTAAATAGAAAAATACACATAACAAAATTTAAGTCTATAAAAATTTGCAATGCACTAAATGCATGCGCTATTGAAACACTCAACTTAAAAAAAATTTAGCAATTTTTGCAGTTTATGCCTGCGGTAAACTAAGCATATCAAATTTTAAAAGCTCTTTGGTTAAAATTGGCATTCATGCGACGAAGTTTGAAAGGTCAATAGTGGCGGTGTAAAATTTAGAATCAGTGGTTTTGATAAACCACTTTAAGTGCGCAAGATAATCAATATTAAAAGATAATAAAGAATTTTTTAAGTTAATAAAGAGGTTTTTAAGTTTATAAGTCAAGATTTGGAACCAAGGAATACACACTCAAATAAATGTCAGTAGACCACTTATCACTTTTATATACACCATAGCATAGTTTACACTAAATAAGGAAAAAACAAGTAAGTGAAGTTTACGTAAATATATAGTAATAAACTATACATTGGACAAGAAGCTAAACGATCAAAAAATAAACATAACAAGTAATACGAAAATTAGGCGTAGTTGTGTGCCGACATATCTATCTAGAATATTACTGCAAAATATATTTGTGAAAGTAACTTGCAATTTAAGTAGCAATTTTGCATGTTGTGTCATGTATAGATTCGATTTAAAAATTTATCCCATTAATGTTTTCAAATCTTACTAATTAAAAAAAATTAACCTTATGAAATCGAATAAACCTTTGATTTTTTGGGAATTATAAAATGATTTGCAATAAATGGCAAAGCTGATGTAGTTCATATATATATTTTAGGCAAATTTAGCTTCAAGTAATGCAAATACGATAAAACGCGATTAATAGTTAATTCTAACTAGTTTTAAATTCGGTATTTGCAATTATATGACATTTAAAAAGTATTACAATTTTGTATTATAAAATCTAGTTCATAAATTCCACTTTTTAAAATAATAATATAAATAATAATTAAACACATAAATCTATTTCAATAATCGTAATAATACCTTAATCTCTTAATCCACTATAATTTTCAGTTGATAATTTTTTAATAACATACCCTAACTGCCATGGGTGCTTTCTTCTTCCGTTGATGGTGTTGGCGAAGCACGCTTGAATACTACTGGCTCCTCAAATATTGTTGGTGTCATATTTTCGTTATTAACAGTGATGACATTAAACGTTTTTTATATTCATCGTTCGTTTATTATAAATGTTAATCGACATATTACACAAATATAACTTTCACTTTCATGTTATTTAAAATGATTTTTTCACTTAAAATACACAAATCCTTCGCTTTCTTGACAGCGAATATGACGATCTAGATAATCTTTGAAAAAATAAAAAACATCGTAAGATTTACTTTTACTATTAGTTATTTAGCAGAAAAAACACTATCTGGCAATCGTTTGTTAAATTTCTTACGGCTGGATAACATAGGAAATTACTATTGTTAGCTTCTTTGAATCATCTATTAACTAGGTCTTGTCAGCACAATGTTCCTTAAGCATTTGTGCAGAAATCCATTTCCGAAAATATCTGGAAATAAATCGAAATGAAAATGTAAATACATTAATCATAATTAAACCCATTTTAACAAATTATAAGTACTTTTTCGTACTAAATACTAGAAATTCTAAAACTACTTCGATTAATTTTTTCACAAGTAAACGGGGGCGAGTGTCTAACAAAGACCTCGCATGGTGGTGGCACCTTATTTATTACTTCTATAAAAACCCGATAAGAGTCACTGCAGGCGAACACCTAGCAGCTATGCTAGCAAGTCGTAGTCCCACCTCCACGCGGTGCCCGCGGGGTATATCTCTTCGAATGGGGCAAGAATCGGAACATGGAATGTAAAAACACTGCTTTCTGTTGCTCTGAAGTACTGCGTTGGTCCAATGCTACGCTCCAACTGAAGACGCAGACGATGACGTCAAGGGCGAGTTTTATATGGGCTCTATTCCAGCGAGAGATATGACTGTTTTGATGGGTGACTTAACGCACAGATCGGCCCCAACAACACTGGCGTTGAACACACAACTGGAAGTCAAGGCATAGATCAATACCACTAACAGCAACCGTGAGCCATTCGTTGACTTCCGTAGTTCCTCACCAGCTCATGGTAGGTGGAACTTACTTTTGTCCCAAGAAGATACACAAGGAGACTTGGGTATCGCCCGATGGTAGAACGAGAAATCAGATAGATCACGTGGCCGTCAGCCGCAGATGGAGAACTATTGTGGAGAATGTCAAGAGCAGACAGGCCGACACAGGAATCGGCCATTTGGTAGTAGCAACTATTCGCCTCAAAAACCCCGCAATCAGAAACGTCCAATGCAATGCCATAAACCGTAGACGGAATAGCATTAAAAATTTAATAAATGGCAAGAACGCCAAAAATATTTTGAGGCTTCGAAAAATGTTGATGAATCTATAAAGGAGTGGTATGCAAGAATAATGAAACTAGCTTCAAACTGTCGTTTCGGTGAAGAAATCTCGACACTGATTAAAAGCAAATTTATCACTGGCCTTCATGACAAAATCTTTCAATGACTATGTGAAGAAAAACAAGACATCAATTTGGAATCAGCGCTTTCCATTGTTCGGGCTGCACACCAAGTTCACCATGAAAGAATACCAACCTAGCTGCATTCAAAAGGTTAATATAAAATAGAGTGACAAAGTGCGCTTGCCCACTAAAGAAATGCTGGAGATGCAACAAACCCGGGCAAAACCTTGTCCAACAGATTATTGTCAAGGATAAGAGAAGCAGTAGACCGAACGCGTCAAGACTACAGGCTGGATCCAGAAAGGGCCGCTCCTGCATAAACCATATTAACACCTTGAAAGTCTTAGTGGAGCAGTCTACTGAATTACGATCCTTCCTTTACCTTGCTTTCATAGACTATGGGAAAACGTTCGACTCGGTTAATAGGAGCTTTATATTGCGGGTACTACGGTTACGTGGATTGCCTGACAAAATAATAGAATTGATAACAGCTTTATACAACAATTCCAAATACAGAGTTTTTCACAATGGAAAATTATCCCACAGCTTTGAGGTGTACTCGGGAGTACAAGGATGCTTACTTTCGCCATTACTATTTCTTATATTAAAAGACATTCTTGTCAGCGTTCTAGATAGTAGAACAGGTGGCATACATTGGGGATTGCTAGACCACCTCCTTAAGGATCTCGACTACGTAGATAATATCTGTTTGCTGGCCCACTGACATCATGACTTCAAAAATATGGTAAACAATTTAGCAACAGAAAGTAGTTCGGAAGGCTTAAGGCTAAATCCCACTAAAACCAAAGAAATGCGGATAAATGCAAACACCATTGAACGCACAGCGCTGAATATCCGTGAAGTGAAATTGGTAGATAAATTCTGTTACCTCAGTAGCATTATTACCCAAAAGAAGAAGATTCCAGAATAAATAAAGCAAGAAACGCAAATGCATGCCTGTTTCCCATTTGGAGAAAGACCGAGAAAAGTTAATAGGTCAATTTATTAACAGCTGTCGGTTGAGTTATATGCCTTTAAATTCTTTGGTTATGAGGTTATGCCCCATTTCCTCATCTGGACTCCATATGGATTGCCCTATAACGCCCACACAGGGCATCTAACGTCTTGCTTCCTTCTCGCCTCGTCATAAGGAATGCCCCATTTGGCCCCCGTGTGTTTTTACCAATGCGATGCGACAATGCTGCTTGACCTCTGTAATCGAACCAGAACCGGTCTATTAAGTGTGCTATATGACACCCTTCAACGAGATGGCGATGAACCCTGCGATTGACCTCTTGGGTGTTGTAGGAATTTGGAAATACGTACTGCGAAAGTTTGTCCCACAGCCGAGTTGTGCGAATTCCTAGGTTGCAGAGTTTTTTGTGTGGTGTTCATGAGGAGCCTACGGGAAAATCCCTCTTTCTGCATGCCCCTGAGGCAATCCCCTTTTTAAATGTTAATAGGTTTAAAAAGCTTAGGCTATACAGTTATAAGTTCTTAATTCCTCTAATATAATATATTTAGTTTTCGTATGAAAAACCTTGCTTGTGTGCGGTCCTTCGACCTCGTTCCTTCGTCGCCAGCGACCGAGTCAGGGCCCCAACGATCTTGGTTATTAGTTGTACATGAAATATTTTGGGTGTGGGTTTTCCCACCCAAAGCGAAAGTGTGTGTATGTTCCTTCCATACCCATGCCTTCCGCCGCCCCTGATGATTTTTATCGTCGCATGATAAGCAATTGCTCAGTGGACCACTGCGACATCGTGACTGAACCATCCGCAGGCCGCGCCGAACTATACATTTCTTCCGCTCATCCGCTCAACGGTTTCCAAATATTTGAATTTCAAATCGGAAATCTACCACGGGACTCTCGGTCTACACGCTAGGGAGTTCACCATGCGTAACTTTCCTCTATTTACGAGGAGATATGAAAGGATAAGTTGATCTAGAGGATGCAGTGTCAAAAAATAGAATCTTCTTGGTGGACGGGTCCCGCCTGTCTGAAAGAATCATATGAAAACTGGCCGAGCAATGATATACACTACAATGAAGAAGAAATATAGCTTCATTCAAATCTCAGTGAGTCCAATTTATGTTCATCCACGAAAGTTTACAACGCAAAACGCTGACTAATGAACAAAATTCCTTTAGACTCCAAATATAATCAAACCTTCCAGTTTCAGACTTGGACTTCACAAATCTAGCTTATAACCGAATGATTTAATAACAAATCAAGTCTTACAAACTGCCATCTGCAAAATATCTCGGATGCTCAAAATTACATCTCTGTCCAAAACTGTTGTAAAGTTATTTTCACTTTTCTTTTTGCAAAATAAACATCGAAGTCGCGAGCTGATAAACCGGCCGGAGACTAGTTTTCAATCGGAATTTTCACTTCACGAGTCTCCTCCGTGATAAAGGAATAGGTAAAACACAAATTTACACCATAAACTTTTATTTTGTTACAATTTAACTTATTTTAAGCAACAGTTTGGCGGCAAGAACCTCACTTTTTTCTACCGAAACTTTATGAGTGGCGTGCCGGTAAACAAAACACGAATGTGTCAAAGATTTCGCCATAGTTTGATGCGATGTAATGCGTTGACTTTCTTTGTGTCAAGATCTGTATAGACCGAAATTCTTTATGAATCGTAACAACTGGTCTAATATATTTTATTTATAATTTAGCGGGAAAACTGTTATTTAAATAAAACTCACGGGTCATACGTAAAAACATCAATATGTGTTGATTTAATGATAATTATTCTGTTAAGAAATGAAAACTGTTCTTTTTGTTTACTAAAAAAACTATTAGAAGATATTTTTGATTTATTCAATAAATTTAAACCTGAATTAAAATGAACTTAATGATTGTTTGATATTTTAATTAATTTTGTATCAGTCTTAACTAAATTATAAATAATTATATATAATTATAATTAATAATAATTTAATGTAAAATTAAATTTAACAACACACAATAGCGCCATCTATGAGCAACTAGTAACAACACCTAATTTCACAATGACAGGGTGTGTCGTACCAATTCAAATTTTGAAATACATTTCAAGAACAAAAGCACATAGTAAAATCGGGACCAAAATTAACAACAAAACTATAAAATAAAAAGCGGGCATCTGTATCACCCATACGGACAAATGACAAGAATGCGTCTACAATGTTTTGAAAGAAATCGTTTTATTTTTTATTGGTATCAAAAAGGTAAGAAATAAACAATAAAAAACAAATTGAAAAAACGTTGTTGATCAATTCTGAACCGATTGCTTAGAGAGCTGCAGGATACACTAGCTGCTTTCGATTTGCCACATATTCCTCACATGTCAAATCTCGTATTAACTTTTGCCTCATTTGTGTTCTGTCAAATTATAACTGATTGCAAAAAGAAAATCGAACAGTCACTTATGTGATAAATAATAAAAATTTTATAAATTAACGTTCCATACACCGAGATCAAAGAAATTGTCTCTTCATAATACTTCCGCTGCTGAATATGAATTTATTACAGAATAAGATATTCAACCACAATAAATACTTCAGTGCATAACTTAAAAATCACATACTCAACTGATGTGATGAAAAAATATTTTTATCACATCATTTGGTTTTGTATCAGTTGGAAGCTGTCGCCATATCTGTTGTAAAATAGGAACTGAACCGCCAAATCGAACAGCCATTTTCAGTTAAACTGAGGAAAATGTGAGGCATATCAGATAAATGTGGCAAATCGGAAGCAGCTACTATGTTCAATGTACATTTGGAGCTAGGATGTGAAGATTCTCAGATTTTCCAACTATTGAACCACCTACTTACATACAGCAGACCGGGAAATGACTCTTATTTGGCAAAATTCCTTAGAATAGTACTTCTATATTCTAACCCGGGGCCCAGACGATCAATTTGTCTGCAATTGCAATTTGGAATTTTGAATGTCAAAGTTTTATCGGCAGGAATTTCATTGCATTGCAATTTCATTCTGACAAGAAACGCGCAGGAGACAGTTGTTTGTGTTTAGTGAAAATTTCTTTACTAATTTTCATCAATTGAATAATTTTGTAATAAAAAAATAGTTAACAGCATCAACTTTTGCTTTTTAAAATTTTTTTTATAACAATTCAATAATTAATAAATAATCCCACGTCAAGTTATCACCACTGCCTTGGGTTTTCATTTTCCGCCATTTTGTTTTAAAAAAATTCTGAATTTCTTGCATATGCAATCATTGCATTTACAATATTGTGTGCAATATTGGAGCAGGGGCTAGACGATCAATTTTAATACTGCAATGCAATATTGCAATTGAAAAATTGATCGTCTAGCCCCGGGTAAGCAAAATTCGTCCACCATATTGGCCCCGCAATTTTGAATTTATAAGTGGTGATCATAGATTAGTTATTTGCTACCTTAAAAAACCCCAGATACACAATTGGTAAATGAAAGTATATTTGCGCGGCCATTTTGAATTTCGATCATATTTCGGCGGCCATTTTGAATTTAATTTTGAAAGTAAACAATAAAATTCTTTGATTCTTCATCTACGTCATGGTATATTTCTTTTTTCGATATAAACAATAGCTTTTGAGGTACAACTCAAAACTATATGCCAAAATTTCGTTATCATCGGGTTTTTTGTCATGGAAGCATATTTAAAGACGTATTCACGACAAAACTTATAAAAGAACTTGTGTAGCGTTTAATAACTTGAAGTGAAAATGAAAAAGAAAGCAATAAATCTTTCACTTCACGAGTCTCCTCCGTGATAAAGGAATAGGTAAAACACAAATTTACACCATAAACTTTTATTTTGTTACAATTTAACTTATTTTAAGCAACAGTTTGGCGGCAAGAACCTCACTTTTTTCTACCGAAACTTTATGAGTGGCGTGCCGGTAAACAAAACACGAATGTGTCAAAGATTTCGCCATAGTTTGATGCGATGTAATGCGTTGACTTTCTTTGTGTCAAGATCTGTATAGACCGAAATTCTTTATGAATCGTAACAACTGGTCTAATATATTTTATTTATAATTTAGCGGGAAAACTGTTATTTAAATAAAACTCACGGGTCATACGTAAAAACATCAATATGTGTTGATTTAATGATAATTATTCTGTTAAGAAATGAAAACTGTTCTTTTTGTTTACTAAAAAAACTATTAGAAGATATTTTTGATTTATTCAATAAATTTAAACCTGAATTAAAATGAACTTAATGATTGTTTGATATTTTAATTAATTTTGTATCAGTCTTAACTAAATTATAAATAATTATATATAATTATAATTAATAATAATTTAATGTAAAATTAAATTTAACAACACACAATAGCGCCATCTATGAGCAACTAGTAACAACACCTAATTTCACAATGACAGGGTGTGTCGTACCAATTCAAATTTTGAAATACATTTCAAGAACAAAAGCACATAGTAAAATCGGGACCAAAATTAACAACAAAACTATAAAATAAAAAGCGGGCATCTGTATCACCCATACGGACAAATGACAAGAATGCGTCTACAATGTTTTGAAAGAAATCGTTTTATTTTTTATTGGTATCAAAAAGGTAAGAAATAAACAATAAAAAACAAATTGAAAAAACGTTGTTGATCAATTCTGAACCGATTGCTTAGAGAGCTGCAGGATACACTAGCTGCTTTCGATTTGCCACATATTCCTCACATGTCAAATCTCGTATTAACTTTTGCCTCATTTGTGTTCTGTCAAATTATAACTGATTGCAAAAAGAAAATCGAACAGTCACTTATGTGATAAATAATAAAAATTTTATAAATTAACGTTCCATACACCGAGATCAAAGAAATTGTCTCTTCATAATACTTCCGCTGCTGAATATGAATTTATTACAGAATAAGATATTCAACCACAATAAATACTTCAGTGCATAACTTAAAAATCACATACTCAACTGATGTGATGAAAAAATATTTTTATCACATCATTTGGTTTTGTATCAGTTGGAAGCTGTCGCCATATCTGTTGTAAAATAGGAACTGAACCGCCAAATCGAACAGCCATTTTCAGTTAAACTGAGGAAAATGTGAGGCATATCAGATAAATGTGGCAAATCGGAAGCAGCTACTATGTTCAATGTACATTTGGAGCTAGGATGTGAAGATTCTCAGATTTTCCAACTATTGAACCACCTACTTACATACAGCAGACCGGGAAATGACTCTTATTTGGCAAAATTCCTTAGAATAGTACTTCTATATTCTAACCCGGGGCCCAGACGATCAATTTGTCTGCAATTGCAATTTGGAATTTTGAATGTCAAAGTTTTATCGGCAGGAATTTCATTGCATTGCAATTTCATTCTGACAAGAAACGCGCAGGAGACAGTTGTTTGTGTTTAGTGAAAATTTCTTTACTAATTTTCATCAATTGAATAATTTTGTAATAAAAAAATAGTTAACAGCATCAACTTTTGCTTTTTAAAATTTTTTTTATAACAATTCAATAATTAATAAATAATCCCACGTCAAGTTATCACCACTGCCTTGGGTTTTCATTTTCCGCCATTTTGTTTTAAAAAAATTCTGAATTTCTTGCATATGCAATCATTGCATTTACAATATTGTGTGCAATATTGGAGCAGGGGCTAGACGATCAATTTTAATACTGCAATGCAATATTGCAATTGAAAAATTGATCGTCTAGCCCCGGGTAAGCAAAATTCGTCCACCATATTGGCCCCGCAATTTTGAATTTATAAGTGGTGATCATAGATTAGTTATTTGCTACCTTAAAAAACCCCAGATACACAATTGGTAAATGAAAGTATATTTGCGCGGCCATTTTGAATTTCGATCATATTTCGGCGGCCATTTTGAATTTAATTTTGAAAGTAAACAATAAAATTCTTTGATTCTTCATCTACGTCATGGTATATTTCTTTTTTCGATATAAACAATAGCTTTTGAGGTACAACTCAAAACTATATGCCAAAATTTCGTTATCATCGGGTTTTTTGTCATGGAAGCATATTTAAAGACGTATTCACGACAAAACTTATAAAAGAACTTGTGTAGCGTTTAATAACTTGAAGTGAAAATGAAAAAGAAAGCAATAAATCTTTCACTTCACGAGTCTCCTCCGTGATAAAGGAATAGGTAAAACACAAATTTACACCATAAACTTTTATTTTGTTACAATTTAACTTATTTTAAGCAACAGTTTGGCGGCAAGAACCTCACTTTTTTCTACCGAAACTTTATGAGTGGCGTGCCGGTAAACAAAACACGAATGTGTCAAAGATTTCGCCATAGTTTGATGCGATGTAATGCGTTGACTTTCTTTGTGTCAAGATCTGTATAGACCGAAATTCTTTATGAATCGTAACAACTGGTCTAATATATTTTATTTATAATTTAGCGGGAAAACTGTTATTTAAATAAAACTCACGGGTCATACGTAAAAACATCAATATGTGTTGATTTAATGATAATTATTCTGTTAAGAAATGAAAACTGTTCTTTTTGTTTACTAAAAAAACTATTAGAAGATATTTTTGATTTATTCAATAAATTTAAACCTGAATTAAAATGAACTTAATGATTGTTTGATATTTTAATTAATTTTGTATCAGTCTTAACTAAATTATAAATAATTATATATAATTATAATTAATAATAATTTAATGTAAAATTAAATTTAACAACACACAATAGCGCCATCTATGAGCAACTAGTAACAACACCTAATTTCACAATGACAGGGTGTGTCGTACCAATTCAAATTTTGAAATACATTTCAAGAACAAAAGCACATAGTAAAATCGGGACCAAAATTAACAACAAAACTATAAAATAAAAAGCGGGCATCTGTATCACCCATACGGACAAATGACAAGAATGCGTCTACAATGTTTTGAAAGAAATCGTTTTATTTTTTATTGGTATCAAAAAGGTAAGAAATAAACAATAAAAAACAAATTGAAAAAACGTTGTTGATCAATTCTGAACCGATTGCTTAGAGAGCTGCAGGATACACTAGCTGCTTTCGATTTGCCACATATTCCTCACATGTCAAATCTCGTATTAACTTTTGCCTCATTTGTGTTCTGTCAAATTATAACTGATTGCAAAAAGAAAATCGAACAGTCACTTATGTGATAAATAATAAAAATTTTATAAATTAACGTTCCATACACCGAGATCAAAGAAATTGTCTCTTCATAATACTTCCGCTGCTGAATATGAATTTATTACAGAATAAGATATTCAACCACAATAAATACTTCAGTGCATAACTTAAAAATCACATACTCAACTGATGTGATGAAAAAATATTTTTATCACATCATTTGGTTTTGTATCAGTTGGAAGCTGTCGCCATATCTGTTGTAAAATAGGAACTGAACCGCCAAATCGAACAGCCATTTTCAGTTAAACTGAGGAAAATGTGAGGCATATCAGATAAATGTGGCAAATCGGAAGCAGCTACTATGTTCAATGTACATTTGGAGCTAGGATGTGAAGATTCTCAGATTTTCCAACTATTGAACCACCTACTTACATACAGCAGACCGGGAAATGACTCTTATTTGGCAAAATTCCTTAGAATAGTACTTCTATATTCTAACCCGGGGCCCAGACGATCAATTTGTCTGCAATTGCAATTTGGAATTTTGAATGTCAAAGTTTTATCGGCAGGAATTTCATTGCATTGCAATTTCATTCTGACAAGAAACGCGCAGGAGACAGTTGTTTGTGTTTAGTGAAAATTTCTTTACTAATTTTCATCAATTGAATAATTTTGTAATAAAAAAATAGTTAACAGCATCAACTTTTGCTTTTTAAAATTTTTTTTATAACAATTCAATAATTAATAAATAATCCCACGTCAAGTTATCACCACTGCCTTGGGTTTTCATTTTCCGCCATTTTGTTTTAAAAAAATTCTGAATTTCTTGCATATGCAATCATTGCATTTACAATATTGTGTGCAATATTGGAGCAGGGGCTAGACGATCAATTTTAATACTGCAATGCAATATTGCAATTGAAAAATTGATCGTCTAGCCCCGGGTAAGCAAAATTCGTCCACCATATTGGCCCCGCAATTTTGAATTTATAAGTGGTGATCATAGATTAGTTATTTGCTACCTTAAAAAACCCCAGATACACAATTGGTAAATGAAAGTATATTTGCGCGGCCATTTTGAATTTCGATCATATTTCGGCGGCCATTTTGAATTTAATTTTGAAAGTAAACAATAAAATTCTTTGATTCTTCATCTACGTCAT